>CM065685.1:57533764-57652533 GCA_017654935.2 Phymorhynchus buccinoides
GACCCCCCCCCCCCCCCTCCCACCCACCCCACCCCCCACCCACCCCCATGTACTGCAGTACACACAACAGCCGCGGAGCATTTGTCACAGTCCTGGTTCATTGCGTTTTTTCCGTCTTGCGTTTATCTTCTACTATTATTGAATGCATGTGTTTAATTATGTAAATGGATGAAAATTAGTGTTAAATATAGCAAACGATAGAGGATGAAGTACTCAATCTGCAGTAAGAAAGGCAAGACTGCAAACGTGGAAACAACCGAGAAATGGAGGAGGGGGGGGGGGGGGGGCGCATCTTTACCTTTTACAAAAGTGTATCCATTCTCTCTCATCTAAAAAATATCCCGAGTTACGTCCCCCACACCCCTCCGCCTGAGTGAAACATTATACTTATAGACCCTACCAGAACAACCCTATCCCCTATATCCCTCTCCCTCCATCTTTTCTCCCCCCCCCCCCCCCCCCTCTCCCCCCCCCCCTCTCCCCAACGCCCCTCTTCCCTCCAAACTCCCAGCCCCTCTTTCCCGCACATATACAATGCTATGTACACTAACATGATGTAAAGGGTATTAAATTATAGTCTAGAATGAAAACATTAATTAAAAGCAACAACACACATTAATACATAATATCAGCATAAAAAAGAGCAGAATAGCTACCTCACATTAATAGATATATCAGCATAAAAAAGAGCAGAATAGCTACCTCACATTAATAGATATATCAGCATAAAAAAGAGCAGAATAGCTACCTCACATTAATAGATATATCAGCATAAAAAAGAGCAGAATAGCTGGCACACTTAATACATATATCAGCACAAAAAAGAGCAGAATAGCTAACTCACATCAATACATATATCAGCATAAAAAAGAGCAGAATAGCTGGGATATTACGGCCCTCAATATGCTTCCCGGCAAAGCCCATTCTGTTGGATGTCTGACTGGGGTCGCTTTGCCATTGTTTTTGCTTGTCTGTTCGTTTGTTTGGTTGGGGTTTTGTCTATGTGTGTGTGTGTGTGGGGGGGGGGGGGGGGGGGTAGTCTATGTGATGACTTGTCAACGATTCGATTAACCTGTCATTCAATGATAAAACGGCCAGACGGAGTGTTCTTGCTGGGCATCCATCAGTTTTCGTGCAACGGCATTTAATCCATTCACTTTGTGCTGAGAGACGTCAAGACCTCTCAGCTCTCAGACTGGGCAGATAAGGCAGAAGTGTCGCTGTATGCGCCAGAGCTCTCAGAATGGGCAGATAAGCCCGAAGTGTCGCTGCACGCGTCAGAGCATGCGCTCTCAGACTCCATCGATTGATCTGCATCCGACGTGGCAAGGGTATCAGAGACCCCGGGGGGCTCTTTCAAAACCGACGGCTCATCCATCATCTGAGACCTGATCGTCTCCATCGGTCGTGCGGAGCTCTCTTTCGCCTGCTTTCTCCGCTCACAGTAGACCAGCAGGAAGAGGATCACGATGAACAAAGTGACCCCGGCAGAAAGGCTGACCCCAGTCACCATTATCTGTTTGTCGAAGGCCGGTGAGGCGTCTTCGTTACCGCCCGGATGCTTTCCACTTGTGGTGTTTAAGGTAGCTGAGACGCCTTCCGTTTTGTCCGGGTGCTTTTGTGTGTTACCGTCCGGATGCTTCCCACTTGCAGTGGTGCTTTCTGCTGCAGCTTGACAGGTGATGTTGTCAGGAAAGCAGCCCCCTGTGCATGGAGTCACGTTGATGGTCACTTCAGGCATGTCTTTGACGAACTCCGTTTCGCCGTAGGTCATAAGACAGCGGTAGGTGCGGCTGCAACCTGGAATGGAGAACACTTTGAGGACGAGGGTATGAGTCTGCCATCTGTACTTTCCTTGCCTGTCTATTGCGCCTTTGGTGATTTTCTGGACCTGCAGACGGTCTCTTTCGTCTATGGTAAACCACTGATTGCTGTCAAAGTACTGAAAAACATGCGTTAGTTTCGAGGTTATCAGTTTAAAGTCCATTTTGACGATAGCTCTGCATGCTAAGCGAACGTCTATTTCCCAACTATCGTACGTTTCCTTGGCCGGTTCAACGGTGAGTTTGGTGAAGTTGTTTTCCGGAAAGGGGATTGCCTGAACCAGTTCAACGGGGTAAACGTTCGTGATACTACTAATATCACCATGCCTTACAACACAAGCCCACTGATTGTCGAGATCGCGTAATGAGGCAGAAATTATAATCAGTGCGAGGCTGTCGGTTGTCTCATGCACCTCTGTATGGCCATCAGGTTTATAGGATTTATGGCGTTGGGTGAAGTTCGAGTACTGGTAAGGATGCCCCGTGTTCTTGGTCACAGAATAAAGAATATTAGTAATACCTTGTGTTTTTTGACTACCTGTTGTTTTATCTACCCCGATGTTCAGCGACTGATAACCAGGGTCATCAGTACCACACCATATTGTCAGTGTGGTGTCTAGTTTGCGCATCACGAGGACAGGCCATGGGTTGATAGTTAACTTGTCCTTGCCGCGAATTTCGATGTAGGACTGACACAATTCAAGCATTAATAACACCAGAAGTTTAGAGTCTTTCGCCATGACGTCAATTCTTTTGTTTGATTTATGTCCCAATCTAATGCACAACAGCGAGAAGATAGCTTGTCTAGTATAAGTGTAAAGCAACTCTCTGGTTTGTAAGCCTTGGCGTGTTCTGTAAGTAAAAGTATGCTTACGTCACTTTTGATAATTCTAAACTTTGAATGACGCAATAACTATCACACTGTGGTATGCGGGAATTTCGTCAATCTAAGGTATCTTATATTAGGTATATCTACAAAACGGTCAAAATTCAAGGTAGCCAAAAACCAAATGCATATTTATAAACAAACCCGTAATAGAAACTCACATGCAAAATTTCAGTTAAATCTCTTCAATAGTTTATAAAATAATTGCTTATAAATACCCAATATTTTGCGCTATTTTGGAAAAGTACAAAAACGGCTGTTTTTGAAGTCGCATATCTCAAAGATTAATTACTTTAAAAAGTTGAAACTTGTATTTTGTAATAGTAGGCAACATATACGACATGCCTATTTTTTTCTGTGTAATGAAAATGTGCAGTTTAGAATATACAGAGGTGCAAAAATGGCTAAAAACCGCTATTTTCGCTTTTGTCCAATAGGCAAATTTCAGAGCAACTGACACTAACATGACAATATTTCTAAAACTACTGGACCGACAGCAAAAAAAACTGGTATGCAGGGATTCAGCATGAACTAAAGAATAAGAAAACGTTAACAGTTGTGGAAAATAAACAAACTGTAACTCACACACACAACTAATATTAGCCCTGGTACTAAAAAGTACCTTAGATTAGTACCACTGCAACCATCACAGTTCCTTGTTCCATACAATATTCCAACATCAAGCGGTTTTCCTGTCTCCAGAACAACACATCTTTTGAATGTTTGTATTCCAGAACTGCTGACCGTCTCCACAGTGTCTTGCAAGATGATGTATTGTCCTTTGCCCCACTATTGTGGGATAGGAGTATGTTTGTTGCGGTCTATTTGATTTTGTTCTTTTCTTGTCTGTGTTTGTCTGTCTGTCCCAAGCATGCTGCTGAACAAAGTCGCTTCATATGTTGTGAAATGATGTATTACCAAGACAAAAAGACATTCATTGGCTAATTTACAATCACGCTGACCTTGACCTTGAAATTAGACCTTGAAAACTTGATTCTTTTGGTCTGATGGCCATAATGTTTAAGTCGTTGGAGATACAGTTTTGAAACTTGGTATGTGGATATATTGGCTTAAGGGCCTTCATAATATTGGGTAGTGGTTATCTTGTTGACCTTTGACCTTGACCTCAGCACAGCTGTTTCGTGAGGAACATTTAGTTTATCTATATTTTCAGAAGTTGTTTCAAGCCAACTTTAGTTTACCATAAGTTGCTTTTCATAAATTACAATCACGAATATGTTGTAGAATGTGACTACATTACTTATATTCAGTGGATATTGCTAGATGTTCACTCATGGGCAATTTTAATTATGTTTGTGTATTATTCAAGAACATTTTCTACTAAATGTGTTGTATGATACTGCTCAAGAAAATAAGTTTTTACCATAAATCTGATGGAAAAAATATATTAAAAATACAATGAAGAACATACAGCCCAAATATTTTTACAAGCAAAAGCTTGGTGCAGTTTTTATCTAAGATTTCTAAATTCAGTCTTTTAACTAAATAGCTTGGTTTTGTATGGGGTGGAACAGCTGTGTCAGATTTATTCTTTTTTTTAAACTCCATATCTTTAACATTTTTTGCAGTCAAAAATGTCACGCTTGGTAGATTAGTAGACTGACTCAATGTAATGCGTGATGGTCTCTGAACTTGACTTTTGACCTCGTCATTTAAAAAAATTCTATAGCCCCAAAACCATTGGGCATACACCCACATATCCACATATATTATTGGTCAGTATGACCCCGACCTTCGACCTTGTGGCTGTAGTCAGCGACTCATAGGTCATGTATCTATATAATCACATAAATTCTTAATAGGTACCACCCAAGGATTGTACCTGGAGTCACTTTGTATCTTGACCTTGAACTTTGACCTATGGCTGTAGTCTTTGTAGTATTCGTAGTACACACATACAACCTTATATATTCCAAATCAGTAACACCCAAGGCATCCAGTGGGAACATTTTGAAGCTTAGTGACCTTGGGCAAGTTTAAGATCAAAGTCAGAACAGAGCAGTGACCATTTAGCCAACGTTCCTATAACCATGAATCCTTAATCGGCATCTCTTGAATGGATGCAACAAGGCCAGGAAGTAAGATATGGTGGCATGGGCAATGGGATAAAGGTCATTTTCCTTTTCGGCCCCATCAGTTTGGAATTCCTTACCATGCGAAATTCGCCATATCCAATCCTAAGCATCTTTCAAATCAGCTCTCAAAACCCACCTATTCAAACTACATCACAACCTTTAGGCCACATTACTTCTCGATTATATCCCACCCATCCCGTCCCACACACCCCTTATGTTAGTTGACTGTCTGCGTCAGCTTTGTGCGAGAGAGAGAGAGAGAGAGAGAGAGAGAGAGAGAGAGAGAGAGAGAGAGAGAGAGAGAGAGAGAGAGAGAGAGAGAGAGAGAGAGAGAGAGAGAGAGAGAGAGAGAGAGAGAGAGAGAGAGAGAGAGAGAGAGAGAGAGAGAGGAAGAGAGAATGTTGAGGCTTCATTCAACAGTTTGTTTCATTATGTATTGTTGTTTTGGGTGGGGTGAGTGGTAGTGATGGTAATGGTGTGTGTGTGTGTGTGTGTGTGTGTGTGTGTGTGTGTGTGTGTGTGTGTGTGTGTGTGTGTGTGTGTGTGTGTGTGTGTTAGTGAGTGTATGTGTGTGTGTGTGTGTGTGTGTGTGTGTGTGTGTGTGTGTGTGTGTGTGTGTGTGTGTGTGTGTGTGTGTGTGTGTGTGTGTGAGAGAGCGTGTGTGTAGCTTTGATTCATAACGTCAGTTCCTCTCATTATTTTAACAACTGTCCTCTCTCTCTCTCTCTCTCTCTCTCTCTCTCTCTCTCTCTCTCTCTCTCTCTCTCTCTCTCTCTCTCTCTCTCTCTCTCTCTCTCTCTGCGCGCGTGCATGTGTGTATGTGTGCTGTGTGTGTGTCTGTATCTGTGAAAGGGATATTATATGAATACATTTTCTTTTAATCTATTTTACATTAAATCTATTTTTTCTTGTTGGTTTTAAACCCGTGAGTGCGGTGAATACGAGTATGTCTTAATTTGTTTTTATGAGCGTGTTTGTCTATTTTTGAATGTTTGTGAACCTTGTGTGTACCTATATGTATACTTTACTTTTGCGGTTATTGTGAATGTGTAAATTGAAAATTGATATTTTCAATGTAATCTAATTGTAAATTGTTATTTTATGATGTATGTATTTTATCTATATTTAGTTAAATATGTACATATTTGTGTGAGTGTGCGCGCGTGCGTGTGTGTGTGTGTATGTGAATATGAAGGATAGTGGGGAGGTATGTAAGCGGTTGTTTTTAATGTGAATAATTTTAGTGCAATTGTAAAGCGCGTAGAGCTTAAAGGTGAAGCGCTATATACATTTTCTTAAATAATAACAACACAAAAATTAAAAACAAGAAATTCAGCAAAGACATGTAATCGCTTACACACATACAAATAGGCATACACATACATACCACCCCCTGTTAAGCGCATATAGCTCCACATTTGGTGGAGGGGTGCGCTATATAAATGCTTCACTGCTATTATTATTATTATTATTTCTGCCGTTCAGCGATAGTTTGGCACTTTTCCCCCCAATGATCCTGCTAGGAGTGTGTGCATTCTGTGTACGTGTGTGTTTCTGTGTGTGTGTTTCTGTGCAGGGCCGGACCTAAGTGTTTAAGGGGTGGGGGCTAATATATCGAAGGTGCGAAGCACCAAGACCCCTAGAGGGTTCCGGGGGCATGCTCCCCAGGAAACAATTCTCCGATTCTCAGCACTGGCATTTTTTAAATTATTTTATTTTTTTAGTTGTATCCATTAGCGATAGTTTCATTTGTACTTTAAAATTTTATTGGCAACACTTGTACTTCAGACACCTTTGTTTTAGTTTGCAATGCATGTGTAGTTATAATACTGGATAAAATCATGTGTGTGAGTGCATGCATGCATGGGTGTGTGAGTGTGTGCGTGCATATGCGCTTATTCTTCCCTCTGTTTTATTATTTTTAAGAAAGAGGGGGTCCGGAACCCTCGCCCCCCCCCCCCCCCCCCCCCTCCTTCTGCTTTTTTGTTTCTATTTAAAAACATTTGTGTGTGTGTGTTCACACAAATGCACCATCGTGTAGGGGCACTCTCATAATCCAGGAACACATCCATACATGCATACTAAATCCCACACATCGTGTAAAACTGCAATATGCCTAAGTGTGCAAGCGTGCCATAAGGCTGAATAAAGCATAACAATACTACTACACAACAGAACTAATGTGCTGTGCGCACGACTATAATCAAACTGACTGAACATTTTACTTCAACATAAATTTCTCAACCAATACACATGCGCGCGCGCGCACGCACACACACACACACACACATAGTCTCTCTCTCTCTCTCTTTCTCTTGTACACACACGCTGTTCTGTTTCTTTCATACACACACGCGCGCGCGTGCGCACCCACATACACACACAAAGCGAGAGAGAGACTTTTTGCTCGCTCGCACGCACACACATATCCACGTGTCCCCCCCCCCCCCCCCCCGGCCCGTCCGTGCGCACACACACAGATACACACGCGCGCACGCACACGCACACGCACACACAAAAAGTCTCACAGTCACAGGCCTACTTCGTCTACCTGATTCATAAACAAATCATACCAACACATAAGTGGTTTCAGACCCTATGCATATTTACTACCACAACATTATCTGATCTCTACTTATTTATTTGTCTGTCTGTTTGTTTGTGTGTCTATTTAATTGATTTTTATGTCGTTTTATTTTCTTCTTTACCCGAGACCAGGGATGTATAGGAGACAAAATATTATTGAGCTGAGCCAGAACTATATATAGGCCCTACAGACGTAAGTCCCTAGTTCCGTTTCTTGACTAGCCAGTAGATCTAGACCAAGTAAAAAACTGTTTCAAAGTATATAAAATCAACTCTGACACACTACAAAAAAATAGGCGAAAAACGTGAGTATTCTGTTAATTGTTTCAGTGACAAGAGCGGGTCCACACCTCAAAAACACCTACAAATCTTGATGATGATCAGACCAAGCATAGGCCTACAGGGAATCTCCGAATGTTTTATAGATCTAGATCTACTTGCTTTGCTTCCGATACATTTATTGTATTTTAAAAAAAAGAAACTTCGATATTCTTGTTGTTATTAACTCCGCGAAACTCCACAGAACAAATCTAGATCAAAATAATGATATTTGTTTCAGTAAATAACGAATGAAAAAGCATTTACTGGCCGAGTCTGAGACTCTAATCATTGAAAAAGGCCTCCATCGAACGTCAGCCAAAATGGCAAGCTCTGAATGCGGTCTACCACCTTTTGCTTCAAACAGCGATTTCGCTTACAATGGTGGTTAGTCATGCCGTACATCGTTTAAAAGAGGAAAAAATGAACTTTTTAAGCATGTGCTCCTCAAAATGTATTCTTTCGAAATGAATCTTCGATTTGCTTTGAAACACATTGCTATGTTCTGATTCCTTGATCTTGCGGTCTTAATCGACCCCTATCTCTTTGATATGAACATCGACTAATAGCGGAAAGCGTTAAGTTTCTGTTGGTGTAACGGATATTTCCATTGGTCCACAAGCGGAAACGCTAAACCCGTTTGTCAGGAGAAGCCGTTTCTGGTACGGACATAGTAGCGTCAAAACTTAGGTCATGCCGTGATTTTTATCGTCACCTCCGTCTCCTGTCATCGCTAGTTGTTCAAAGTAACCAACTTTCTTCCACACAGAATCCCCATCGACGTAAGCAGCAAAGATTGTTTTATTTATCGACATGTGTTTCTTTGGCATGCATGGAGTACTCAGTAAGAAATCAGAAGTTGAAAAGTAGTGAAATTTGTAGCAATCGGACAGTGTTTCACAGCGTCATTAGAGACGTGTCCCTACCTACTTATATGCCTTTGGAAAAAACAAAACTGTTGACTATGCCTACTAGTACTTTTGCAAAGCACATCGATGCGTTTGTGTTTTTAGTTTCTTCTTAGAAATTGTGTTTTCACAAATGTACAGGCCTATTTGTTGCTTTTTATAAACCCTTTATTTCTTTCAAAATGGCTGTCTTGGTGATTGCAGGTTACGGCCACATCGCCCCGAAGACGGTATGGGGCCGCCTGGTGTGCATCGCCTACGCGGTGCTGGGCATTCCCCTGATGCTGCTGTGTCTGGCCAACATTGGGGATGTACTGGCAGACATCTTCCGCTTCATCTACTCCAAGATCTGCTGCTGCGGCTGCTGCAAGGTAGGCTGGACGTGTGTGTGTGTGTGTGTGTGTGTGTGTGTGTGTGTGTGTGTGATTCATCTACAGCAAGATCTGCTGCTGTGGCTGCTGCAAGGTGGGCTGGACGTGTGTGTGTGTGTGTGTGTGTGTGTGTGTGTGTGTGTGATTCATCTACAGCAAGATCGGCTGCTGCAAGGTGGGCTGGACGTGGAGTGTGTGTGTGTGTGTGTGTGCGTGCGTGCGTGCGTGCGTGTGTGTGTGTTTGTGTGTGGGTGCGCATATGTGTGTGTGCGCGCGTGTACGCAGTGTATATTATGTCCATGTGTGTGTGCCTCTCTCTCTCTCTCTCTCTCTCTCTCTCTCTCTCTCTCTCTCTCTCTCTCTCTCTCTCTCTCTCTCACACGAGACTCTGTGTGTGTGGTGTGTGTGTGGTGTGTGTGTGTGTGTGTGTGTGTGTGTGTGTGTGTGTGTGTGTGTGTGTGTGTGTGTGTGTGTGTGTGTGTGTGTGTGTGTGTGTGTATGTGTGTGTGTGATAGGGAAAAGAAAAAGAGATAGTGTGTGTTTGTGTGTGCGTGTGCGTGTGCGCGCGCATGCGTGTATGTGCTGATGCGCGTGCGTGCATGTGTGACTTTGTGTTTGTGCTTGCGCGCACTCATGTATTTCTTGCTATGTTTAAATGCCTGGCCTGTTTCTGTGTCTGTGTCTCTATGTCCGTGTGTGCACAGGGGCGGAAGAAGAGGGAGAAGGAGGGGGCCTTAATGAACTCCCAGCAAGGAGAGGGGATCAACGCAGACGACAAATGGAACACCGGTAAGTTTTCTAGCTGGCTTCCAGCCCATGGTTATTTAGTAACAGTTGATGGGTGCAACTCCACAAAATAAAAAAAACCTGAAAGGCAAGGGTCCAGGGTCCACATAGGGCCCCGGGGGGATACAGGGGTGGACCACCGTTAAAGCACGTGTGGCGTAGGCACATTAGCAAAGATAGGGGAAGACGGGGTAAAAAGCGCATGGGCGGGTAAGAAGCCCACCCCAATTATCTCATGAAATGAAGCAAATTTCAGTCTCATTTTGCCCATGAGACGAGCGTTAATGTCTAGCATTCGTCTCATGGGCAAATTTGACTGAAATTTTCTTTATTTCATGAGATAATTGGGGTGGGCTTCTTACCCGCCCATGCGCTTTTTACCCCGTCTTCCCCTACACATTAACACACACACACCTCCATTTCTCGGTTCTTTCCGGGTTGGTTTGTTTTTTTACTTCAGTCTTGCCTTTCTTACTGCAGAGTGAGCACTTTCAACCTCTATCGCTTTGCATATATTTAACCGTTAATTTTAATCCATTGAAACAATTTCAAATATGCATTCGCTAATATAGTAGGGGAAGACGGGGTAAAAAGCCCATGGGTGGGTAAGAAGCCCATGCCAATTATCTCAAAGCATCTTATTCTGACTCTCTTTCTTCTCTGTTGGCTACTTTAATATATTAATTCATGTTGTATTTTTGTGTTTATTTATTAATTAATTAATTTATTTATTTATTTATTTATTTATTTATTTATTTATTTATTTATTTATTAATGTATTTATTTATTTATTTATTAATTATTTATTAATTTATTGATTAATTTATTATTAATTTATTGATTAATTTATTTATTAATTTATTTATTAATTTATTAATGTATTAATTTATTTATTAATTATTTATGTATTTATTAATTCCTTTAAAGCAAGCGTGTATGCACCTGTGGCGTAACCCCATCAAATAATCTGATTCTAAATCTTTATCCCCTCTCTCCTTATTACAGACAAGTCAGGCAAAAACGACTTCTCCCGCCTGTCCACCAAATCCCCGACCGACTCCACAGGGTCCTCGGACACCAACAAGACCCCCAGACCCTCCTCAGCCAGGCGGCCCCTCTCCCCCCCGGGCCGGGCCGTCAAGATCGTGCCCCTGGACGTCCGCCAGCTCCACACCCAGCCCACCAAGAACGAGCCCGTGATCCTCGACGACGACAGCGACGACGACGACGACCTGGACGACGACCTGGAAGAGAAGAACATCACCGTGCCGCTGACCATCACCATGGTGGTCATCGGGGGGTACATCTTCGGAGGGGCCGTGCTCTTCGGGCTGTGGGAGGGCTGGGACTGGCTGCAGTCCGCCTACTTCTGCTTCATCACCCTGTCCACCATCGGCTTCGGGGACGTGGTTCCCGGCACGGATTTCGATAGCGCGCAGGCCACCACGCAGCTGCTGCTGGGGTCCGTGTACGTGCTGTTCGGCATGGCCATCCTGTCAATGTGCTTCACCCTCATGCAGGACGAGATCATCTCCAAGTGCCGCTGGATCGGGCAGAAGCTGGGCATCCTGGAGAAGACCCCGGAGGAGTAGAAGGGGGAGGAGGAAGAGGAGGAAGAAGGATGGTGGTGGAGGAATAAGATCAGAAGGAGGAGGAAAAGGAGGAGGAGGAGGAAGAGGAGGAGGAAGACGAGGAAGAAGGATTGTGGTGGAGGAGTAAGATCAGAAGGACGGGCAGGAGGAGGAAAAGGAGGAGGAGGAGAAGGAAGAGGAGGAAGAAGGATTGTGGTGGAGGAGTAAGATCAGAAGGACGAGGAGGAGGGGAAGAGGAGGAACAGGAAGAAGGATTGTGGTGGAGGAGTAAGATCAGAAGGAGGAGGAGGAACAGGAAGAAGGATTGTGGTGTGGAGGAGTAAGATCAGAAGGACGAGGAGGAGGGGAGGAGGAGGAACAGGAAGAAGGATTGTGGTGGAGGAGTAAGATCAGAAGGACGAGGAGGAGGGGAGGAGGAGGAACAGGAAGAAGGATTGTGGTGGAGGAGTAAGATCAGAAGGACGAGGAGGAGGGGAGGAGGAGGAACAGGAAGAAGGATTGTGGTGGAGAAGTAAGATCAGAGGGAGAAGGACGACGATGAGGAGGAGGAGGAGAAGGAAGAAGGATTGTGGTGGAGAAGTAAGATCAGAGGGAGAAGGACGACGATGAGGAGGAGGAGGAGAAGGAAGAAGGATTGTGGTGGAGGAGTAAGATCAGAAGGGGAAGGACGAGGAGGAGGAGAAGGAAGAGGATAAGGACGAGGAGGAGGAGGAGGAAGGATTGTGGTATAGGAGTAAGATCAGAAGGAGAAGGACGAGGAGAAGGAGGAGGAGGAAGCAGAAGGATTGTGGTGGAGGCGGAAGATCAGAAGGAGGAGGGGGAGGAGGAGGAGAAGAAAGAAGGATTGTGGTGGAGGAGTAAGATCAGAAGGAGGAGGGAGAGGAGGAAGAGGAGGAGGAAGAGGAGAAGTATGAAAGATGGTCAAATTTGCAGTTTAGACACCCACACAAAACATGAAAATGTTCACTGAAAAGCAACCTTCTGCTGTTCTTAGGGAAATAAAGGGCCAGGACCAGCCTAGGGTTATTGCCATTAAACTGAAAGAAGCAGACTTGAGATTTAGAGCGCTCACAAACAAGCTGGGGTGGGGGGCGGGGTATCTAGACTACAACTTTGAAAGATCTTCTATCTCCTTGAAAGAACAGAATGATGACACTATCTGGGTGAATTAAGAAAGGGAGAGGATTTACATAATGATTTAGATTTGGGGAAGACAATCTATATTTACATTAAAGATCCACCAGACCACGTGTCAAAATCACGGGTTTCACGTGTTTTCCCTCTTATAACTGGAAATAAATCTTGTTTTGACCAAGTCTGACTCCCATATAAATGGCCCCCAATTCAAACCGACACATCAGTTTAACCCTTTCACCGCCAGCCATATTTCAGCCAAAAATGTCCATTAAATTCACTTGGGTAGAGAACAAAATCTATTTACAACTACAATTACAGTGAGCCACGGTCAAAAGGTGTCTGTGGCGCTTGTCAAAAATGAAGGTGTTTTAACACACTAGATTTATAGTGTTTTAAGTAGTATTGACACCAATGCCCAAGGTTTAGATAGTGGAAATAGACTTCTTTGCTATATCTGCTTATAAAAGATGAAGAAAGTGTCTGGTTTCATTCGTGACTGTGACGACAAACATGTCCTTACCCTGATTAAAATGTGAATGTCTAAAAAAAAGTATGGTGTTTTTTTTGTGATTTCAGGCTTGAGATATTATTAAAATGGAATAACTAAAAACAAATAATACTTATTGGCCAGTATACAGGAGGAAATGCCTATTTTAATATAAGTTTCACTCGTGACAAGCTACACCAAGTTAGAGTTTAATCCCTGACTTGGTGTCACAGAACTCAGTGGTGTCACAGAAAGACCAACCATCTCTGTGGGTGGGTGTGAAGCAAACTTCAGAATGGAGGCAATTATATAAGCACAAAGAACAAATTGTCAGCACCCAAACCCTTAATTCAAGCTTATAAGCCATGTTTATGGTGGTGATGAGTTGTGAGAGGAGAGGCGAGAAGAGAAGAAGAGAATAAAATAGGAGTCGACTCGAACACTTGGTCGTCCCGTGTCAGGGCCGGAATGAATGCCGAATGTTGAATGAATGCAAACACCTCGGCCACAGCACCACAACACTACATACAGTATTGGGGATTCTTCTGTGACATAGGGGAAGACGGGGTAAAAAGCGCATGGGCGGGTAAGAAGCCCACCCCAATTATCTCATGAAATGAAGCAAATTTCAGTCTCATTTTGCCCATGAGACGAGCGTTAATGTCTAGCATTCGTCTCATGGGCAAATTTGACTGAAATTTTCTTTATTTCATGAGATAATTGGGGTGGGCTTCTTACCCGCCCATGCGCTTTTTACCCCGTCTTCCCCTATATAAAACAAGGTCTAACCTTACTTCCCAAAACTGAGACAATAGGGTCTTTGGATAACACCCCAATTTGATGCCTTTTTTAGTGACATAGGTGTTAAATCACTGTGGTGCTAAAATGCGACTGGCGGTGAAAGGGTTAAAGAGCAGCCTCAATTCCAAGTTGGGGAAATTTGGATGTGAGTCACAGCTACCCAGAAAAAACAAGGGACTTAATCGTGGTGTGTCACTGTATGGGTCTTTAAAAAAAAAAGAGTGTAGAATTAAGAAAGGAAGGGAGGCAGTTTGAAGATGAAAACAGTAACAAATTTGTAAATAAACACATTAAGAAGGAAAGACGATAATGTATTACTTATAGGGCCTCAGTGGTGTAAGCTTAATGGTCAACCTATGGCGATATTTTTCACGCCAGAGGGCAGTCAATGCACTAGGGGCTTATCACGCGATTTTCTTACTTGGGCGTAGTGAGAGAGAGAGTGATGGTAGGACCACTCACTGTCTCTCTCTCTTTCTTTATCCCCAACTAATAATATAGAGAGGATTAGCCCCACACGAGCGTCATGCCCTCTGGCGTGAGAAAAATCGCACTAAGTCTCTCATTAAGCACGAAACAGAAATACGAGCAATGGAGATTATTACTGCTACTCATTATTAAAGACAACTGTTGTTATGTTGCTAATATGCAAATGAGGTGTGGTAAGAAAAAGTGTAGCGTTTGCAGAATCGGAGAAAGGTGAAGGAGGTTTACAACAAAAAATGTTCTATACGCATACTTTATAAACAAAATCGGATATTTCCTATTGCTTTCTGTATCCCCCCTTCCCCATTCTCTCCACCCCCCTCCCCCTCACTCTTATAATATCCATTCTTCCTTTCCCCAACCCTTTCCCCTTCCCTCTTAAACTATAATTTAAAAAGACCGAGGAAGTCAATTAAATGACGAAATATTGGAAAGTTTGTATCCTGTTTGTTTGTGTGTTTTTAGCCTGAATGGTTTAAAAGGGGTTGCTATAAAAGATGTGTTAGGACATTGTTAGTTGAGCAGGCCTGTTAAAACATTCATTTCGTTCATTCACAAATCAGCTGGTTTGTTTGCCGGAGCGCGTACACACACACACGCACACGCACACACACACACACACACACACACACACACACACGCACACGCACACGCACGCGCGCACACGCACACGCACACGCACGCACACGCACACACACACACACACACACACACACACATATATATATATATATATATATATATATATATTAGAGAGAGAGAGAGAGAGAGAGAGAGAGAGAGAGAGAGAGAGAGAGAGAGAGAGAGGTAACTTGCCTCCACAAAGATTATGTTTGTTCGTTTGATTGTCCGTGCACCCTCTCTCTCTCTCTCTCTCTCTCTCCTCTCTCTCCTCTCTCTCTCTCTCCTCTCTCTCTCTCTCTCTCTCTCTCTCCCTCTCTCTCTCTCTCTCTCTCTCTCTCTCTCTCTCTCTCTCTCTCTCTCTCTCTCTCTCTCTCTCTCTCTCTCTCTCTCTCTCTCTCTCTCTCTCTCTCTCTCCCTCTCTCTCTCTCTCTCTGTGTGCTTATTCCAAGTTTTTTCATGTATCTCTCCCCCACCCCCACCCTATTATTTATTATGTTCACGCTGCTGTTGTTGTTTCTTCACATTCTTATAACCTTCCAATAGGCCTAACCTTTACTCGAAGCCAACAGAGCTTTGTTTCAAAACCCTTTCGCCGCCAACCATTTTTCAGCTAAAATAACAACTGGGTAGAGAATTTGGTAAAGGTCAAAAATAGGGTATACGAATAACAGACCCTGATTTGATGACTTTTAGTGAATTTGGTAAAGGTCAAAAATAGGGTATACGAATAACAGACCCTGATTTGATGACTTTTAGTGAATTTGGTAAAGGTCAAAAATAGGGTATACGAATAACAGACCCTGATTTGATGACTTTTAGTGACATGGGTGTTCAACCGTTGTGGTGCATAAATGCGACATTGGCGGTGGAAGGACTAATTAGGCCATTGTTTCAATCAGCCATTGTAAACCTAGCTTTTTGTTGTTGTGGTGGTTAATCTTCCTGGCCAACCACGGTACCAAGAAAAATCTATTTAATGGTGACTTCAGAATCGATGGCCCTTATCAATCAAACCTTCGGTTGGAAACGTGACACTTGCTTATCTGCGTCATAAGTGCATTGAGGGTCGATTTGGTATGTTTGCTAGGCAAATATATTGCTTGCATGATAATCTGATTCTAGTGATCATGATCATTAAGGTCAGTATATTATTTTGGGGGCCTGAGTAGCTAGGCTACACTGAGGGAATTGTCAGTCTAAACGCAATGTGCGATGAGAATAATAGCGTTCAATGATTAAAATGTCAGATGAAACTTTACCCCCCCCCCTCCCACTTTCTTTACCAAGGCTTACATCTATGTAAGCAGCCAACCGAAAATGACACTAAAATGGTAAATACTGATCCAGGACAAACTGACATGGATTTTGTGCTTGTGATCTTCATAGTGTTGAGGGTTTGGCTTTAACATAAGCCTCATTTCCAATAACTCTGTATGGCGGTTAAACTGCTGAACAAAATGTTTTTGGGGGGTGTTTGTGTGTGCCTAATTGTTACCAAGAATCTTACTCTGATAAGCTTACTCGATGACCTCAAACAACGCCCTTACGTATTGGCCACTGCAAAGAACACCTTTTGCAAGAGTGAATGCCCTTGGTGGGAGGGGGAAGATGGTTGAGTACTGACCAAACAAGGGAATAACTCGCCAATAACCCTATTTGAGGCCACTTAATGGCTGCCTTTTGCAAGAGTGAATGCCCTTTTGGATACTGATCAACAAGGGCGTAACTATTGCCGTCAAGGGCGTTAATAACCCTACTTGCAGTGGCCAATAAGACAACGTATCCCCCCCTCCCCCTCCCCCTCCCCCCTAAAATCACATTGAGTCCATATCAGGCATAGCTGTGATTTGCAGAATCTATTGTACATATTGTATTCAATGAGAGATGGTGTGTACATAATAGCTGGACATTTGGACAAAATGTTTTATAAAACTGAAAAGTAGGCTAAAATACTTGTTTTCTCCACACAATATTTTTCGTGTGTCAATATATAGGCCTAACCGAGCGGCAGTTTTGTGTGTTTTAATTTTGTTTGATTCAATTTGTAATGTGACTATTGTCGTGTTGAATCTTACATAATGATTTCAGTGTTGTGTTGCTTACTTTGTTTCTAACCAAACATTATTTTTCTTAATGTAAATATGCTTATAATACATAGACTATAAGTAATTAAATATAATACTGATTCAGAAGATGGTTTAAAAGGATATCCATGGAAACTCCCCCTTTTTTTAGTGTGTTTAACGAATGGACCTATTTCTGAAGCTGGTTGTCTAATAAAAACAAAAACAAAAACGCTTTAGTTGCCTGATTAAATTGTTGAATACTACATGTATATATAGGCCTTCTTTTTGTTTTTTTTGTTATATGCTAAGAGTTTTTAAGTTAGAAAAATACTACAAAACAAAACAGTTCAAAAACGACACTGGAGTCTAGATGCGTGAGTCATACATGGCGAAAGCCGATACGCGATTTTAAACTGAACTTCCATCCTAGATACGTGATCTTGAACTTGTTTTGTGGCAAAAGAGAGTGGTGTTTTGTTTTTTTCTTCTTCTCTACTTTGTTTTGAGCAAGATGAATGCGCTTTATGTCAGTTTGTTCAGCTCTGTGTCTTATGTTTTGGTTTACACTACTTTTTTCTCGGTTTTAATTTTATTTTATTTTATTTTATTTGAAATTTTGCGTGCACGCCGAAAAATGTTTTTCTTTATGTGTATTTGAAAGACAATAAATAATTGTGAATTGTGAGGAGAGATCAAGACCGTTGAAATAGAGAAAGGGGGTCCGGGTAATTTGATCTTGAATGTAGGCTTACTGGACTACAATGTACCGACTCTTTAATTTAACGATGGATATAGGGCCTATGGCTGGAACCCACGTGTTGTCATATCCGGCCACAAGGAGCGCCATATTATGGGAGACCGCCATCTTAGTCATTAACTTTTTTTGAAAAATGCCAGATCGATGCTGCGTATTTGGCTGTTCCAATTCGAAACTTATTTAAACTGTATTTATAACATCTGGATGTTTTCTTTACACATTTAGATAACATTTTCACTTTGTTTACACACAAATAAGGACTAAGATGGCGACACTTCCGCTGGAAGGGTCGAGATGCGCACGCAGGTGGGGGGGAGCCATATCGCAACATTTCGTCTTGCTTTACTTATAATTGATGTTGCACCACAACATTTTGTTCTTAATACCTTAGGCTACTCTTCTTTTTTTTTAAAAATTAACGATGAGCGGATTTTTGTCTCTTTGTTCTTCTAGCACGTCCCTCCCCCAACTCCCCATCATTGTTTTGGTAACTTGCATCATTATTCAGAATAAAAACCTATAACAAGCAGTGGCCGTTTTGTCATATTGTGCGATTCTTGCATTGAACGTTTTTACCCAGAAGCAACATTTTACCTTTTTTATATTTTTTTTTATTTAGGAAAGGCCGATAGGGTTAGGGTCAGCTTAACCCTTTCGCCGCCAGACATTTTTTAGCCGAAAAAGCACCATTAAACTTACTTAGGTAGAGAAAAAAAATCTGCAATATTGCGAATTAATTCCTCTGTGACATATATAACATTTAGGCCTATCCTTACCTCCCAAAATTAAGAAAACTAGCGCAACGCCGAGTACCGGTAACGCCTTGTAACGGTAACGCCTAGTAACGGTAACGCCAAGTACTGGTAATGCTGAGTACAGCAAATTTGAAGCGATTCGGTTAATAAACGGCGGAGTTATAAGGCCCCGTTTCCCGTTGGCGCTGCTCTGAGAGTGACGCTCTCTCCCGATTTTCTTCAAATTTGCCACCAGGCTTCGCCTCTGCCATAGCAAGCCTGACAGCAAATTGGAAGCGAATTGGTTAAGAAGCGGCGTATAGCGCGCACGTTTCTGAACTGATTCGCTTCCGGTTTGGCACACCGATAGTCACCGTCCCCGGTCATCTACCTGCCAAATTGGAAGGCAATCGGCCCAGAAACGCCGGAGATACGGGCGCCGAGAGGCCGGCGGATGCGCGTTTTGCGCATTTGCGAAACCGCGCAAATGATACGGCCGCCTCGGTTGCCGTTGCCATCGCCCCGTTAGGGCTCACAGCAAATTTGAAGCGATTCGGTCGAAAAACGGCGGAGTTATAAGGCCCGTTTCGTGTTTCAGACACACACACACACACACACACACACACACACTCACACACACACACACACACACGGACACTTGGCTTATTACTATATGATGATGGGGTCTTCAGCTAACAGGCCCTGATTTGATGCTTTTTAAGGACATGGATGTTAAACCATTGTGGTGCCAAAATGCGACATTGGCGGTGAAAGGGTTAAACTCATTTTCATAAAACTGAAAGAAACAGAATTTGAGATTGAGGGTCGTAAGCATGACGGGGTGTGTGGATGGGTGACTCTGTGTGTGTGTGTGTGTGTGTGTGTGTGTGTGTGTGTGTGTGTGTGTGACTAATCTACAAGATAATAAAAGGCCTTTAAAATAGGACTTTGTAACGTGTTCTGCCGACGTTACTGTTAGATACACCCCCCCCCCCCCCCCCACACCCCCACACCCCACCCTAACCCATCAAATTTTCGCATGGGACATTTTCACTGAGAAGCAACATTCTGCATTTCAGTCTCAGGAAAGGGATAGGGTTAGGATCAGCTCGGCAGGGTTATTAAAATATAATTGTCATGAAACTGAAAAAGAACCAGACTTCGAGATCGACAGTCGTCAACATACCGTGAGAGGGGTGTTCAAAGTACAAGTTTGCCCATATTCGTTCTTGCAAAACGCGAAACACGCACTGACGACGTAGTCCTGAATGTATGCAAATGATAACTGCATGAGCGTGGAAACATTGCTCGTTGAGTCTTCAGAGCTCCCAGGGACCACCATTTGGAGGTCTATGAAGTACTAAAATTCTAAAGGACCCTCTAAAAAGAATGTGCAGGGGGTCCCAGGGATGTACTAGAAAAAAATCTTTTTAGCATTCGCAATGCCACCTGAACCCTCTATACTGTAAGTGAAGGAGTCCCTGGGACCCCTTGTTTTGCGGGCACAGCTGTTCCATCCCATACAGAATCAAGTTATTTAGTTAAAAGACTGAATCTATAAATCTTAGATAAAAACTGCACCAAGCTTTTGTTTGTCACAATATTTTGCCTGTATGTTCTTCATTGTATTTTTAATATATTTCTTCCATCAGATTTATGGTAAAAACTTATTTTGTTGAGCAGTATCATGCAACATAATTAGTAGAAAATGTTCTTGAATAATACACTTAGTAGCGCAAACATACATACAATTGCCCATGAGTAAAAAATCTAGCAATATCCACTGAATATAAGTAATTTAGCCACATACTACAACATATTCTTGACTGTTATTTATGAAAAGTGACTTTTGGTAAACTAAAGTTGGCTTGAAAAAAAACCTTCTGAAAATATAGATAAACTAAATGTTCCTCCCGAAACAACTGTGCGGGAGGGAGATTGGAAGCCCTGGTTCTTTATAGTTTCTTTCCCCCACTGTGTGGTCTTTAAATCAGCTGTGATATTGGTGTTGTTGGTCTGGTTGTCGTTTTCTTCGCTGATTTTCTTCAAAGTGATCTGAGAAATAAAATCGTTTCTATAAGATAATTATCAGTGGTTGGTCGATGTACCTTGTTGTATTGTTGTTAGAATCATTATATTATCTGTATGAAAACTGTTCCGTAATCCAGTGTGAGATGAATGCTCTCTGGAAGAGAGAGAGAGAGAGGAGAGAGAGAGAGAGAGAGAGAGAGAGAGAGAGAGAGAGAGAGAGAGAGAGAGAGAGAGAGAGAGACATTCACACAAAGAATATTCTTACTACACACACATGCGCGCTCAATATCTTTCACCCTCCCTCTCTCTCTCTCCGTCTCTCTCACACACACACACACACACACACATACACACACACGCCGGCGCTCTATCTCACCCTCCCTCTCGCTCGCTCTCACACACACATACACACACTACTATATATAATGGGGGGGGGGGGGGGGACATACATACACACACACATACATACACACACACACGCACAGAGAGAGAGAGAGAGAGAGAGAGAGAGAGAGAGAGAGAGAGAGAGAGAGAGAGAGAGAGAGAGAGAGGATGCTAACTTACCTCCACAAAGATTATGTTTGTTCGTTTGATTGTCCGTGCACCTTTCTCTCTCTCTCTCTCTCTCTCTCTCTCCCTCTCTGCTTATTCCAAGTCAGTTTTCCATGTGACCCCCCCCCCCCCCATTATTTATTATTTTCATTTTGTTGTTTTTTCACACCTCATACTCTTATAACCTTCCGATAGGCATAACCTTTGCTCGAAGCCAACACTGAGAGTTTTGTGTCAAACAGTTTGTATTTTAGTTCGATTAGGCCAGTGTTTCAATCAGCCATTGTAAACCTAGCTTTTTGGAGTAGTGTTTAACCCCTTGACTGCCACCAACGTATCACGTACTGACCTGATGGCATCACTAATGTCATCAGGTGAAGAGGAATAACCCTGGTATGCTGGCTTTTGCTCTAACACAGTCAAGAGAGTTATATCCCCAGACCATTTCTGCCAGATTGGCTCTATCAGTTGTCTTTTTCATGGCATGATTTGCCCAATGATTTTTTCTTCAATTTTCTCTGGCAGTCAAGGGATTAATCTTCCTGGCCAACCATTGTACCAAGAAAAATCTATTTAACTGTGACGTCAGAATCGATGGTCCTGAACCAGTAGTGCCTGAGTATATTCAGGAAACTGCAGTTTGTCACCACTAAAGACCCACCAGATCGCGTGTCAAAACCACGGGTTTCACGTGCTTTCCCTCTTATAACTGGTAAGAAATCTTGTTTTGATCAGGTTTGACTCCCATACAAATCCCCCCAAATTCAAAACGAAGCATCATTTTAAAGACCCACCAGAACACGTGTCAAAATCACGGGTTTCACGTGTTTTCCCTCTGATAGCTGGTAAGAAATCTTGTTTTGACCAGGTTTGACTCCCATACAAATGCCCCCAAATTGAAAACGAAACATCATTTTAAAGAACAGCCTCAATTTGAAGTTGGGGCATTTGTATGTGGGTCACAGCTACCCAGAAAAACCCCCAAGGGACTTAATCGTAGTGGGTCTTTAATTGTGACGTCAGAATCGATGGTCCTGAACCAATATGGTGCCTGAGTATACTCAGGAAACTGCAGTTTGTCACAATTAACGAGAGTGAGGAGCTGGACCAGCAGTCATAACAGAGGATCGGTTCTCCTCTTGTCATCACCACCATCACCTCATCAACAAGAAGATCCAATCTTCAGGAACACCGTCCATAAGGGTCTCTGACTGATTGGACGCTAATCTCATCACCATCAACAAGAAGATCCAATCTTCAGGAACACCGTCCATAAGGGTCTCTGACCGATTGGACGCTAATCTCATCATCATCGATCCTCTAGCCGTTTGAGTCGCTCCAGATCATAGTCACATCTTGACCTTTACCGATTGCACAGATATCTTTTTCTGCATGCATCATGTGAGGCCTGAGCGTCGTGCGTGACTTGACTCCTTCTATCTGGCATCTCACTAAAATTTACTCAACCCCTCCCCCACCCATTTCAAGCCTACAAAATACTCAGCCAAGTTCATCTTTTCACATCTTTATATATAATCTTAAAACAACAACTGATTATCTAATATTTAATACCTATCTGAACTTAAAAAATACCCAACCAAATTACTCTCTTCATATCCTTTCCATTGTAAACAACAAACGCTTTTCTATTACCTAATATTTTCCTCAAATCTTATCTCATCCCGTGCTGCGCATCTTCGTCTTTGAATCCCTATATATGTCAATAATTGCCGTTTGCCGATAAACGGCAGGTGGACATTACTAGAAGAAGAAGAAGAATGGTGAAATGGCCAATTTTCTATCAAAGATGGGCAGGGGTTTCTTGTTCCAAGGGAAATAACTCAACAAAATGTACACTAGATATTATGTAAGATTAAAAATGCTATTACAAGTAGACATAAAACTGCAATGGACTATTCAATACAATGCTTAGTATTTAGGCAAACCAGATTGTTCTATTAGCTATAAAATACTATTTGTTGTAATTATGTTAAAGTCATTTCTAGAATGTTATGAAATGAAAAGTTATTGATTTTCAACAAAAGTTATAATTCTTTATTACTTTCTTGAAATTTTGAAAGAGCGACTTCTTCAAAATACAAATCTATAGGCTGCCGAGGGCCTCTGCTTTGCGTTTGCGGTAAAGATTTGTTTTATTTGAGTTAATCTGTTACTCAATTATACCTATAAGATTAACTGTTTTCATGTTATCTGTGGTAAAAATAATAAAGCTTAATATTTTGGGACTCAACGTTTAGGTGCCTGTAGGCACCCTAACCCTAAGTATTGAGTATAACAGCTCCAGCGAACACTGTTTGGTGATCAATTATACATTACTGAAAAACATAAAGTGCATATAAATTGTCGTTTTCATGACTTAAATGCTTTGAAATAAAGGACGGACTGCATAAACAACCTTGGGGGCCAGCTTTATCAACTGTTTTTATCTGAATCGAGAGCTCCAAACCAAATCTCGTTCTGAATTTAGATACGCTGCCTATCATCAAATGTGCCAACCAAATAGGGTGCCTCACAAAAGATGCAATTTTCAGTAAAATGATGAAGGTTTTCGAAACAAGATGCAATCTGAACGAAAGAAGACTTAAATTAAATTGTTAAATGGGTGTTTACATATGGCTTCCCCCCACCTGCGTGCGCATCTCAACCCTTTTCCAATGGAAGTGTCGCCATCTTAGTCAGATTTGTGTGTAAACAGCATCGATCTGGCATTTTTCAAACAAAGTTACTGACTAAGATGGCGGTCTCCCATAATATGGCACGCTCCTTGTGGCCGGATATGACGACACGTGGGTACAAGCCATTGAGTTGCTTTAATTTAAATGCGTTGAGATATGGAATCGATCACGCATGAAGTACACCTCCACCATCATGACGTATTTTCCACTGTTTGCGTGCTTTTTTCATGCGAGAAATGACGATACGTAATGTATCTTGTGCGCGACCGTGGAGTTAAAAAGTCTATTACTGTGGTCAGCAGGGGGCTTAGTAGGTGGTGTTCTGGGTAGGTTAGCTCTAAACAGGCTTCTCTGAACTCCATCGAAGTAAACTCAGCAGCAGTGCAGTGTCTCCTTGGTTGGTTGCCTCCTGACAGCCTAACAAAGATTCGCTTCCCTTGGACTGATGGTTTCGGATTCTGCAACCTGACGGACTGGGTGTGGCTGCAAACTCGGAATGTGCGGTGTGGGATCAATGCCATTGTATGGCTTAAAAGTTAAATGGAACAGCACAAAAAAAAGCTTAAAATATATTTTTGGTAATTTTCATCGATCGCAGACCTGTTTACCCCTATTTTGCAAATTTGTAATTTCTGAAACCAAAAATAGTATTACAAAAAAAAATCCAATGTGCAGCAGATTCTTTCTTCACAAAACCCAATCAACAAGAAAACTATTTGTAATCACACAATTATATGCAAGCAATAGTGCACTGGGAGACCTTTAAAAAGATTTTTTAAACCATGTATTGGCCTTTTCTCTTTCCACTTTTGGTGTCTTTCCATCAGATTTTGGATCATTTGACCTAGAACTCTCAACACGCAGTCGCTGACGCCATCTTGAAACAGAAATGAGAATGAAAATAAATTGACGCACGTTGTATGCTGGGAACCGGAATGACTTTTTACAGCATTGTTTCAAAAGCATCGCTTGCCGACACAACTGTAGTGGTGTGGGGTTTTTCGTTGTTTTTCGTCGCCGTAATTATATTTTGACTTTTGTTTCGTAAAAATTACAGCAAAATCGTAAAGGTAAACAGGTCTGCGATCGCTCAGGCAGTTGTTTCCTGCTATGTGAGCGCAGATGCATCATGCTGCTGTTATGCGCCTAATAGTACTTAGGCCCAACATGCCTGTCTTTAGCTGGATAAAATCTTTGAAAGAGTTTTTTTAACAAAGGCAGGAGAATGGACCAGTAAGGCAGAAAGATGGAGGATAACAGTAAGCAAAGGGAAAAGACTAGTCAATGAAGAGTGCTAGATTAGAGGCGGTTACAAGCACAGAATTTACAGAATTATTTGTATAAAAGACACCCCGTAATTAGTAATATCCCCATTTAAAAAAATAAAATAAAATTCTTTGAAAAGTAGAAGCCCCTTGCAACTAGAATTAGTAGAAACCAACATAACTACAAGCACACATCAATCAATTTTGCACACACACACACCAGTAATGATGATTGAACCAAACATTATACAAACACACAAAAATTCAATTCTTATTTTCCACTTTATTTTTTTTTTCTAGTCACATCTTTTTAAAAAGCAAACACGTTTCAACACAATAATGAAAACTAATTAAAGGAAATGAAAAATTTATACCTTTCAAAAAAAAAAAAAAAAGGATGGGAAAAAATACAGCATACACAAAGAACACACCATTACGATAGCTATAATAAAACTGCCATTCAACTTACACACCAACACAAGTGTGAAACAGTAGGGGGGAACAGGACACTTTTACCCTTAACAAAATAAATCGATATCTCCATTTAGCCTTGGTGATAGCAGCCATGATTGTTGTGTTTTTTTGGAGCCGTGCCATTTCATCTTCAAGACAATTACCATGGGTTTGCTGTAAAGAGAACCCCTCTTCATGCTGGTCCAATGGGGTTGAGGTCTTTACCCATCAGGCATCAGAATAGTCCAATCCTCTGAAAACCGCGGTACAAGGGCCATCAAGACCCCAGACTATAGAGGGATAACACTGAAATCAGTTCCCAACATCACCAAAAGGCTTTATGCAGTGAGAAATCACTATAAAATGCTATTTAAAAAAAAAAGATATCTCTAAATAAAATGGCAAAACCTGACAAATTCTCAATCCTCTGAAATTAGCTGATCCTCTGACAATTCTGATGCCTGCCCATTTCATCTTCTAGACAAAAATGATGCCTGCCCATTTCATCTTCTAGACAATTACCCTGGGTTTGCCCACAAAGTTATGTTGTAAAGAGAACCCCTCTTCATGCTGGTCCATTGGGGTTGAGGTCTTTACCCATTTCATCTTCAAGACAATTACCATGTGTTTGCCCACATGCACACAAAGTTATGTTGTAAAGAGAACCCCTCTTCATGCTGGTCCATTGGGGTTGAGGTCTTTACCCATTTCATCTTCTAGACAATTACCCTGGGTTTGCCCACAAAGTTATGTTGTAAAGAGAACCCCTCTTCATGCTGGTCCATTGGGGTTGAGGTCTTTACCCATTTCATCTTCAAGACAATTACCATGGGTTTGCCCACATGCACACAAAGTTATGCTGTAAAGAGAACCCCTCTTCATGCTGGTCCATTGGGGTCGAGGTCTTTACCCATTTCATCTTCAAGACAATTACCATGGGTTTGCCCACAAAGTTATGTTGTAAAGAGAACCCCTCTTCATGCTGGTCCATTGGGGTTGAGGTCTTTACCCATTTTTATGTGTGTTGTTTTTCCCAAACCAAAATGCAGTCTGTAAAATGTCAGTGGAAGATCCCTTTACGAGGGAGAGAACTTACTGAAAACGTGAGAAGCTACAATCTCGAATGGAGTTGAAAAACAAGGGGTGGTCAATGTAAATTTGTAGTCAAGTGCAAACGCTTTTTATCAACATGCACACACACACACACACGTGTACGCACACATGCAAAGATGCATACACACGCACAGATAGCTGATGGGGACATGCACACACGCAAAAATACACACACACTGAACTTCACACTTTCGTCTGTAAGATGATGGGTTTAAAAAAAAAGAAGAGGACTCTAGCCACTGACATAGCCACCTTGCACAAAACAAGCACTGATGTTTGGCTACCGCATGGCAAAACTCCACAATATTGCCCGTTGTTTCACAGTTATAATCCTGAATGATCAAATGGCTCCTCACCCAAAAAACACCACCACCACCAACAGCCAAGGAAGGAGAAAACTAGAAAAACACACAAAAACCTAACATGGACAATTTCATTTTAGTTGTGCACATAATCACTCTGGTAAATGGAAACAAAACTCCAGACTAAATCGTTTAGATCGTTAATTTGTGTGTGTGTGTGTGATTTCTGAAATCTGGTGAACACATTGACTTGTCTGAGCAGGGTCAATCAATTTAACGAACAAAAAAAACTTGTCACCACCTTTTGCAGGCAGACTTTGGCTTTGGTCAGTTTAGCTTACATCACATTTTCCCTTCTCCAAACCTCGTAGAAAGCATGCAGGAAAAGAAAGGGTGTTGAGAAGGACGCCCCCTCCCAAACTCTTGGGCCGCCCGCGCTAAAACGGCGGGTTCTTAGAGGAACACACTTTCCATCATCATCCTCTTTTAACAAAGATTAAACTACTTGTAGTTTTGTGTCGGTTAAGGCACCGTAAACCCTACAATGCAAAAATGTCCTAACATACTCGCTAGGTAAACATACGGAGGGGGTGGGGGTGGGGGTGGGGTGAACATACAACGCACGTAAAAAGGGAAAGACAGATCTAACCTGTACAACATATCATGTGATATTATTGTTCAATTTGTACAGCAGGATGGAGAAACAAAGTGCTCATCAGTGAAAAATAATGTGCCAGTTACAAGAGAAAAAAAAGAGCAAGCAATTCAAAATGAAAACAATAAACCCAGAAATCTAATATGTCGCAAGCACTTTTTGACCAAAAAAACCCTCTATACACTCAATACCAATGTGTTCAATCAATGTGGTAATAATAATGATAATAAAAATAATGATAACATTTCCAAAAACAGGCTATGTACAATAACCCAATACAAGAGCTGACAGGATCCGCTAAAATCCTGATGAAATCCAAAACGAAAATGATGATTGAGAGGGATGGCGATTAGAGAAAAATATACATGATGAACAAACTACAAAAGGCTATGATTGAAAGAAAAAAAGAGATACAAGGAAGGAAAAAAACCAGACCTCAGAATCTGCAGGGAGCAGCACCCTTCAGTCTTTATACCCTACAGTGATTTCCATCAGACACCCCTTCTGCACAGCTGTAGTAAAAGCAAAAAAACTTGCAGTTAATCTCAGAAAACAAACGACAATCGTTAAAGCGTTTTCTCTAAATATCAAGCTGCTTGCTCACACCAGTTTCTCAGGTCGAGTAATACGACAACGATATTGTTTAAAAAAAAAAAAAAAGACAAGAAAAACAACACGACTATATAATGAGATGAAGAAGAAGAAAAAAGCGCGAACAAGAACTTTAGTACATACACATGGCCGTGTGTGTGACCCAAGGACCAGACAAAAATCAACTAAATTTTTGTTTTCTTCCGATTTTTGTTTGTGTTTTTCTTCATTTGCCTTCCAACAATCTTGATTTTAGTGACAAGGACCGATTCAGCCGGAGTAGTGGCCGAACCCCCCAAAACATACCACAATCCACAGCAGCATACAAGTGCCAAAAAAAAGAAAAAAGAAAGCGGCGAGCGACGCTCGGCTTCTGTTCCCCATCTGTCGCGGAGCCGCAGGAAAGCGGGCCGGTGTGCAGATGGTGCCCCCTGGTGGGCGGCTCAGTTCCAGCTGGAGTAGTAGTTGTTCTTGGCAGCAGCGGGTTTGCCCTGGTTGGCTGGCTGCTGCAGGCCCCGGTTAGAGCCAGTGCCAGAGTCCTACACACACACACAGACCACAAATCAAAATTTAAAACACACACAGTTCATTCATCAACTTACGGCACAATGAATTTGATATACATCACACCACTCTCTTTGACTCTGCCTTTTCCCTTTGCTTTCAATCATCTACTACCTTTCTGACTTCTTGGCCCATTCTCCTGCCTTTTTCCCCCAAAAAAATCTTCCAAATAACTTTTCTCCTTTGAGCTCCTCCGAAATCAGAATATGTTGGCTGTACACGGCGGGGAGACCAGTGAAAACTGAAAACCGGACACATTCATACCTAAGTGACCTTGCCTATTATGGCCAGAAGACCTGGGAACGCAGAAGAAAAAAAAGATTAAGATTAAGAGTTAAATTATAGCCCCCTCGACAACTAAGGCCATATCAGGGCTTTCACCACGTTAAATCTTACCACGTATTACTATTAACCCTCTTATTCGGTGAACGTTCAGAAAAAAATCGGATTGTAAATGCCGAGACCGTTCGGAAACGTACAGATTCCATGTGGCCGGTTTCGGTGCTTCCATTTTGTTTCTATCACATGGCAGTCACGTGGGCGCTTCAGCCTCGCTAGATTACACTTCCGTCCTGTTGCTTGCAATGGCTTCTAGGCCGATTGGTTTGGAAGATATGAATTTTTGAAAATTAGTAACCGACTTCTGCATTTTCGCGATTTTTCCAATATGGATGACGAACAGTTATGGCGTCCATTGACTGAGGAAAGCGATGAATAGTCATATTTTTGTGAAAGATGGGACTTATGAGATCGCGAAGTGATGAGTAAGGAGTGTATTCTGACCTATTTCGGCAGCGAGCTTGTTTTTGTTCGATCGGTGCAAATTTTTGAAGTCGTGTTACTAACATCGGCATTTTTCCGACTTTTACATCAAGGATGATGAATCTTTATTGCATCCACTGAGTGATGACAGCGATGAAAATTCCTTTTTTGTAAAAGATAGGAATTATAAGATCTTGAAGTGAAAGGGTAAGTGAATGATTTTGATCTACATTTCCATTTCAGTCGTCTTAGGCTTCACCAGTCTGCAAAAGTAGGCAGTGAATGACTAGTGAATGCAATTTGCGATTACACTTTGGCATTTTGATTTTTTTTTGTGGAGCCATGCATCCCCATAACATCTTGAAATTCATTTTGCAAATCAGACAGACATCTCGGCAACACATTCAAGACAAAAAAAACCCACAAAATCTGCTAGGGTATATTTTATTTAATTATTTTTCTGACGCTACCCCCGCTTTTGTACGGAGTGACGTCCCTTGGGCTAGGATTTCAGAGGTGACTGAGCGCACAGAGCGTCAGGACTTAAAGGGTTAATAAAAGATAAAAACACAAAGAAGAAGAAGAAACTCAAGCAATTCAAATGATTCGTGCACTACAGCAGAAGCCAGTTATATGATTCTTTCGGGCATCAGAATAGTCTGAAGTCCAATCCTCTGAAAACTGTGGTAAAAGGGCCATCAACATGATCAAGGCCCCAGACTAAAGAGGGACAACACTGAAATGAGTTCTGAACACCACCAACAATGCAATGAGAAATCACTTTAAAATGCTATTTAACACAAAGGATAACACCCAATAAAAAGGCAAAACCTCTGACAAGAGAAGCCAATCCTCTGTCATAAATTCTTAATCCTCTGACAATTCTGATGCCTGTTCTAGTGTTCATTATAATAGTGATAACAACTGTTCGCATCACCCACCTGGGGCATGGGGTGGTGCAGCAGTGTCTGGTTGTGGGGCTGGGGAGGCATCATGGGCAGGAAGGGGGCGCCGTAGGGGGCGGCGGGGGCTCCCAGGGGCCCCGCCTGAGACGCGTTGGCCAGGGGCAGGCTGAAAGGCGGGGGGGTGCCCGCCGGGAACCCTTGCTTGTCGAAGCCCTGTTGTTGCAGCAGATAGTGCAGAAACTATCACCACACGATTAGTACATGGAAAACACATGAGAATTATTGTTTGTTTTATTAAAATAAAAAATAAAAATTCTTGTATGCAAAAAATCCTGCAAGGCAGGGGTCCAGGGGCCACCCAGGCCCCGGCGGAGTGCAGGTACAGCGCCCCTCCGGGGGCAATGCCCCCTGGAAGCTGAAGGGAAACAACAGTTTCCAATGTAATTGACAGGCTCTTGTTGGACTTTCACTTCTGGTTAAACTTCATGACCTCTATAACCAGCAAAATGCATCTTCTCAAATTCTCATAATCCGGCGACTCCGGATCCAGGCAATAAAAAATCCTGAACTTCAGGACATCATGGACAAAACAAATCCTGAACTTCAGGACATCCTGAAAGCAACATCCATAAAAATGTTGCACAGCAAAAAAAAACTCCCTTATAAGACCCCTCATTTTAAGACTCCCTCCCTTTTAAGACCTACTTCTCTGAGACATTGCCCTTCTTTGTAAGTATTAAAATTACCTCCCTGTTACAACTCCTCCCGTTGAAGACCTCATTTTGGATGATTTAAAGGTCTTATAAGGGAGGTTCCAGTGTAGTACTGATTTTTTCTGACTATAAGGCGCACCTTAATATAAGGCAAACACATCCCAAATTTTAATCAAAATTCAGATTTCGTCCTTATTGATGTCATTATTATCAGAAGTAGGCCTATTGTCCTCATTGATGGTTCTACTGATGTGTTGTTATATCATCATCATCCATCATCATAATCATCATCACAATCATCATCATTTTTGTTTTTCTTATTATTACTAATATTAGTATTGGTAGAGGTGGTGGTTCCAATTTTACTTAATTCATTATTTATCATCATCTTCATCATTATCACTGTTGTTGTAGTAGTGATTGTCCACTTAACTCTTTTAATGCACACATTTATCCACGTGCACACACACATATGCATGCGCACACACGTACACGCACTCTCTCTCTCCCACACATACACCTGCTTCACACAGTATGAATGTGTCAGTACACCAAACACTAGGTCACACAGAAACCCAGACATTTTTTCACACAGAAACCCAAACACTTAAGGCTCTTGGAAATGTCCATCTTAGTCAGCCACACAGACAATAGGATGAAAGAGAGCGGGGGAAAAGCCTACCTAAAGAAAAATAAAAGGGGGGGAGGGGGAAGAAAAGAAAAGGAACAAGAAAAAAAGAAAAGGGTTAAAAATGAAGGTGGAAGTGGTGGTGGGTTGCATGATGAGTGAGCAAGATAGCGGAGAGCGGATGAATGATTGGGTGTGGTGTGAGAGTTACATATTTGTTAATGTAAATTTATGTTTCATACTTTTATTTAATATTTTTATTTTACGCGGTGGAAGACAAGTTTCCATGTGTGTTCCATGTGTGTTGTACAATGCCAATGGACAATGAAGAAACTTATGACTCATATTTTTATTTTACGCGGTGGAAGACAAGTTTCCATGTGTGTTCCATGTGTGTTGTACAATGCCAATGGACAATAAAGAAACTTATGACTCATATTTTTATTTTACGCAGTGGAAGACAAGTTTCCATGTGTGTTCCATGTGTGTTGTACAATGCCAATGGACAATAAAGAAACTTATGACTCATATTTTTATTTTACGCAGTGGAAGACAAGTTTCCATGTGTGTTCCATGTGTGTTGTACAATGCCAATGGACAATAAAGAAACTTATGACTCATATTTTTATTTTACGCAGTGGAAGACAAGTTTCCATGTGTGTTCCATGTGTGTTGTACAATGCCAATGGACAATGAAGAAACTTATGACTCATATTTTTATTTTACGCAGTGGAAGACAAGTTTCCATGTGTGTTCCATGTGTGTTGTACAATGCCAATGGACAATGAAGAAACTTATGACTCATATTTTTATTTTACGCGGTGGAAGACAAGTTTCCATGTGTGTTCCATGTGTGTTGTACAATGCCAATGGACAATAAAGAAACTTATGACTCATATTTTCTTACAATATTTTTAGTCATACTATAAGGCACATGGGTCTCAGTCTGCGAAAACAAAAGTATCGCTTTAATGGGGGGTTTTAAAAAAGGGACACCAATAAGTTGGCATCTTCCTTGAATAAAATCGGTTTTGTTAAAACCCTATAAAACAGAGCTCTACACAAAACAACCAACCAATGCCTAAAAAAAGTAAATATAAATACAGTGGAACCTCAGTGTTCCCACCACCCAACTAAATGTCCAAAATTGCAAGGGGGGTGGCTATATAATACTAGACTCTTTTAGTAACTAAAAAAGTAGAGAAGAGAGGATAATGTTGTTGTTTTCGTTCCCCAGCTTAAACGCTCTGGGGGCACACCCAGTGCTATGTGAACATTTCGCATGGCCTTGGGGGGGAAGATTATGTGCATGGCTGCTTTTAAAGGGCCCCGCCACATGGGCGGCCATACTCCGACTTCAGGGGGAAAATGTCCTGATAACTGGGGTGTGTGATATCGGGGTGCCCATCGGGGGTGGGGTGGGGGGGGGGGTGTTCGACTGTACAAAACTATGACACAGATAAGCCGAGAACCCTTTTTCTTTTTGTCCAAGCCAGTGTCAAGATATCAAATTGAAACACACACACACACACACACACACACGTACACATGGCCAGCACACACTGTTCCTACACTCACCTGGGCGTGAGACTTGGCGTAGGCTCCTGTGCCGATATCAGCAGTGGTTCCAGTTCCTGAGAACAGAAAAATAAGTGGTGAGAAATACACTTGATTAAAACCATGTCTCATATAACCCTATGAGAGCTTTCACCCTTAAAATCTTGTTCCTTTGCAGCTTATGGTTATAGCCTGCAAAATTAAGAACGCATTGAAAACTTTCAGTTTAAAAAAAAAGTATCATGGACTCACTGACAAAGGGTCAATACAAATGGTAAACTAGGTGACTTTAGTTAACCCTTTCACCACCAGCCATAACAAAAATGTCCATTAAATTTACTTGGGTAGAGAACAAAATCCATCTGCAGTATTGGGGATTCTTCTGTGACTCTATCCTTTCTTCCCAAAACTAAGACAATAGGGTCTTTGGATAATAGACCCCAATTTGATGCCTTTTAGTGACATGGGTGTTAAATCACTGTGGTGCTAAAATGCGACTTAGGCGGTGAAAGGGCTAAGCACAACAAATGCTCTGATTTCATGGTGACTTCAGTTTTAATATTTCTTAATGTTACAGTTGGTGCCCTTGACACATTTTACAAATAATACAAGCTGTTTGGATTTGATTTCTAAATGCCATTTTCTATGAAGCTGGTGAACCATTTGTGATTCAATTTGTGAATGCTGAGGTTCGTGGACTACTGTTGTAGTCTGCGCAGTAGACATTGAACCCTGCAATGTCGCCCCAACAAAGTGAAAAATAAATTTGTCTCCTACAGCAAAAACTCGCTAGAAAGGGGCAAACAAAAAATCCCAAATATAACCCTCCTATATTAAATAAGAAAAAAAATAAAAAAAAATGTTAAGAATAGAGGTTTTACCGAATACCTTAAAAAAAAAATCTGAAACATGCTTCAAGTAACAAATTTCTTGTTTACCTATGCCATTCATTATAAAAATTGGCAACTGGGCGGCGCACCTCTGGCTGCGACGCGCTCTCCAGTTGGGAGCAACCCAAATTTCACAGGGATGCCTCTGTGACTATAAAATACCTAATAAAGTACTATAAAGGCCTAAAATAATACTAATACCTAATCACAGTTCCAGTTTATTTGCCATTTCAATGCTAATTTCCAACACATTTGTTTGAATAATAAAGTGAAGAAAAACGCAAACCAAACAACAACCGATGATTGTCCTCTCGGGCCATGCTGTGAAGAAGTGGAACAACAAACATGCAGACTGAGAGAAGACAGCGGTACGATGAAGCAACGGGCGCCAGTGAACCACCAATTTTACATCTAGGTCTACCAGTCTGCCCAGATGAACATTCACCTCACAAATCTATCTACAGTCTATGTCCACAGTGTACACAGGAGAGCACAATGCAGTCTTGATCAACAGACTAGGTGTGAGCACAATTAACAAAAGTATGAACTAAACGATCAGGGCTCCCAGCAGAGCTCCCTACCCCTAAAAATACTCTTCAGTAGTTTATGTCTGAAATTCCCATTTTTCAGTAGTTTTGAGGGGGTTATCAGTAGTGACGCATTGTACTCCAATAGTGTGCGCGCATGAATGCTTGCATGCATGCACGCACACACACACACCATTATAAATGATTGTGTAATTACACACACACACACAAATGATTGTGCACAACTTTCTTATTTTATGTTTGACAAAAATTAGGCCAAGTACAAAAGTAAGGTATTTTGAGGAAAAAATATAATAGCTAACCTAAAAGAAACACCGCTCACGCAGCCAACTTGCGCTTTTTGCCTTCGATGTGCCGCTGGCAGTCATTCAGTCCGCCATGATTGACAGAAAAACTAGACTCGCACACGATGCAGTAGGCATAATCTGGCCCTTTTTTACTCCTCTGCAGCACTGGAAACTTCTCAGCGTACTTGGCTTTGTATTCTTGGTGGGCAGGAATTGAAGCCGTTTTCTTTTTTTTTTGCTTCAGAAGGAAGCTTTTCCGAGTCGCTGTCGCTTGAATCCGTTTCATGAGCTTGTGGCATGCGTTTCAACGCCATCTTTGAACAACAAAGTCACGCGAGACCTGTTTCCCGCCAAATGACGTCAGACAGTTTGTTCTCACGCGAACCAACTAGGCTTCAATGAGGCAAGCCGACCTCAAACGAACCATTACTCGACAATAAAAAAAATCGTAATTTTCGGAATCAGTTAACCAGAGTTTTTGTTGTTCAACCGTAGTGCCGTAGTTTGAGTTCTAAATTCGTAGCAACTACGGAAAAAACGTAGTGGTAGGGAGTTCTATCCCACGGATCCCATTTGGGGGGGTTTATGAAGCACTAAAATTCTAAAGGACCCTCTAAAAGAATGTGCAGGGGGTCTCAGGGATGCACTAAAAAAAATATTTTTAGCATTCGCAATGCCACTGGGATCCTCTATCCCGCCTCTAGGACCCTCTATACTGTAAGTGAAGGAGTCCCTGGGATCCCTTGTTTTGCAGGACGATTGGGAGCCCTGATGATGTTGACTTCGTGTTTACAACTGTCCATAGTGTACACAGGAGAGCAGAGTGCAGACTTTATCAACAGACTAGGTGTGAGCACACATAACAAAAGTATGAACTAAACGATGTTGACTTCGTGTTTACAACTGTCCACAGTGTACACAGAGCACACATAACAAAAGTATGAACTAAACGATGTTGACTTCGTGTTTACAACTGTCCATAGTGTACACAGGAGAGCAGAGTGCAGACTTTATCAACAGACTAGATGTGAGCACACATAACAAAAGTATGAACTAAACGATGTTGACTTCGTGTTTACAACTGTCCACAGTGTACACAGGAGAGCAGAGTGCAGACTTTATCAACAGACTAGGTGTGAGCACACATAATAAAAGTATGAACTAAACGATGTTGACTTCGTGTTTACAACTGTCCATAGTGTACACAGGAGAGCAGAGTGCAGACTTTATCAACAGACTAGGTGTGAGCACACATAACAAAAGTATGAACTAAACGATGTTGACTTCGTGTTTACAACTGTCCACAGTGTACACAGGAGAGCAGAGTGCAGACTTTATCAACAGACTAGGTGTGAGCACACATAACAAAAGTATGAACTAAACGATGTTGACTTCGTGTTTACAACTGTCCACAGTGTACACAGAGCACACATAACAAAAGTATGAACTAAACGATGTTGACTCGTGTTTACCAGTCACAAAAATAATAAAGGGCAAGATATTGTGCTAAACAGACTATGTATGATAAGCTTGACAATTGCCGAATTTGAGATAACACTGAAGAAAAACAGAATGCTTATACTACGTGAATTTTTGCTTCGATAGCATGAACACGTACCACCAAAAGCCATGCAACTACTAGTTTGAAAGACTTGTCAAATGAAAGACAAAACTCTTAATCTATGACAAGAAATTATTTTACAAGAATTTTTAAAGTGTGAATGGGATCGGGACAAGAAAGAATGAAAGCTTATTCCATGTAATATATACAAAATAAATTTAAAAAAATTAAAAACATGCTTGGAATCTTTCTGCCTCAACAATTTCACAAATAATGTTTACTTGAATACCAGAGATAATATAAAATCTACAACTTTTCCTTGAATAAAAAATATCATTGACTTAACAAAAATTTAGGCTTTTTTTCTTCAAACTTCCTTATATTCGTTTCCACAATACAACCAGATATGTTTATTCAGATGACTTTCAAACAACTGTTTTTCTGTTGCATTCAAACTTTCGTTTTTGAAATTTGAGCCAACCTTTTGGTTTTAAAAGCAATTGCTCCCTCTATACTGTAAGTGAAGGAGTCCCTGGGACCCCTTGTTTCGCGGGACGATTGGGAGCCCTGCTCATAGACTAAACTCTGAAGAATATTTTTTCTCTCCATAAATAATGAATGAAAAGGACTCTAATTAAGCCAAAGACATACAGATTCAAGCCTCTGAGCTATCATTCCAAGAAAAAGAAAACAAACAACAGATTCAGTCAAAACTGTATACAGAAAGAAAGAGAACACACAGCACAAGCAAACAACCGTTTCCATGAACATCAACTTGTCACATTATTCTTCACATCAAGACCAGCCAATGCCTCTCCCTAACACAACCATCTGGGAATTATAAAAAAATGCAGGTCAGCAATGCACTAGTTTGCTGCCTGAAAATGTCAATGCTGACCATTTAGAACATTCAGTTTTCTTTTCAAACTGTGTAAAAATCAAAACCTTTGTTCTCCTTACAAAGAAGAACACAGAGAAGAACGTTCTAAAGCACTTAATGTCCGAGACACGACAACTTGACGTTCTATAACCTTTATTTACAGATCTAAACATCCAACATTCTACGTACACACAGGCTCACATTTCCAGAACAGAAGTAAAAAGCACGAAACTGAAAAAAACGACGACGACGACAGCCATTGATGAGAGCAGCATCAACAGCCAAACTAAAAGAAACAACGATAGAACAACCAGCAGAAACACAACACCGATGCTCCACAACGAGGAAAAACCAGCCAACAGTCATCCAAACAAAAAGGCCAGAAGACAACGGCGAAGAGCGAGCGAACGAACAACGAAGAGCAGTTAGTGAGTAAACGGTCAACTAACGAGTGGACATACGTGACGCCACGGCCGCCACCGCTGCCACCTTGGCCTGCTGCTGCACCCCAGCATAGGCCACCTTGGTCAAGTCCTGAGCCCCGCTCACGTCCTCAAAGCCCCCTGACACACCACCGACACATCCCATATGTTCACTGACCCCCCCACCCCCTAGCGTAGCATAGGCCACCTTGGTCAAGTCCTGAGCCCTGCTCACGTCCTCAAAGCCCCCTGACACACCACCGACACATCCCATATGTTCACTGACCCCCCCACCCCCTAGCGTAGCATAGGCCACCTTGGTCAAGTCCTGAGCCCCGCTCACATCCTCAAAGCCCCCTGACACACATCCCATATGTTCACTGACCCCCCCCCCCCCCCCCCCCCCCCAACATAGCATAGGCCACCTTGGTCAAGTCCTGAGCCCCGCTCACCTCAAAGCCCCCTGACACACCACTGACACAACCCATATGTTTACTGACCCCCCCAGCATAGCAAAGGTAAAGTCATGAGCCCCACTCATGTCCTCAAAGCCCCCTGACACACCACCGACACATCCCATATGTTCACTGGCCCCCCTAGCATAGCATAGGCCACCTTGGTCAAGTCCTGAGCCCCGCTCACCTCAATATCCCCTGACACACCACCGACACATCCCATATGTTCACTGGCCCCCCTAGCATAGCATAGGCCACCTTGGTCAAGTCCTGAGCCCCGCTCACCTCAATATCCCCTGACACACCACCGACACATCCCATATGTTCACTGGCCCCCCTAGCATAGCATAGGCCACCTTGGTCAAGTCCTGAGCCCCGCTCACCTCAATATCCCCTGACACACCACCGACACATCCCATATGTTCACTGGCCCCCCTAGCATAGCATAGGCCACCTTGGTCAAGTCCTGAGCCCCGCTCACCTCAATATCCCCTGACACACCACCGACACATCCCATATGTTCACTGGCCCCCCTAGCATAGCATAGGCCACCTTGGTCAAGTCCTGAGCCCCGCTCACCTCAATATCCCCTGACACACCACCGACACATCCCATATGTTCACTGGCCCCCCTAGCATAGCATAGGCCACCTTGGTCAAGTCCTGAGCCCCGCTCACCTCAATATCCCCTGACACACCACCGACACATCCCATATGTTCACTGACCCCCCCTAGCATAGCATAGGCCACCTTGGTCAAGTCCTGAGCCCCGCTCACCTCAATATCCCCTGACACACCATCGACATATCCTATATGTTCACTGAAGCTCTTCCTCGCCCCCCCAACCATCTTGGTGAAGTCCTGCACCCTGCTCCCCCCCTCAAAGCCCTCTGACCATACTAGATCCACAGTCACTTTGTATCCTCTCAAGAAACGCAAAAATCTACTTGCCCAATTGAAAAATTGACCCCCACCCTTTGTGAAGTGGTAAAATTATGGTAAGCATGGGTGCATGGGATGACGCAAAACTTTTCCCACACAGCACACTAGCTCAGTGAACCCAGCGTACTGTCTTCTTCATCCGTCGAGTGTCCACCATCATTCATTACATGGCAATATTATTATATGGTTGAGGTTCTAGATCAAGCATACAAAAACAATTCCCCTTTCTCCTGAGCTATTCGTGACCCAGCCAGTTAGGGCTTGACGGTTTACATTCACCATGTCCCAACAAATAACTATTAAAAAAAATCTACTTGCCCACAAAAAGACCACCCTTTGTCAACTGCTTTAACATTCTGTACTTGCAAGGATGCATGTGAAGACGCAAAACCTTTTTCTCTTAAATTTTCTTTTCAGCTCTAAACCTAATGTTAATTCAAAAGCATTTTTTTTTTTAGTGGGAGAGGATCCTTTTTCAGGCAGATTCTGTCTGAACCTTCAAAATGTTTGACTTCAGGCTTCAAGCATGACTGTTAGGTGTCATACCAGTCATAAAAAGACAGTACTTACCCAACATTAGTCCAGTGCTTAGGCAAGACAATTACAACACATTTCTTAATTTTTAGTAGTCGCCTGATAGCTTGCCAGCAAACCTTGCAATCCATGTTCCGTGACGCTGTCAAATTTCTTCGCCTTACTTCCTTGCACCTTCAGATATGAGATTCTCAAAAAACCAAAAAGGAGGAAAAAAGAAGCCGGAGGTCCGGTGCCCAGTGAAAGCTACTTCAACAAATGGAACATTTTCCGCTTTAAGCTTTTCAAACTGCAAAGTATTGATAAATAGAGCAGTGTTGGCTGCCCCAAGCAGTAACATTTGAGAATGAACCAATTGAGAACAAAATATCAATCGAACTTCTTGCCGCATTTACGATTCAACACAAAACCTAACACCCCCCTACCCACACACCCCAATTTTCTCAATGGATTTACACTGATCTCAAAATGACCCCTGGGGCCATCAAAAAGGAGGAAATCCTCCAATTGGAGGGGAAATCTCATCTCTGATAGATTTTCCTTTTCAAAGATTCTGATTATTGTCGGAACTGGTTCTGAAAAAGCTGCAAACCTTTGAGAGAGACAAAAAGCAAAGGAAGGAAGGAAATCAGACAATGGGCAGTGGCTGACCTTTGGATGGAAACCCCTGGTGGGAGCCGTAGGTCTTGGGCAGCTGGGCAGCGGTGGTGGTGCCTGGCACGTGGGTGGCAGCAGTGTTGGTCACCGGGGGCATCTGAAAACAACAACGCACATGAGTACCGTAAAATGCGGACTAAAAGCCGTTACTTTTTTCCTCAACTTTGGCCCATGCGCCTTATAGACTGATGCAGCTTATCTGTGGATTTTGTTTCCATTATACATTTATCAGTATGATTAAATCTGTTTGGGGCCACATTCTTCAGCCTATTTTTAGCTTCTTTAGACTCAAAACTGGTTTTGGTAATCATTAGATTCAAATATCATGGTTAAAGTGTCTGAGAACATTAAATATTTATGCTCTGATAGGAGAATTTCTATATTTGTGTTGGTTTGTGCACATACAATTTTCTCTGCGGCTTATAAACTGGTGCGGCTTATATGTGAATAAATACCTAATATTTTGTCAATTTAAGGAATGCGGCTTATATACAGGTGCGTCTTATAGTCGTTTTTACAGTAGACTCATCTAGAATACATCATCGTTCAAATTTTCTTTCAAATTATTGAACAACTTTCAACATTTAAGACACACTGACCCACCATGATTAAGTCCCTTGGTTTTTTCTGGGTAGCTGTGACCCACATACAAATGCCCCAACTTCAAATTGAGGCTGCTCTTTTAAACTATGTTTCGTTTTAAATTTGGGGGCATTTGCATGGGAGTCAAACCAGGGCAAAACAAGATTTCTTACCAGTTTGAGTTGTAAGAGGGAAAACACGTGAAACACATGATTTTGACACGTGATCTGGTGGGTCTTTAAGGTTCTACTAAAAAGAGGCAAGCATCTAACTCGTAGGCACTAATAATTTAAAAAAACAATCGTCAAACTTTCTACATTACCAACTTCTATCGAAGCATACCAGTTTGCTTTGTGTTCTGTGTTGTTTAAGTGTAACATAATTCAAGACTAGAAGGCTATGCCATCAGGGCTTAACAGTAACTTTTTTTTCCACTTGCCCAGTCGGGCAAGTTAAAGAAAAATTCACTTGCCCAAACAGCTTTTGGACTTTCACGAAATTCAGGTGTATTGCTAGTCACACACACATAACATAATAATAATAGCCATTGGCTTCTCTTTGTCCAAAACTTTGATTCACTGGTCAAACACACATGAAAATGTCACAAACTCTTCTCTTTCTGAGTCCTTGTCTTGCCTTCTGTCCATCCTCTGCCCTTGTGCACAAATTCTCTCCACCACCGTTGTTGTGTACTGTGTGAGTGTAGGCAGACCTGGGCCATCCTTTGTTGAGGATGAACCTGGGTCTGTCTCACTGTGGCTGTTGCTTATGCTTTGCTAGGCGACTAGGTGCCGAAAATAACTTTGGTGAAGGGAGTTAATTACAGAGTTGGAGTAAAGTGTGTTGTAACTGAATAAGCATTGCATGTGTTATATGAGCACAGTGGAGTAAAGTGTGTTGTAACTAAAAAATATATATATACATGTATTACAGAGTTACCTTTCTTTACTTTACTATTTCTATACTCATTTGGTCTCTTTTGGACCTCAAAAACGACCTCTGGGGCCATCAAAATGCCTAAAATCAGCCTAAAGCCTGAAAAATCTCAGGCCTGAAAAAGCTCCTTATGGAGCATGGTGGAATACCAGCAATCCACACACACAAACTTTACAATCGCATCGCAACGATTTTTAATTATTAAAAAACCCTCACAAATCACTCCAGCCATACACACAAACAAAACATACATAAACAAAAGAAGATTACAGGTTTTTACTTCAGTTTTAGACATAGGAAAGTGGTAGATCAGACTTTTTATATATAGACTTCAATACCGATTTGAAAAACACACAAGTGTATATATTTGTCCCAATATTTCGTGCTGGGTATTTACTGCACTTTATCAAGGTCTCAATATAGAAAAACTCTACACCGATTGGTTAGCCCACAACAAACCACTACAAAAGCAAAGTCAAAATTGTGGTCTAAGGGAGTGAAGCAAGTTTAGCGTGCACAGATTTACTTCCCTTGAAGCAAATGCATAACATTGACAGCTATCTATTAATTCCGGACATATTTTATGGCCGGAACGACTTGAATGAGTTAACAGGCATGGTAATGGAGGAAAAGCATTTTTCTCTGAAAATATATGGTGGTTTCAGGAGACATTGTTTCATGGTGGTCTCAATGGGTACAGAGCCCTTCATGGTGATCAGGGGTTTCAGGAGACATTGTTTCATGGTGGTCTCAATGGGTACAGAGCCCTTCATGGTGATCAGGAAACATTGTTTCATGGTGGTCTCAATGGGTAAAGAGCCCTTTATGGTGATTAGGGGTTTCAGGAGACATTGTTTCATGGTGGTCTCAATGGGTACAGAGCCCTTCATGGTGATCAGGGGGTTCAGGAGACATTGTTTCATGGTGGTCTCAATGGGTAAAGAGCCCTTCATGGTGATCAGGGGGTTCAGGAAACATTGTTTCACGGTGGTCTCAATGGGTAAAGAGCCCGTTATGGTAATCAGGGAGCAATTCCTTTTGAGGACAACTGTATAAAACTGTTAAACATTGGGGAAACGGTATCTCCTCAAGTCTAACATTTGCTTTTCTACATTCACTTTTCTCTGAATTCAGAGAATTCTCTGAAGATTACCATGCCTGGTTAACCAGCACAGGAAAATGTCCTTACGGGGAACATGGTGGGGTACTGGAATCCGGCGGCACCCGGCAGCATGGCCCCGGGGTAGAAGTAGCTGTAGTGGATGTTGAAGGGCAGCTGGGGCGCCGTGTTGTGCGTCGACTGCTGCTGCTGGCTGGACTGGCTGGGAGACTGCGCCTCCATGCGGTTCAGCTGCTTGCTGTCCGCCGCCGCCCCTGAAAGCACCACTGACGCAGGTCAGAGTTGAGACTTCCACCGGGGAAAACAACGTGACACTGACAGTGCAAATCACACCACATGGGACCCACTGACGCAGGTCAGAGTTGAGACTTCCACCGGGAAAAACAACGACACACTGACAGTGCAAATCCCTCCCTCAGGGACTCCTTCACTGACAGTATAGAGGGTCCTAGAGGCGGGATAGAGGGTCCCAGTGGCACTACGAATGCTAAAAAGAATTTTTCTAGTGCATCCCTGGGACCCCCTGCACATTCTTTTAGAGGGTCCTTTAGAATATTAGTGCTTCGTAGACCCCCAAATGGGGGTCCCTGGGAGCCCTGATCTAGACACTGACAGTGCAAATCACACCCCTTCCCTTCCTCATCAGTCACACAAAAATCGCATGCAATCTGGCTGCAACGTGCTCTCCGGGTGGGAGCAACCCGAATTTGACAGAGACGCCTCTGTGACGATAAAGTACCAAATACCAAAACCCCCACATGGGACCCATATCGCAGGGTAAACCCTTTGAATTTACCCCAAAATTGCGTAACTCTTCTAGTAGCGCCATGTCTTTTTTTGACGTTCTTGGTTCTCCACTGCATCTCAACCGGCAAGAGAGGAGCAACTATTTTTTTGAGCGCACACGTATGTACAAAAAAAATCACTACATAAGCTCTAAAAATAAACACATGGCGGTGAATGTCTTTGCATTTGGTGGGAGTGTAGATGTACTGGGCAAATGGTGCTAGAAGAGTTAAAAACGGCACTACCAATTGACAGCAAACTTACTTTCTATTGTTCACTCCACTATCGAACCACATGTGAATAATGTTTAAATGCAACCCATCGAGCAGTTATGAAAAGAACTGTGGGACAGAGAGACACATACACACAAACATTACCCCTCCAGATTTCTGTCTCAGGTAACCACATAGAATCCAACAGTCAACACACCCAGCCCTTGAATGAAACATTACATACAAGATACCTAACCCAGGGATGTGAGAGGGCCCACAACAAAACAGCGTAGCCGATGGTATCGTCAAATGCTTAAAGACCCCCCACGTCACGTGTCACATTCCCTCTTATGCTAGGAAGATTTCTTAAGATTTCTTACCAGCCATAAGAGGGAAAACACGTGACGTGGTGGGTCTTTACAACTTTGCCTGCAACATCACATTTGTTTTATAGGTTTGCCGCAACACCAATCTTGCTGACCGATACAGCTTCATCCAACCAAGCCCTGTCAAATTTGATTTGGCACCCTTTGTCGATCTCCTCTTTCTTCACATCTATCATTATGTTGTGATGTGCAAGTTTCATGGTTGAAGATGAAACGTTTCTCAATAGCGTTGAAAACATCCAAACACTTCTTCGAAACGACACAGAGCAAGTAGCTGAACACATGAAAAAGGCACATTACCATTGGACGTAACTAGACAACCACAGAGAAGCTTACGAAATTCAGTCAAGGGAATGCATAAATTTGTGCTACAAACTTCTTTCGTCTTCACTGTGTGCTGAATGAAGTCTATATTTAGCAAACTCATCAATCTGTACGATCTCTCTCTCTGTACTTTCTTATTTATTTTGTTGAACAGAACAGGCGCATTTGTGCACTCTTACATCCCTGTAACCCTTAGGCCGGGTTCACATTAGACGCGCAAGTTCCGTACGGAAAACCCTAAATAAGTGGAAGAAAGAAGGATAAAAGTGTACGCATATAGGGGGAAATTCGGACACGCGCGCAAATCTTTTCCCTTCTTTGTTTCACTTATTTATGGATTGCGCACGGGTTTCCGAATGGAATATCCGCTTATGTGTATACACGGCCTTAGAATCAAACAAGCAACACACCCAGCCTTTAGCATGAACCGTGTGCACAATGTAGAATGTGTTAAAAACCGACTCCTTGTGCAACGTCAGGCGTTACCTGCGAAAGGAGCGGTGCCCAGGGCCGCAGCCTGGTCCCGGCCAGCAGCTATCGTGGAGGGCACCCCCGAGTAAGCCGACAGGTCGTAGAAGTTGCCCGTTTGCTGTGGAAACACACACATTGATTGAACACCCATGTCACTGAAAGGCATCAGACGAAGGTCTGGTATCCAGTCACCTTATGTTCTTCATTTTGGAAGGTAAGAATAGGCCCTATTTTTTTTTACCTATTTTATGGATGTCACAAAGGAATCCCAAATATTGCAGATTAAATCTTTTCTCTACCCAGGTAAGCTTAATGGAAAGCTTTGGATGAAAAATGGCTGGCGTTACAAGGGCTAACAAAGAGAAATTAGTGCATTGTTAACGTTAAACTAACTACAGTCAAAATCAAACTAGTAAAACTTTGCTTACTGATTACGCACACATAGTGTATGCTACAGACTACGAGGCGCATCAAATTATATGATGCACCATCCAAATTTTACACAAAATTCACATTTTGTTACAATAGTTTCTTACAATAATTATTATTAGTCATATTATAATGCGGAGGGGTCTCAGTCTGGGGAGGAAAAAGGGTCTTGCTGAATAGTTAATAAAACACAGTAGATGTGAGTGAAAACATACAAACATGCAGACAAAATGCACTGATAACAATGAACATTCAACCACTTCAATAAAACACTGACGGATCACTCAGAGCATGGGGGTCTGTGAAAGTATAGTCTGATTCATAACCGTAATTTCCTGACTATAAGGCGATATTTTTTTTATCCAATTTCGACATATGCGCCTAATAAACGAGGGCACCATATTAGTAAGCAAAATCGTGAGAAGAGAGGCAACAATTGCCGTGTTCAGTACAGTCTAAACATAGAAAGTGGTCACGAGTCGCCGATACGACAAATATTCATGTTAAACTGCTTCAAAATCCCTATTATCATCCAAGATACTATCCAACAGATGCCATAACCCTTCATTGGATGCAAAAAGCATCGCTGTAGAGCTTAAAATACCATAATTCTACCAGTTTTCGTGAAGAAAAGTCCAAACACAACAACCAGAAGTCGCAAATACGGAAGTTCGATTATTTGAGAAGGGAGCCAACTCTCATTTATGACAGCAGTAATGGCGGTCGGTAAGTGTTTACAGGACATGCACGGGCTTCAAACTTCGACTTTCTTTTGCGAGGTATGTATCGCCTTATAAACGAGGGCGCCTTTTACTTTATATACACAGCAGCGCTTAATAATAATTTAAAAAACGGTAACAGTAAATGGATCCATTTTTTAAAAAGCAGTGCATAGTACACTTAGCAGTGACATATGGGGGATTGAAAAGTGACAGGACAAACTAACCTAAGACAAGAGAAATCAATTAGGACAATGTCCTGACTCTTGCAGAAATCAATAAGATAAAGCGTGCCAGTATCAAAATTTAATCAGACATTTGTCCTGATAGGGGAGAACACAATAGAACATTTAAATTCAATAGGTCAATGTCCTATGACCAGGGCCTCTGGACATCACTGTCAGTACAGTGTGTCAGGGCTCCCAATCGTCCTGCAAAACAAAGGGTCCAGGGACTCCTTCACTTACTGTATAGAGGGTCCTAGAGGCAGGATAGAGGGTCCCAGTAGCATTGTGAATGCCAAAAAGAATTTTTCTTGTGCATCCGTGGGACCCCCTGCACATTCTTTTAGAGGGTGCTTTAGAATGTTAGTACTTCATAGACCCCCTTTTGGGGGGGGGTCCCTGGGAGCCCTGGTGTGTTCCATGGTGGTGGTGCAGTACTCACCAGAGGCAGTCTAGTCGGCTGCATCATCTGTAACTCCTCGTAGCCATACAGGGGCTGCTGCAGACCTTGCAGGCTCTGAAAAGATACAGAACAAACAGATCAAGGCCAAGATCAAAAATCAACCTGCAGACCAGAACAAACAGATCAAGGCCAACATCAAAACTCAACCAAACCATCATGCTGCTAACAGCCTTAGGCCAGGTTCACATTAGACGCGCAAGTTCCTGTACGGAAACCCTAAATAAGTGGAAGAAAGAAGGAGACAAGTTTACACATATAGGGGAAATTTGGACACGTGCGCAAATCTTTTCCCTTCTTTGTTTCACTTATTTATGGATTGCGCACAGGTTTCTGCATGGAATATCCGCTTATGTGTGTACACGGCCTTACAGACAATCAAAAGCCATCTTTATATGATGAACAATGGATCACATTTTAGGATGTTTTTTTGTTTTTGTTTTTTTGTGCGTGTGTGTGTGTGCATGTCTCTGTGTGTGTATGTGTGTGTGTGTGCATGTGTGCGTGCGTGCATGGAATAAATTACTTTAGGTATAAACACAACATAACCCATGCAGAAAACATTCTGCCACTGATATTTCTTTCTTTTCCTCTTATCTAACAATTGCAACACAATATGACAGACGCATACAAATCAAAGCTTTACAACACACACACACACACCAGGTATATCAGAATTGTGAGAGGATTTGCAATTTTGCATTTATTCCGCCGAAAACCGCCTTTCTGGAAGATGCGTCTGTGTATTCAAACCGCCCCAAAATGCCCATAGCTTTCCCCACTTTCATCACGCACTAAGTTCTGGCTTGTTACACACACACTATGAAGAAGCTTTTCACTTGCAATGATGTGATAGTAACTGTATGGCACTCTGTGTGCTTCAAAAACAGATTTTCCCGAAAATGTGTGAAAGTATCTGAACACTAGGTTTTTTTCTGTAACAAATGCAAATACAAGAGGGTTAAGAAATGCTGGCATATGACTTGTTTCTAATGCCAAAGGTTTTGCTTTTTTTCATGAGATCTCTCTTGTGAAATAGCACTTAAAAGTGATTTCTTATTAAATTTTGCCATTTTAGTCATGTTGGGAACAAATTTCAGCGTTGTCCCTATAGACTGCATGGTTGTATTGATGGCCCTTTTACCAGTTTTCAGAGGATTGGACTTGACACAATTCTGATTCCAGACATCAGACCTGTTTACCCTGAAATCGGGCTTTGTGTATTCAAAATCCAAAATAAGTGTATTTTTCACAAAATAGGAGTACTCCAACAGGAAAGTTAAAAAAACTGAGTGCAAACATGCATACATTTTTATAACTTATAGAAATACTATGTCAAAAGTGGAATCCATTATTTACAAGCACACACACAGAGATCGCACCAGTTTCCTGAATCAGGCAATATACAGAAATGATAATCAGATTTTTTTTACCATTTCACCATATTTTCCCCCCATGTATCATATTTCTGTCAGATATGTGTACAAAGTATGGTGAAATCTTATGGGTCAACAGGTCTGAGACATACACTGTGTGTACTCACAGCGAAGTAGGGCGGCAGTCCACCGGCGGCAGCCTGACCCATGAACATATGGGGGTTTAACAGCGGCACACCAGGGGGCAGGTTGGGAGGGGCTTTGGCTGCACACAACACAAAACAATCGCGTTAACCCTTTCATCGCCACTGTCGCCTCTTGGCACCACAAACATTTGACACCCATGTCACTAAAAGGCATCAAATAAGGATCTGGTATCCAGTGACCTTATCTTCATCGTTTTGGGAGGTAAGGATAGGCCCTATTTTATGCATGTCACAGAGGAATCCCCAATATTGCAGACAGTCTTTTCTCTACCCGGGTAAGTTTAATGGTAAATTTTGGCTGAGGAATGGCTAGCGTTGAAAGGGTTAACTCTACATACATGAGAGTGCGCTATAGCATAGTGCACAAGCCTTGCACAACTGCAAGTGCTCCTGGGAAATAAAAAAAATCCTGCCCCAGCAGAGTGCAGGAGCAGCGCACACACATTTCCTGCTCTTTGTTCACCCATCAAGACTAGTACAAGTGCTACCTTCCTTTGAATATAGCAAATGCTTATATAGGCCCTTTTTATTGTACATGTTTGTGTGTGTGCAAAAAAATCGTTTTGTTGGGTAGACGCTGCACTTGCGACGACACGCGCTCTCCGGTGGAGAGCAGCCCGAATTTCACAGAGATAAGTCTCTGTGACTAGAATATACTAAATACCAAATTCTCATAATCCGGAGACACCGGCTGTAGGCAATTTAAAAATCCTGCAATTCAGGACATCCTGAAAGAAGGAGCATCCATGCAACCGTTCAACACGAGAGCATACTATAGCGTACATCGTGTTTAACTCTTCTGGTACCGTCAGAGCTTTTGTCACTGTTTCTGCCCAGGGCTCCCCATTCTGTGCGTCTGTGCGTCAAATGTGCGTGACAGACGCATTAAAACTTCGTACTGGGGGTGAAACGACGCACTATAATTACTACTCAAGGGTTATGAGACGCACTATAAATCTGCCGAGTGTGTGACAGACCTGGTTACTCTACGATTTTGGCGTAGCATGCTACGAAATTAGGGTGTCTGCTACGCAGCTACGACTCGAAATAGGAAACTCCGCATTTTCATTACCGGCAGCTTTGAATTTCGAGCAAGCGTTGTCAAGGACACAGATCCGTTCAGTTTGAGGCAAACTGAGGCCGCCGTGTTTTCCAAGTCTCAGTGCAAGTGTACTAGGAGACCTACTTCAAGACTCCAGCATGCGCAGGCCGTGTAAAGCAATCCGTTGTAAGCCGACATAGCTGGGGCGCGTTTCCTTTGACATTGCTGCACGCAAGCTGTACTGCTTTATAACGTCCCTTCAGTTTGCGCGGGCGGCCAACTTCGCTAAATCACCCGATGCGTTCCTTCGAGTCAGCTTCGAAACTGCTTTGCAGTTGGCGCGCACAAGTTGAGAGAAAGTTTGCTTCAGTTCCTGTGAGGAAAAAAGTGGATTGCGGTGCACAGCAAAAGCGAAAAAGACACGAAACGGACGACGAATCAGAGGTGGAAGAAGTAGAATCGGAAAATGAAGCTAAAAAGACCAAGCCAAATAGAACAGCAACTCCGAGGACTGCGAACCAGAAATATCTGTCGAGCTACCATCGGGAGTTTCTATGCATCATAGCATCGAAGAGGGGGGTGGGGAGCATCACGCTTTTTGCACGGTGTGCAAAAATGATTTTACTGTCAGTGACGCTGGTTTGGCTGACTGCGCTAAACACTGTAAGGGGCGCACAAAGATCTGGTGAGCGTTTTGAAAGGAAGCAGTAACTTCCTGCAGAACTTCATTGAGAAGAAGAAAGAAGAGTCGAAGCAAGGTCTGCAAAATGACGTCACCAGGGCCGAAGCCATGATGTGCATGCTGATAGCGCGGTCCAACTTGCCACTTTCATCAGCTCACAAAGGTGAAGGTCAGGTCATGATAGTACTTGATCATTCTAGACTGGTTGATTTTTCACCCTCTATAAGTTCATCCTGGGGGTGAAGAGACCCTCTATAGCTGCTTCCTGGGGGTGAAAATACCCTCTATGGTCAAGCAAAATGGGGAGCCCTGCTGCCGTTAAAAGCAATACATGTGCATTCGAAAAAATAGTTACTTTCTTCTTGTCGGTTGAGATGCAATGGACAACCAAGAACATCAAAAAATATATGGCGCTAGGAGTAACATTCAGCTAACTCAGCGAATCCATGCAAACCAAACTTTCAGGTATGAAAGTATTCATTTACAGTCCCTTATTAGTTTTCAACCAATGAAATTACTTATAGTGTATTTTAAGGATGGCAATGAATACAAACAAGTTATCATGAGTTCCTCCTCCCTTTTGTCTTTTTTATCACGCTGTTTTTGCAAAACGTCTTTAATCGGCCTGTACAGTAATACAAATTTTGCTTTGGAACTTTAAGACTCCCTGTAACCAAGATGGACACCAAAAATAATGTTAACCGATTCCCCCACCCCTGCATATATGGACTACTGAGTGTAACCCCTTCCTAATAAGACCTTTTCTGGGATGATTTCTCAAGGTCAATAGGGAGGTTCCACTGTATATGCCCATGGGTGCAACTCCCCAAAATGAAAAAAAAATGAAAGGCAGGGGTCCGGCAGGGTACAGGGGCAGAGCCCCGTCGGACGATTCAAGGGGGCAACTTAAGAGAGAGATATAACGAGACAAACAGACAGTGAAAATAGACAGAGACAGTTGGAGTTTTATAAGCCTTGTAAAATTATTACATTGCCTTTGTAAACTTCCAAGATAAAAACAACTAAGTTCAAAATGCCCCAAATCGCTTGTGGTCTTTTTTTTGTGTGTGTGGATGAATTCAAAGAACTGAAGTTCAGTTTCTGGCAAAATTAAAAATACTGAAATCAGTGTAAAAATGAAAGAGTAGCACCCATGACTATATATATGCCTCAGGCGGCTTCAGCACTGTCAAGCGTTCATAGCGGAGAATGGGGGCGCGACTCACAGGTGACGGGCACGGAGGTGGTGGCGCGCGAGGTGAGGGTGGAGGTGGTGACCACGGGGGTGGAGGTGGCGGACACCGTGGACGTTGACGTGGAGATGGCGGAGGCGTTGGTGCTGCTGGACGACGACTGTTGCTGTGGCGACGTCAGGCTGGACCCCGTTGTCGTTGTCGAGCTGCTGGTGTGCTCGTACTGCACACACACACACAATACAGTGGAACCTCCCTATTAAGTAAGGAAAATAAAAGAAAGAAAAAAAACATGAGAAAAATAGAATTAGGTAGAGCTTGAGAAGCAAAGTATGATGTGTGAAGGCAATGTTGGTGTTAGTTTGCTATAGTAAAGTATGATGTGTGAAGGCAAAAAAAAAAAAAAAAAACTCCCTCCAGGGCGCCCAATCGTCCAGCAAAACAAGGAGTCCCAGGGACTCCTTCACTTACAGCATAGAGGGTCCTAGAGGCGGGATAGAGGGTCCCAGTGGCATTGCGAATGCCAAAAAGAATTTTTCTAGTGCATCCCTGGGACCCCCTACACATTCTTTTAGAGGGTCCTTTAGAATTTTAGTCCTTCATAGACCCCCAAATGGGGGTCCCTGATAGCCCTGCTCCCTCTTAAGATGAGACCAACAAAATTGTCACTGATTTTTCCCCTTCATATCCAGACTACTGAGTGTCCACATTCCAATTAGTATTAAGATCCCTCCCTATCAAGACCTTTTCTTGGCTCATTTTTTCAAGGTCTTGTTTTTGTTGTCGTACCCTGGCTAAAAGACTCCAGGGATCATCCCAACAGCAGAAACACTTGAACACTATCGTACGTAACAAGTGCATCAGCTAGGGATGAGAACATTACGTGTGTGGCCGTTTTTGGATTATCCCGCCACATGAGTAGCCACACTGACTTCGGGTTTTTATAAAAATGGATATTATGCTAGGAGCTTTTCTTGGCTGAAGAGAATCCCTGCATAACTATGCATAGCATTACATTTTGATGTAGCCTTGGTGTTCTAGCCTATGTCAATTGGTCTGACAGCCTTCAGCCAAGGCAAACACCCAAGAAATAAAATCAATGAAAGTCCCTGAACGTTCTGAAATGGGGTGTCAAACTCTCTAACAAATTTCACTGGAGTCCGTCTAGTAGTTGTTTTTTTTAATGTGTTACATGTGCAAAGAAACACAGACAGAACAATTAGAAAAAATAAACAGCGAATTTCTACAGACATTAGAATTCAAGATAAGACAGAACAAGTAGAAGATGAAAAGAAATCGGGGAAAAGTCCCTGAACATTCCAAAAAAGGGGTGTCAAACTCTCTACCAAATCTGAATGGAATCCATCCAGCAGTGTTTGAAACAAAAAAGTGTTACACAAACAAAAAGACACAAGTAAAAAAAAAGAAGAAAAGAGCAACATTTCTACAGACAACGAAAAAGAAACAAGAGACGCTGACCTGCGATGTGCGCGACGACTCGATGGCGGGCGACTCCTTGTTGATGCTCATCTTGGACAGGCTGTCGCCCAGCTTGTTGGCCAGCGGGGAGGTCTGCAGGGCGCCGCCTGGGGGACCCCCCCCACCGCCCCCAGCCTGGGGCGTGTGCTGCGCAGAGAATGTCTGCGTGTTGTAGGTGCTGGGGCTGCCCGTGCTGCTGGCGGCCTGACCCGGCCCGTACCCCTGGCTGAAGGAGCCGGGGGTCTGCTGCTGCTGCTGCGTGCTGGACGCCTGGCTGTGCAGGGAGTAGCCCTGGGAGCTGTACCCGCTGCTGGGGCTCTGGGTGCTGCTGGGTTGGGACGTCCCCCCCGCGTAGTTCGGGGCGTTGTAAGCGTTCGTGCTCTGCGACACCGCCGTGGTGGCGGCTTTGGTCAAACCGGGAGCTCCAGGCTGCTGGTTGGGGTAGGAGGACATGGTCTGGGAAGCGCTCACCAGTCCGAAGCTGGGCTGGAGCTGGATGGGAGTGGCGTGGTGGTGGTTGCTCACCCCCGGCGCGCCCTGCTGGAGAGCCGACTGGGGCAGGTTCCCCGAGGACTGTGAGTCCCGCACGTGGAATGAACCCGAGCCCGAGGGGTACGAGGAGGAGGACCCCCCGGACTGCTGCTGGGACGCAGGTCCCTGCCCCGGCTGGACCCCACCCCCGGACTGCGACTGGAATGACACGGAGCCGGACTGGTAGCCGGAGTAGTTGCCCGCCTGGTACTGGGCCTGGCTGACCACGGGACCCGCGGGGAATGAGCTCTGGCTGCCGCCGCTCGGGTACTGCGACTGGCCCGCAAGGTACTGCCCGGGGGCCGGAGCCGAGCCGCTCCCAGAGCCTGCCGAAGGGAACTGACCCTGGGAGCCGGGGAACTGGGCCTGCGCGGAGTTGTACTGGCCCTGCTGAGCACCGCTGGCACCGGAGTACTGAGTCTGACTAGGGAACTGGTTGGGGTAGGAGGCCACCGAGGGCTGAGAGACGGACCCCGACTGGCCGCGGTACGGCTGGGAAGGGGACACCGACGACGAAGGTTTATGTGACTGGGAATGAGAGGGGTACGAGTTGGAGGCGTAGCCGTTGGCTACTGAAAAGTTTGGCATGCTTGACGAGTCTCGTTCAGGCTTGCTCGTGGACAAAGCACCTGCAAACAACCGGATGCGTACGTCAGAGGCCGATCAAAAACAAAAACACATTAACATTGACAGTCATAACTGGAAGGCTATTCAGTATTGCAAGATTATTGAAACATTTTTTTAAAATCTCCATTCACTTGAGAAAAAATAAAGTGATGTAAATAGTACAAGTTGATAACACAACAATGAAAAGGGGGAAAAAATGGTTTCAAAAAGTAAAGAGAAGAAACGTACCTTGGTTGTTTTTTCAAACTTGGTTAGATATCTAAATGCAAAACTGAAACTACACAAAACCGGACACAGAAAACTGGAGCAACGACATGCAACTTGATTTTCATGACACTAGTGTTTCCCTCGATTTATGTTCATGTTATTTGTTTGTTCACTTGAACACAGTAACTTTTCTGTGAAATCAGATGTTGCATGTGTGAGTGAGGCGGGAGGCCTGTGGCTGGGTGTCACTGACCCTGTGATATGGAGGAGTTCTGTGATGTGCGCTGGGAACCCATCAGGCCGCTGGCCTTGTGCTCACCCCCTGCACCCTGGTACGGCGTCGGCTCACCAACCTGTACAGCAAACAAACGCATGTATACAGACAGCGCACACACACATAAGCATGCACGAACGCACAAGCACACACACTCACTTTCTTCTTAGCAAATGAACTCTTGCACACAAATTTTTGACAAGCTTACATCAATGTAGGACCATGACAAACTACCTTGGCATTTAAAAAAATGGGCCAAACTTTTGCCTAAACTATTTTGTAGAAACCAGATGAACAAGAGCAGGGCTAACATATTGAAAAGCTTTTTCTTCAGGCAGTCAGCTGCCTGAAACTGCATCAACCTGCCTGAATTCAGGCTTCAGGCACACTCACATGCACCCCTGGTTAGAGCATAAGCTAACTAGAAAGCAAGAAGTGCATAACCCATGCACCCCTGGTTAGAGCATAAGCTAATTGCAAAGCAAGAAGTGTATAACCCATGCACCCCTGGTTAGAGTATAAGCTAATTGCAAAGCAAGAAGTGTATAACCCATGCACCCCTGGTTAGAGCATAAGCTAATTGCAAAGCAAGAAGTGCATAACCCATGCACCCCTGGTTAGAGTATAAGCTAATTGCAAAGCAAGAAGTGTATAACCCATGCACCCCTGGTTAGAGCATAAGCTAATTGCAAAGCAAGAAGTGTATAACCCATGCACCCCTGGTTAGAGTATAAGCTAATTGCAAAGCAAGAAGTGTATAACCCATGCACCCCTGGTTAGAGTATAAGCTAATTGCAAAGCAACAGTGTATAACCCATGCACCCCTGGTTAGAGAATAAGCTAATTGCAAAGCAAGAAGTGTATAACCAACGGTTTTCAATGTAAACTACATAATGTGAAGGACTGTCAACTCTCACAACCTCAGACCTGCCACATTCTGAGAATAAAAAAGAGGAGCGAGAATCTAGGGGCTGGCACTGGCCCCCCAGTAAAATCCATTGCCACTTCGAAATGTGCGGCCTTCTCTTTTGTTCTTCAAACATGCAGTCGTTTTTGTCAGTTTGAGATCCATTTTAGAGTAAGAAATATTGACCATTGTCAATTTGAGATCCATTTTAGAGAAAGAAATATTGACCAATCTACAATATTTGTTGGTCATTTAGCCTGATAGGCCTATGCTTCGTGTAGCCCCTCACTGTCTCATGCTGACCCTTAGATGTCCATTAGCTGGTGCTTTGAATGCATGCTCTTTGTTGTGAAATTGAGTGGAAAATGTATACAAGACAGATTTTAAAATATAGGAGCTGGGGAGGTTGCAAGAGGAGCTAGGAGCAATGCTCAACATATCTGAGCTGCTCCTCTGAAATCGGAGCAAGTGGCAGGTCTGCAACCTCCATGCTGACTTTGGGATCCTAAACATCTCGACCAAGCCAGTGGAATTACATGCCTTAGGCGAAGATCTACAAGAAGCTAACGAGAGTACAGATTTTCAGAATAGCCGTTGTTTCTCCAGCTATCTGCTTTCTGGAACTCTTAGTTGAACCCCGTGACTAACACACACATATACAGCCATATTGTTTATGAACTTTATCTGTGTTTGTCAACGCTACACACACACATATATACAACAACAAAAACAACAATGTCTCACCTTGTTTGCTGGAGATTCTGACTTTGAAGGAGAGGAGTACACCGAATCGGGAAAGACGGACGGTCGGGATGGGGATGCCTCCATGTTGGGCATGGAACTCTGGGAGGGCTGGGATCCAGCAGGCGGGGACGACATGATGCTGCCCTGCCGACTGGAGTCCGCTGCGCTCTTGTTGCTCTCTCCCAAGTGGTTCGCCCCTGAGGGACTGCACACACAGGGATATGTTGATGGTGGTGGTGGTGGTGAATTATCCTGGCTAAAAGACTCCAGGGATAATCCCAACAGCGGAAGCACATTAACACTATGGTACAAGTGCATCAGCTATGGATGAGAACATTACGTGTGTGACCGTTGTTTTTTTATTACCCCGCCACGTGGGAAACCACACTCCGTCTTCGGGGGAAGGGATATGTTAATTGGCCACTGCAACTAGGGTTATTAACATCCTTGACGGCAAGAGTTAAGCCATTGTTGGTCAGTATCCAAAAGCAGTGATCACACTAGGAATGTTGAAAACCAGTCCCATCAGCGACAATGTCCCCCAACAACCGGTGTCGAAACCAGTCCCAGGGAAACAAAAACCAGTGGAAACCACAATATTAAAGCCTCTGTTAAACAATTCATCAGTTCTAGCAAAGATGTATCAGTCCCTGGGACTGACGTAATCTGGTCACGATTTTCCTACAAATTTTAATTCTATGTTTGGTACGGTAGATCTTATCAAGGCTAATTAATATTCTCTCGATTTTGAAATGAATACATACACATATAAACAAAAAATTAAAACACAGTTTAGTCAAACACAGTTATTATATAATCTACTTGTGTTTGAGCGCCTTGTATAAGCTTTAAGCTTGTTGTGCTCATTCTCATTTGTTAATGTTGCTGCTTTACTACGTGATACTCAATCAAATTTTGTTTTAAAAACAACAACACAGTTCAGTACACCAGACCTGCCTACCCTTAATTTCTTTTTTAGGTACTCCACGCAATAAAATTCCGTACTTTTTCTCAAAATTCCGTATTTTGCAAGGAGACCCAAAAACAGAACATTACAGAACATTAAACCGACATGCGAAATGACAAAAAACAGACTTGATTTTGACCGATCTTAGAAGACCTTAAGTTCTGGGCCTCAAAATCGTGTACAAAATACGGAAAAATCGAATGGGTAGGCAGGTCTGGTACACTGACAACACGCAAGCACAGAGTGACAAAGCTTTCAAAGAATTGTTCCATCAACAAAACTTGCAATCACTTTGTATTTCACATTTAACAAAATACTGTCCAGAAAAGAGTCTATAACCTAACAGATATATACAAGCCTATCAATTTACTGACCAAAAAAAATTAAATGAATGACAAAACTAAAGACATTTGAAAGAGGTTGAGAAAACTTCCAAAGAAAATGTTGTACCTTGTCCTAGTTAAAGAAACCTTCACATGTATTGTAACAAAGACATAAGCCGGCAAATCAAGTACAGTACCATATGTTACCAATTATATTATAATGGAACACTTTATGTTCCAGACCCCTACGACTCATAATATGAAACTTTTGTAACAAAATAAAAATTTTGTATTAAATTTGGGAGGGATGCGTCTTATAATAAAATATGCCTTATACATGGGTGCAACTCCCCAAAATGAACAAAACTGAAAGGCAGGGATCCAGGGACCCATGGCCCCAGCAGGGTACAGGGGCAGAGCACGGTTTGATGATTCAGGGGGGCAACTTAAGAGATATATAACGAGACAGAAACGGTTCGAGTTTGATAAGACTTGTAAAATTATTACATTGCCTTTGTAAACTTCCAAGATAAAAGCTAAGTTCAAAATGCCCCAAATCGCTTGTGGTCTTTTTGTGTGTGTGTGGATGAATTAAAAGAACTGTGGTTCAGTTTCTGGTAAAATTAAAAATACTGAAATCAGTGCAAAAATGAAATAGCACCCATGCTTATAGTGCATATAATATGGTACTCTCTTTCTACTCAGACTGACTTTGGAGCCGAGGAGTAGGCGGAAGAGTTGGAGGAGGGGCCAAACCCAAACTGGCTGGACTCCGCTCCAAAGTCCACTCCAAACTGCACGTCCAATTGCGGCATCACGTGGCCCGGCATCTCCACCGCTGACGCTGGGATCTGGAGAACAAAACCACAAAAAAACACCATTCATGGGTGAAACTCCCCAAAATGAAAAAAAATGAAAGGCAGGGGTCCAGGGACCCATGGCTCCGGCAGGGTATAGGGGCAGAGCCCTGTTGGACGATTCAGGGGGGCAAGTTAAGAGAGAGAGATAACGAGATAGACAGACAGTTAAAATGATAGACAGAGACAGTTTGATTCTGATAAGCCTTGTAAAATTATTATATTGCCTTTGTAAACTTCCAAGATAGAACCACCAAGTTCAAAACGCCCCAAATCGCTTGTGGTCAATGGTATTTGTGGTTTTTTTTATGAATTTTAAAAAAACTGAAGTTCAGTTTCTGGTCAAATTAAAAATACCCTTACATGTGACCAAATCAAATTCATTGCAAAATGTTCAAGAGTAAGATTAAGATTAAGATCATAGCCCCGTCGACAACTAAGGCCATGTCAGGGCTGTCACCACAGGCATTAGTTTTCAAAACAAACTTTCATCGTAAGTTACTTGCTCATGCATTGTTTGTATTAAGTCTCGGAAGTGTTGAACATATTCCTGTGATAGAACTTGAAACTTCGAACGTTTCCCCTTTCCCTCAGCAAAAACTTGTCTTCTAACATTAACAATTTCCCTTTTACCTCATCCAAAACTTGTCTTCTAACAATTTCCCTTTTACCTCATCCAAAACTTGTCTTCTAACAATTTCCTTTACCTCATCCAAAACTTTCTAACAATTCCCTTTTACCTCATCCAAAACTTTCTAACAATTCCCTTTTTCATCCAAAACTTTCTAACAATTTCCCTTTTACTTAAAAACTTTCTAACAATTTCCCTTTTACCTCATCCAAAACAATTTCCCTTTTACCTCATCCAAAACTTGTCTTCTAACAATTTCCCTTTTACCTCATCCAAAACTTTCTAACAATTTCCCTTTTACCTCATCCAAAACTTTCTTCAAGCGTTTCCCTTTTACCTCATCCAAAACTTTCTTCAACAATTTCCCTTTTACCTCATCCAAAACTTTCTTCAAGCAATTTCCCTTTTACCTCATCCAAAACTTGTCTTCAACAATTTCCCTTTTACCTCATCCAAAACTTTTCAAGCATTTCCCTTTTACCTCATCCAAAACTTGTCTTCTAACAATTCCCCTTTTACCTCATCCAAAACTTTTCAAGCATTTCCCTTTTACCTCATCCAAAACTTTTCAAGCATTTCCCTTTTACCTCATCCAAAACTTTCTTCAAGCATTTCCCTTTTACCTCATCCAAAACTTGTCTTCAAGCATTTCCCTTTTACCTCATCCAAAACTTGTCTTCAAGCATTTCCCTTTTACCTCATCCAAAACTTGTTTCAAGCATTTCCCTTTTACCTCATCCAAAACTTGTCTTCAAGCGTTTCCCCTTTTACCTCATCCAAAACTTGTCTTCAAGCGTTTCCCCTTTTACCTCATCCAAAACTTGTCTTCAAGCATTTCCCCTTTTACCTCATCCAAAACTTGTCTTCTAACAATTTCCCTTTTACCTCATCCAAAACATTCTAACAATTTCCTTTACCTCATCCAAAACTTTCTAACAATTTCCCTTTTACCTCATCCAAAACTTGTCTTCAAGCATTTCCCTTTTGCCTCATCAACAACTTGTCTTCAAGCATTTCCCTTTTGCCTCATCAACAACTTGTCTTCAAGCATTTCCCTTTTGCCTCATCAACAACTTGTCTTCAAGCATTTCCCTTTTGCCTCATCAACAACTTGTCTTCAAGCATTTCCCTTTTACCTCATCCAAAACTTGTCTTCAAGCATTTCCCTTTTGCCTCATCAACAACTTGTCTTCAAGCATTTCCCTTTTGCCTCATCAACAACTTGTCTTCAAGCATTTCCCTTTTGCCTCATCAACAACTTGTCTTCAAGCATTTCCCTTTTACCTCATCCAAAACTTGTCTTCAAGCATTTCCCTTTTACCTCATCAACAACTTGTCTTCAAGCATTTCCCTTTTACCTCATCAACAACTTTTCTATCAATTTCCTTTTTACTTCATCCAAAACATGTCTTCAAGTGTTTCACCTTTTCTCCAGCCAAACACTGTCTTCAAGTGTTTCACCTTTTCTCCAGCCAAACACTGTCTTCAAGTGTTTCACCTTTTCTCCAGCCAAACACTGTCTTCAAGTGTTTTACCTTTTCTCCAGCCAAACACTGTCTTGCAAACCTTTCCCTTTCTGCCCCACCAATATCTCCCAACCCTCCCCCACCCAAATTTTCCATCTTGTACCGTTTCACCGTTTCACCCCTTCCCCAGCAAAACCACCCGTCTAACCTTGGAGGGCGGGGGCAGCTTGGACCTCTGCTGCCTCCTCTGCTGCTGGGCCGCCGGGGGCTGGGCCGGCTGGGCCAGGGGAGGGGTGGAGGCTGGGGCCGACGATGCTGCAGGCAGCATGGCCGGAGACACCGTCACCACCGAGGAGGAGGGGTGGGGGTGGGAGGAGGAGGGGTGGGGATGGGAGGAGGGGTGGGGATGGGAGGAGGAGGGGGTGGACTGGGGGGGCAGCATGGAGCCGCGGGAGGAGGACTGGGCCTGGGCGTGGGCGTGGTCTCGCTGGGGCATGGCCGGCAAGGTGCCCAGGGACTGGGGAGCCGCCGGCAGGTTGGACAGGCTCTGCCGCGCCGATGACGACGACGAGCCGATCTGTTGAGTTTAGGGAAGAACGGTTAGTTAGTTAGTCTGTTATAGTCCTGTCAACAGCTATGGTCATCAGGGAAGAACGGTTAGTTAGTTAGTCTGTTATAGTCCTGTCAACAGCTATGGTCATCAGGGAAGAACGGTTAGAGTAGATTAACCCTTTCACCGCCAAAGTCGCATTTTAGCACCACAGTAATTTAACACCTTTGTCACTTAAAGGCAAAGTGGGGTCTATTATCCAAATACCCTATTGTCTTAGTTTTAGGAAGAAAGGATAGACCTTATTTTACATATGACACAGAAGAATCCCCAATACCGCAGATGGATGTTATTCTCTACCCAGGTAAATTTAATGGACAATTTTGGCTGAAATATGGCAGGCGGTGAAAGGGATAAAGGCGACACAAGAATGAATTTCCAAAGCTACTAAATGTCAACAACCACAAAAGCAACGGGAAGGGAACAGAAAGAAAAGAGAAGAAAAATCGTGAGTTACAACAATGAAGAAGGGTTTTGATTATTCTTCTTCTTCAACGTTCCCAGGCCATATGGCCGTAATGGGTAATGTACACATGTGTCTGGTTTTCATTTTTCACTGGTCTCCCCGCTGCATTCAGCCAACACAATCCAATTTCGGAGGAGGGATTTTCGTTTACAACAATTACTATGAGAACTGGATACTGTTCATTATTCTTTATGAACAGTTATAACAATATGAAGGGAATAGGGTTCAATTTCTTTCTTTAATGCTGCTCATCTCCATCATGATCAGAATTTACACACAATGGACTTTTTTAACTAAGGTATTTGTTAATGGACAACTGGACAAAAATATGAGTCCAAATGCATGCTGTTGAAGCAAGTTACAGAGAAAAGCAGCATTTTTTGTATGAACGAACAAAATTACAAAAAATACTATGCTCAGTTACATACCAGAAAGAACACCAGATAATCTGTGTCCATTTATACACTCATGACAGAAATAATTCAAACACACAGCCACCATTCCACTTGAGCAACCAAAACTGAACAGGTCTCCCAATCGTCCCCCAAAACAAGGGGTCCGAGGGACTCCTTCACTTACAGCACAGAGGGTCCTAGAGGCGGGATAGAGGGTCCCAGTGGCATTGCGAATGCTAACAAATAATTTTTTCTAGTGCATCCCTGGGACCCCCTGCACATTATTTTAGAGGGTCCTGTAGAATTTCAGTGCTTCATAGACCCCAAAATGGGGGTCCCTAGGAGCCCTGACACTCACAAACCCAGAGGCAATCTTACCCCGATCGAGTTCTTGATGGACTCTGCGGCCTGTTGGTTGTAGGTGGCGAAGAAGGAGTCACCGGAGGTGGGCTCTCCCGTCTTGGTGAAGTCGGGCGCCTTGGGGAACTCGGCCGACTTGGAGAACAGACTGCCCACGTCCAGCCTGAAAGGATATTTCACTTCACTAACCGTGAAGACAGTGCACCCATGTGGCGAGTTAGTAAAGCGTTTTTTCCTCTCGTGTTTATTTGGGTTTTTTTTACAAAATTTTGAAGCATATATGTGCGTTACCGATCCTGAATGAATGTTGGGTTTAATATCCAGTCGGTAAGACAAAACCATCATACAAATCCTTGTTCTTGGATGAAAATTATTTCTCATCTATTTCTCGTCTAGAGAAATTACGCGAGATCGGAGATGTGCGGGAGCAGATCACGTGACGGCAAGAGTCAGTCGGCGCGAGCACGTTGGCGGCAGAGGCATTTTTTTTTAGCACAAGATAAGAATTTTCAATTTTAGTTATAATTTTCCCTTTCCCTTCACGTCCCAATAAAGTGTGTTGTATATTAACATTAGTGTGTGTCATTTGTGGTATATTTCGACAGGTAAGGTCCTTTTTTAACCAGAATATAACCCCTACGCCTAGGCCTAACCGGTAGGCACTAAGGCTCGTGTGTGCACGCGCGCTGGAATGTGTCTGGCACCGAGGGGGGGTTTCTTTGTTCTCCCAACCCAAGTCTACACTGTGCCGCATAGTTTGTGCAATTTCTCAGCTTACGCTGTTAAAATTGTTTTGCCACTGAGTTTGGTCTTGTTCCACTGATCAGCTTACGCTGATCTATACATTTGTCACTTGTGATTGGCTTTACCTTGACATCTTACGATGTCGGACTTGGACCATAGGCCTGACGGCCCGGTGCCAGTGAATGAGCAAACTGCAACGGGATCGTGGGAAACACCGGCTTTAGAGAGCCTGGATGCAAAATGGAATAGAAAATTCCATGACCTGGATGCCAAGCTAGACCGATTGATTGCAGGCTTGGCATCCCAGCCTCAAACAGAACGATCAAAATTGTGACACCAGACAGTGCCGACCCACTCGATCGCAAACAGGGTCAAGCGGATTGCGCTCGGAAGACAAGAGAAAATTAAAAAAACGGAAACGGGAAACTTCGAGCGAGGAAAGTTCAGACTCCGAGTCTGAAGCCGAAGGAGATACCGAAGCAAACGACGACGTAGTGTCGATCAGTTGCGATGAGGAAGATGAACTAATAAAGGAGCTTGACGACGAGCTAGAGACAAGCAGGTGTGTGACAGCATTTTTGGATCCAGTGACCTTGACCTGTGACATTTTCGAATGGAGATTTTATAACTATTCGAACTTGAGCTCGAAGGTCCCTCCGTTCAAACATTATCGTGTTCACATAGTCAACATAGTATTTCTTTTCTCAATAACATGTCTTTTTTATGTACAAAATTTACCTCTGAGGCCATCAAAAAGCCTGAAATCAGCCATCAAAAAAGGCTGAAAAATCCCATGCCTGTGGACTCTACTATCAGGCATGAAAACTACTGTTCCAAAAGAAAGAGGAGATTTTTTCAGCCAAGAAATCCTTCCATCAGGATTTTCAGCTAACGTCAGAAGTGGGGGGGCCTTTCAACTAACAACTTTTTGACAAGGTTCCCAAAAACATGCGTTCTCGGCGGACGTCATCTTGGAAATGACAACGGCGGAAGAGCAAAAAGGCGCGAAATGAATATTGCGTCGTGTAAAGATAATTTTGGTTCGTTTTTTTCTTTTCGTTTTTTCGGCGGAGATCACTCGATTTTGGGAAAAAAAATCAGCGGAGACAGCGGAAATGGCGGAGCTGTTTTCATGCCCGTACTATACATAAATTTACTTACACACTAGCAGATTTGTGTAAGGAGTTTTATACTTGTTACCTACACTAGTTGAAAACAATAGCAACACTGAAGTTTCCTCACCTTTGACCTAGTGTGTTGGTAGAGTCAGGGATGTTGGTGGTCAGATCTGTCTCCACGCTGCTTTTCGTCTGGGACGACGTGAACACTTTCGTGTCTTCCAACTGTAAAAGAGAAAAAGTTTCATAAACTGTAAACTGGAACATTGTCACTACAAATATATCCTCCAAAATCGGAGAGTGGCTACCCACGTGGCGGGGTAATCAACAACGGGTCACACACGTAATGTTCTCATCCCTAGCTGGTGCACATCGCGGGGAAATTGCCTAAGCGTGTCATCACCCTTCTTTATTCCTCTTATAACACGTTCAGGTAATTACCCCTCGATTTGTGCCATAGTGTTCAAGTGCTTCGGCTGTTGGGATGATCCCTGGAGTCTTAAAGCCAGGGTAAGACAACAACAACACAACCATTTAATATATCTTAGTGTTCCTACATGGGCACAAACTATACTGCCAGGACTGTTTTTCAACCCTGTAAACATCAGGCATCAGAATAGTGAAGTCCAATCCTCTGAAAATGGGCATCAAATAGACTATACTGCAACACTGAAATCAGTTCCCAACATGAATTAGTAAGAAATCACCTATTTAACACAACATTTAACACTCAATTCACCCCATGTGTCGAAATTCTACAAGTCCTCTGAAAATGCCTCATTTATTTTCACCCCATGTTCGTCTACAAGTAGAAAATGCTCATAAAGACAAACAAAAAGTTCAACTGTCTGAAACACATTTGAACCTACAATTATCAATGCCAAAGATATAAGCCTGTTTTGGAATCACAGTTCATCAAATTTTATTGCTTTAAAAATTTACAATGTAATCCGGTACAGCGGACAAAGGTGAATGCACAGGTCTCCGGAGAGAGTTAACTAAACCATAGAAGCAATAGACAGAATATCTTTTCGTGGAAAGATTCCAGTGGCATGAAAACCAAAACCCATACTTACAGAGCCAGTCCACTGGTCTTCACACCAGTCTTCTGTGGTCTCTGTCCACGTTTCACCCCAGCCTGAAAAAACATGGACAACACACAACAATGGAAAATTAAATGTATACATTTATTGCAAATGTGACACTGAAATACAGGTCTAAATTAATGAAATCTTTATTTAAAAACACACCTTAATAACAGAATACATGCAGGCATTCTAACACCATTTTAGCATCTGTCTAAAACATACCTAGAACCATATAGTCTTACAACTTTATAAGTATGATACTGTCTTTTCTACTGATGCACTATGCCTTCAAAGTTTTGTGGAAAAGGCAAAGCGTTTCTACCACCAAGTTCACAAAGGTCTACAGTCAAGGCACTTACTGCGAACAGTCAAGGCACTTACTGCGAACAGTCAAGGCAATTACTGTAACATTCACCTGGGATAAATAGGGAGGTTAGAAAAAAAAGAAAAGAAACATTACCCGAGTTTTCCTTCTCTGCATTTTCAGCCGTTTCATTGGTCCACGTATCGATGTGGGGTCCTTCGCTGGAATCGTTACGGTCGTACCGCCGTGAACGCCTGCACACACAATAATACAGTGGAACCTCCCTTATAAGACTCCCTCCCACATAAGACCTACTTCTCTGAGACATTGCCCTTCTTTGTAAGTATTAAAATTACCTCCCTTATAAGACCTCATTTTGGATGATTGTTGAAGGTCTTATAAGGGAGGCTCCACTGTACTCAGTCATGGTTCAGGAAATCACTCACAATTATCTTCGAGTCTGCTCTCTTATTTTCAAACCACTGTTTCCCTCTGTAGGTATAAATAGTTCCTCCACCTTCTGGAAGTTCTGCGCTTGTAACTTCCTCTAATCTGTCACTCTCTTTGACTCTGCCTTTTCCCTTTGCTGTCATCTTACTATCTTTCTGCCTTGCCGGTCCATTCTCCTGCCTTTTTTCACAAAACACTTTCAAAAACATTTCCTCCAGCCAGTCGGACTTGCTGGGCCTATTTCTTAAATTAGACGCATAACGGCAGCGCTCACAATTGACAGGAAACTGTCTGAGCGATCGAGAAAAAACAACACCACTGTCTGCTATTTTTATACCCCTTCCTCTCCCCCCCATGCAACCTTTAAATTAGTTTACCTTTTGAACGTTTTAGCATCAATACTATTTTATAAAACTGTCACAAGAAAGTGGGTGTACTTGTCAACAGTTAGATAAGGTGTAGATTAACATGTAAGGCACACAACTTTGAAAAGCAGAGAGAGAGAGAGAAAAAAAGAGGAGGGGGAGGTTAGGTTAGGTTAGGTTAGGTTAGGTACATTATAGTCACAGAGGCGTCTCTGTGAAATTCGGGTTGCTCCCACCTGGAGAGCGCGTCGCAGCCAGAGGCGTGCCACCCAATTTATTATGATTTTTTTTTTTGGCATGCGATTTTTGTGTGACTGATAAGGAAGGGAGGGCGGTAAATGTTGACCAAATAAAAACTTTTTCGTTGTCACTGGGTTTAACGTGTGCTAAGTGCATGGGCACATGGGACCTCGGTTTATCGTCTCATCCGAAAGACTCCACGTTCAGACCGCAAGGCCTAGTGCAAAGTGAGAGGAAAAATCCCCTGTACCCAGGTTCGAACACGGGTTTATTTGACATGAAGCGAACGCGCTACCACTGTGCCACTCTACACACTGGGAGCGACAGACAAAAAAAAGATGTGCTTACCCTCCTCTGCTAGTGGGTCTACCAAAGCCCCCTGAAACAAACAAAGAAATGCTGTTAATCCGCAAATGAGTTCATCATAATTATAACACACCACTAGATTACCAAACAAGTGATTGGTCACATGCAATATATACATTTTCTCCAATAAAACATTATTACAAAAACATTCTAACATCATCCAAACCGGCAGAGCATTTCAGCTTTTTGTAAACTTAGTAAAAGACAAGCCCATTTTCCATGTGAAAAATTGGTGTCCAATCCATTTTGTTCTATCTTCCTCGATTTTTGCACTGATAACACCATTTATTTCATTTGGTTTATATACTTTTACATTCACAAAATGAAACCTCTGACAAGTTTTCTTTTTGAGTTACTTATGACATGTTTGCCTGGACAATATACCTATATCAAAATGAACTTTATTTTAGTCGACAATAATCAGCTTCAAAGCTACACTCGAACTGGTCTGTTGCAGACTTTTTTTTAACCCCAACTGTTTGGCGAAAAATATTTGACCTGTCAAATCATTATAAAATCTGTCTCAAATAGAATAACTGCAGATCAATGCCAGGCTGGTGTACATCACGTCAGTCCTATAGGCTATCTATCCAAAATCATATTTTGAAAATGATCTCTCTTCTTTGTATTTCTAATAATAATAAAAAATCCATAAGTCCAAATCACTTTACCTCCTCTCCCTCTACCCCTGCCTCGGTTGCCACCAAAGCCTCTCCCTCGGTCGCTCCCGAAGCTGCGGTCTCGATCCCGATCCCCTCCGAATCCTCGATCCCGGTCCCGATCCCCTCCGAATCCTCGATCACGGTCCCGATCGCCTCCGAATCCTCGATCTCGGTCCCGATCGCCTCCGAATCCTCGGTCCCGGTCACCCCCAAAGCCTCGATCCCGATCCCCCCCGAAGCTGCGGTCACGATCCCCCCCGAAGCTGCGGTCCCGGTCTCCGTAGCTTCGGTCGCGGTCGCCGCCAAAGCCTCGGTTGTCCCGGTCGCCGCCAAAGACGTCCCGGTCTCCCCCGAAGCCCCGGTCGCGGTCGCCTCGCTTCTGGTCTCTGAAATCTTTCGTGGAATGCTGGTCGCGGAAGCTGTTGATGGCTAGGGTGTCGGCAGGGGTCTCCCAGTTTTCCTCCTCCTCCCCCCCGTTGACCATGTTGAAGTTGGTGTCGTTGTTGGTGAAGCTGTTCCGGTCGTCGTGGTTGTTGCTACTACCGCGCCCGCCGAAGCCGCCCCGATCCCGGTCTCTGTCCCCACGGAAGTTGTTACGCTCCCGTCCCCGGCCTCTGTTGGCCAGCCGAGGGGGTGGGCCGCCGTTGCGACGATCGCGTCCTCGCCTGTTAGAAGGAAGAAAACGTGTGCGTATCCTGATGGATGACACGTAAGTTTAAGCTTGAAGTATTTAAAGCTCCCAATCGTCCCGCAAAACAAGGGGTCCCAGGGACTCCTTCACTTACAGCATAGAGGGTCCTCTGAGCTAGGATAGAGGGTCCCAGTGGCATTGCGAATGCTAAAAAGAATTTTTCTAGTGCATCCCTGGGACCCCCTGCACATTCTTTAAGAGGGTCCTTTAGAATGTTAGTACCTCTTAGACCCCCAAATGGGGGTCCCTGGGAGCCCTGATAAGCCTTTATCTTTGAAGGAATAAATCAATGACAGAATAGATATACACACACTCATACACAAACACAAATATTGGACACAAAAAAAGTTCTATCAAAACAAACTATTCTGCATATCAAATGCACCAACTTATTAGTCCTTCGGATTAGAGGAACAGAGCTTGCTAATCACGGAGATTTTTCATTCATACTATACACACACTCATAATATATAGATACTATGCATTCAGTATTGACAAAAACTACTTTTTTAAAATAACTTTTTCAACTTGTTAGTTTTTTTGGCTTGAAACCAAACCTACAAGCATGAGAGCAAGACCAAACATTAGGTTGTTTCTTTTAGTGAACCCCTTTACCACCACCCTCGCTTTCTTTTGCACAACCTCAATAGACCCCTTTGTCACTACAAGGAAGTAAACTAGGGTCTCTTATCATACAATCCATTGCACTTTGTTTTGGGAGATAAGGAAATGCATTTATTTTACGCATCTCCCAGAAATCCCAAGTACCCCTGTACCTTATAATACGACTAATAATGTACCAAGAAAATAACAACAAAATCTGAAATTTGGGTAAATTTAGGGGGTGAACCTTACACAAACCTTAATCCCAAAAATATGGTACTGCGTCTTTTCTATATGAAGGCATGCTTTAGAAGAAAGTTTGTCTCGTAATTCATTGATGGCTGAACTTTTTGTGCAAGGTAAACCAGTACAAACCTGTTTACCCCTATTTTGCTAATTTGTAATTTTTCAAACAAAAAATAGTAATTTTGAAAAAAAAATAATAATCCAACACGCGACCGATTCTTTTTCTTCACAAAACCCGATTAACAAGAAAATTATTTGTAATTACACAATTATATGCAAGCAATAGTGCACTGGGAGACCTTCAAAAACATTTTTAATCCATGTATTTGCCTTTTCTTTGGTGTCTTTCCATCAGATTTTGGATCATTTGACCTAGTAGTAGTAGTTTCACCACGCGGTCGCTTTGACGCCATCTTAAAACAGAATGAAAAGAAATTGACGCGCGATTTATGCTGGGAACCGGAATTACTTTTCACCATATTGTTTCAAAAGCATCGCTTGCCGACGCAACTTTAGTGGTGTGTTTTTTTAGTGTGTTTTTTATGTCGCCGTAATTATCGTAATTTGACTTTTGTTTTGTAAAAATTACGGCAAAATCACAACGGTAAACAAGTCTGCCAGTACCTGGGAGGCCCGTCATGTTTGTCGGTGTCCTGGCGGTCGCGTGATCTGTCTGGCCACTGTAGTTCTCTGTCGTTCTCCTGGCCCGGGCCACCCTGGTTCTCCTTGTCTGACTTGGGGTTGGACCGCTTCTTCTTCTTGTCCTGCACCTCCCACTCACCCTGGCCCTGAACACACACACACAAAATATGTTAACTCATTGGAGTCACCACTGCAGATGCTTGCCATCACTGCAAGTCTCTGTTCAGGTCATGACGGCAGACAACTGCCATCAGAATTTCAGAATTTTGTTTTAACACACAAGTAACGTTATTCAACAGAGCTGACTGCTGAAAGTCAAAGAACACTCATTTATGCTTCCCTTAGACTGTGTCCCATAGCCATTTGGGCGAGTTTCATCGAGTCACTTAGCAACAGCTGTGTTCCTACAAAATGGCGACTAAACAAAATCTGATTTTCCGTTTTGGGTACTTTACCGAGCGGGTTTTTTTACACAAAAGAGATGAGTAAGCACACCAACTGTGTGTGGCATTTTCTTTAGTAAACTTGTGCCTTTCGTTTGCAAAGTACTGTTTGTTTCTATCTTGATTAATTATTTTGTAGTAATTTTTCAAAAAGGTGGCATTAAACACGCGATTACTGGGGTCGGCGTGCACTATCTGACTGCGACTCCAATGAGTTAATGAAACAGGCGATTACTGGGGTCGGCGTGCACTATCTGACTGCGACTCCAATGAGTTAATGAAACAGGCGATTACTGGGGTCGGCGTGCACTATCTGACTGCGACTCCAATGAGTTAATGAAACAGGCGATTACTGGGGTCGGCGTGCACTATCTGACTGCGACTCCAATGAGTTAATGAAACAGGCGATTACTGGGGTCGGCGTGCACTATCTGACTGCGACTCCAATGAGTTAATGAAACAGGCGATTACTGGGGTCGGCGTGCACTATCTGACTGCGACTCCAATGAGTTAATGAAACAGGCGATTACTGGGGTCGGCGTGCACTATCTGACTGCGACTCCAATGAGTTAATGAAACAGGCGATTACTGGGGTCGGCGTGCACTATCTGACTGCGACTCCAATGAGTTAATGAAACAGGCGATTACTGGGGTCGGCGTGCACTATCTGACTGCGACTCCAATGAGTTAATGAAACAGGCGATTACTGGGGTCGGCGTGCACTATCTGACTGCGACTCCAATGAGTTAATGAAACACGCGATTACTGGGGTCGGCGTGCACTATCTGACTGCGACTCCAATGAGTTAATGAAACACGCGATTACTGGGGTCGGCGTGCACTATCTGACTGCGACTCCAATGAGTTAATGAAACACGCGATTACTGGGGTCGGCGTGCACTATCTGACTGCGACTCCAATGAGTTAATGAAACACGCGATTACTGGGGTCGGCGTGCACTATCTGACTGCGACTCCAATGAGTTAATGAAACACGCGATTACTGGGGTCGGCGTGCACTATCTGACTGCGACTCCAATGAGTTAATGAAACACGCGATTACTGGGGTCGGCGTGCACTATCTGACTGCGACTCCAATGAGTTAATGAAACAGGCGATTACTGGGGTCGGCGTGCACTATCTGACTGCGACTCCAATGAGTTAATGAAACAGGCGATTACTGGGGTCGGCGTGCACTATCTGACTGCGACTCCAATGAGTTAATGAAACACGCGATTACTGGGGTCGGCGTGCACTATCTGACTGCGACTCCAATGAGTTAATGAAACACGCGATTACTGGGGTCGGCGTGCACTATCTGACTGCGACTCCAATGAGTTAATGAAACAGGCGATTACTGGGGTCGGCGTGCACTATCTGACTGCGACTCCAATGAGTTAATGAAACAGGCGATTACTGGGGTCGGCGTGCACTATCTGACTGTGACTCCAATGAGTTAATGAAACACCCGATTACTGGGGTCGGCGTGCACTATCTGACTGCAACTCCAATGAGTTAATAAAAACAAAGTCCATTCAACCAGTCTCTGAACACAGACACGCACGCAGAGAAAATAACTTCTGAAAATCCCAGTAACCCTTCCATTGAACACACAAGAGAAAACAAAAAGTTGATCCAGACATGGGATTGAGGAATCGTGAAAAAAGCTGAAAAGCGTGTGTCGGGGGACAAAGCCCCCTGAAGCTAAAGCTATTTTTGTTCTAATCTAAGCCTTAAAAACAGCATAAGAAATAGAACTGATATAATTAGTTCGTTTTGCATTCATGTATTAGATAAGAAGTAATTCTTACTGTTTCTTTTTTATTAAAAAAAAGTGTCCTCTTGGGCCATCAAAAAAGCTGAAATTTGCTTACAAGCTGAAAATTCCCATGTCTGTTGAGATCACTTTCCCTGGAATCTGCAGTGCATCATGTTCTAACTTGTTCCATTCAGCGTGCTGCGTTCCAGCGTTAACTCATCCATTCTAAACTGTCACCAATAAATAATGTTTTTGTTCTTTCTTCTTTGATCGCTCAGACAGTTTCCTGTCAATTATGAGCGTAGATGCGTCAAACTGCCGTTATGCGCCTAACTAAGAAATAGTTAGGTCCAGCAAGTTCCGACTTTGACTGGAGAAAATCTTTTTGAAAGCGTTTCTTGAAAAAAGGGCAGAATGGACCGGTAAGGCAGAAAGACAGTAGATGACAGTAAGCAAAGGAAAAAGGCAGAGTCAAAGAGAGACAGATTAGAGGAAGGTACAAGCACAGAACTTCCAGAAGGTGGGAGAACTATTTACATGGGTGCAACTACACAAAATGAAAAAACCTGAAAGGCCGGGATCTAGGGGTAATGTCCCCCTGCAGCTGAAGAAAAAAATGATTTATGAAAGTATTTTAGTTTATACAAATGCTTATTTTAATGTTTGAAAAATACAGTAGACACACAAAGATCTTGTTTGACAAAATAAACAAAAAAGGAAATTCCTTTTCTGGCAAAATTAAAAAACAGGAAATCCTGGTACATCAGGAAAAGTTACACCCAAGACCTCCCCGGTATCCCCATGGGGGGTGTTCCTTATTGTCAACAATGACTAATCTTTACCTGTTCCCCGTCAATGAGAATGGCGACGGCTCGGTCTGGGTCGTCCTGGGCGTCATGGAGTGCCACCACCACGTCCTCCTCTGATCTGCCCGTCATCTCACACAGCTACACACACACACACAGTCATCAGCATTTTACCTTGGCAAACAGTGAGCACATATATAAACCATACCAGGGCTCCCAATCGTCCTGCAAAACAAGGGGTCCCAGGGACTCCTTCACTTGATGATGAAAACCTTTGCTGAATTTTTTTTATTTCCAACTCAAAACATGTTCATTTCAAGAGCAATTTTTCTTGTCTTCAGGCAGACAACTGCCTGAACCTGCATCAAATTGCCTGAATTCAGGCTTCAGGCATACCCACATGCACCCCTGCTTAACAGTATAAAGGGTCCTAGAGGCAGGAGAGGGGCCCAGTGGCATTTTGAATGCTAAAAATATTTTTTCTAGTGCATCCCTTGGACCCCCTGCACATTCTTTTAGAGGGTCCTTTAGAATGTTAGTACTTCATAGACCCCCAAATGGGGGTCCCTGCATACAATCACATTTACGCACATTTAGAAAGACCAAAGTATATAATCAAACTCATGCATACTAAGAGAAAGTTCTGGATATGGTTGACCACCTTCCCCGTACAATCAACCCCCTCACCCCTGCCCCCCCCCCTATTCTAAACAAGTAGTATTGCTTAAAGATATATTGATGAAACAAATGTCAACAAATACTGACACAATTCTCATAGATTTGCAATGTCAATAATTCTTTTCTTTGTTACTTTCAGCTACGAAGAAAAGAGCTTCATCGTGTATGAATGATTCAAACAGTATTATTATCAGAGAGAATGTACTATTATGTTTTTCAAGTCATAGATAGATCTCAAAGCAGAAAACCATTTGAAAATCACAAATCCGCATTTCACGATGAGAGAAAGCTTCAGAGCATACTTATGATACAAGCAATGCAGATCCACATGCTAGTCACCAATATTAAATGCACAGCCTGGATTTCTAAAACAGCCCTGAATAAAGAATCGCGATCAGCTGTTTACCTGTTTGACTGTGTCGAAGTTGGCAATGTCTTTCCCGCTGTCAATCACGAGCGCCATTCGCATCTGTTCGACAGTGGCCTGCAACATACCAGACACTGCATACATTCTGTGAAACCTTCACTTCAGCAAGACCTTTACAACAACTGATCTGCGCTTGTCCAGCAAAAGGTTTACAATACCTGTAGAGCACTTAACCCTTTCATCGCCACTGTCACCTCTTGGCACCACAATGATTCAACACCCATGTCACTTAACCCTTTCATCGCCACTGTCACCTCTTGGCACCACAATGATTCAACACCCATGTCACTTAACCCTGTCATCGCCACTGTCACCTCTTGGCACCACAATGATTCAACACCCATGTCACTTAACCCTGTCATCGCCACTGTCACCTCTTGGCACCACAATGATTCAACACCCATGTCACTTAACCCTTTCATCGCCACTGTCACCTCTTGGCACCACAATGATTCAACACCCATGTCACTTAACCCTTTCATCGCCACTGTCACCACAATGATTCAACACCCATGTCACTTAACCCTTTCATCGCCACTGTCACCTCTTGGCACCACAATGATTCAACACCCATGTCACTTAACCCTTTCATCGCCACTGTCACCACAATGATTCAACACCCATGTCACTTAACCCTTTCATCGCCACTGTCACCACAATGATTCAACACCCATGTCACTTGACCCTTTCATCGCCACTGTCACCACAATGATTCAACACCCATGTCACTTGACCCTTTCATCGCCACTGTCACCTCTTGGCACCACAATGATTCAACACCCATGTCACTTAACCCTTTCATCGCCACTGTCACCACAATGATTCAACACCCATGTCACTTAACCCTTTCATCGCCACTGTCACCTCTTGGCACCACAATGATTCAACACCCATGTCACTTAACCCTGTCATCGCCACTGTCACCTCTTGGCACCACAATGATTCAACACCCATGTCACTTAACCCTTTCATCGCCACTGTCACCTCTTGGCACCACAATGATTCAACACCCATGTCACTTAACCCTGTCATCGCCACTGTCACCTCTTGGCACCACAATGATTCAACACCCATGTCACTTAACCCTTTCATCGCCACTGTCACCTCTTGGCACCACAATGATTCAACACCCATGTCACTTAACCCTTTCATCGCCACTGTCACCTCTTGGCACCACAATGATTCAACACCCATGTCACTTAACCCTTTCGCCGCCACTGTCACCTCTTGGCACCACAATAATTCAACACCCATGTCACTTGACCCTTTCATCGCCACTGTCACCTCTTGGCACCACAATGATTCAACACCCATGTCACTTAACCCTTTCGCCACCAGCCATGTTTCAGCAAAACAATACCTTTAAACTTAACTTGGTAGAGAGAACAAAATCTGCAATATTGGGAATTCCTCAGTGACATGTTAACATTAGGCCTATCCTTACATCCCCAAATTAAGAAAATAGGGTCTTCAGATAACAGATTTGATGCATTTTGATGACACAGGTGTTAAACCATTGTGGTGCATAAATGCGACATAGGCGGTGAAAGGGTTAAAGGCATCAAATGAGGGTCTGGTATCCAGAGACATTATGTTCTTAATTTTGGGAGTTAAGGAAAGGCCTTATTTTATGCATGTCACAGAGGAATCCCCAAATGTTTCAGACATAATCTTTTCTCTGACCAGGTAAGTTTAATGAAAAGCTTTGGCTGAAACATGGCTAGTATTGAAAGGGTTAAATAATAATAATTATAAAAAAATTAAAAAAAGTACAATCATTGCTCGTCCAAGCTTTGAAAATTCATCAAAATTTCACAGAAAGAAAGTTTTTAAAATCTATCAAAATTTCACAGAAACAATCAATACTAAGTTGGATTTGAACACACTTGAACAAGCAAAAAAACAAAAACAAATTTAAAAAATGAATGCAATTTAAGATTTGTGAATTTTGTATGCAACTACACAAAATCTCACTTTAAATTACAGTGAAAAATAAGCTTTACCCTTCAAACTGGCTTTCCCAGTGTGAATACGTTATACGGCTATTCGCTATCCAAAAGATTTTTTTTAATGAAAGAGGAAAAAAATAATACAGCTCAGAGCTTCAGATTGTCAGCTGGCCCGGGTCATTGACCCGTATTGATGGTGATTTGACCCCTCATTTTATGCATCAAGGGGTCATATGATCCATCAAGTCTGCAATAAAATGTAAGTGCAATAGTAAAAAAACTAATACTACAGTGACACGTAATTGGCCCATTATCTTGGAAAAGGACCCATCATTTTCTGTAAATAGGGGTCATAATATGACCCATGAAGTTTGAAAACAATCTGAAGCTCTGTACAGCTATTCGCTATCCCAAATACTGACCTGATTTTTGGGTGTAGACTTTTCTGTTTTGGTCGAAGGGCTGAGGGAAGCCTGGCTTGACACAGCTGTGGATTTGGCATTTTTTTCCTTGTTGGTCCTTGTGGCACGCGAGGTGCCCAGCTGACTGCTCATGGTGTATACACTATGTACAATGTGTATGTACAAAGAACTGAAACACAACAAACGTCTCCCGTTAATGAAGCGACAAACAAATCAACAATGGGTATGAAACTTAGTACATGCGCAGGAAGATGTAAACTTTTTCCATAAGTATATTCTCAACTCACTCCTGAGTTTAAAAGTATAGCACCCGATTATCTCAAACTGGGTCTTCCTAACTTAGAAATGTGCTCCTGCCCGCAACAGAGTAAAAAGGAGGGCTGCTCCCAGCGTCAAAGAAAATCTGTCCTCTCCGCTCACAAGGACCATAATTATGTTCAGATGCATGGAAGAAGCATTATAGGTTTCTGATTGGAATGTTGAGGTTTCCCAGGAAAAGTTCCTTGTAATATGTTCACTGATACAGTTGTGGGATTTTGCCCTGTACTAGTGCAACTTAATACAAGGATCCTTACTGAAGTTGAAGTGTCCAATGTGTTCAATCTGAAGCTTAAGCCAGTTAAGGTGAGGGTTTTTTATGGGTTTTTTTGCTTTGTACTTTCGTAAACTTTTTTTTCTCAGATCCGTTGCAGGAAATGTATTTTTTCTCTCCAGATGAATACTATATTAAATATTGTCAACTGCTGTACCTGATCATTGTGATGCATTGCAAAAGAAATTGAACTCCACCGCAATTTAAATGTACATGGTGCATTGTAGTCTTCAGCAAATAATCACCATAAAATTCATAACCCTGCAGGTTTTCTGCTCAACAGACTGGCAAATTAATTCCATGTTGTTTCTACCTTCACTTTATAACTCTTGAACTCAAAAGTTCGTGTGCATGTGTGCCTGGCTTCTTCGTGCATTTTAGGCTTGTTAAGTTGTTTTTTAATCTTGCCAGCGCTGAGATTTTTCATACCTATCTAGCAAGCGCTGATATTTTTCTTCCCCTATTTCTGGCTAATCTATTTTGAGTTTCCTTAGTGGAACAACAACACTCCAAAAATGCCATGAATAAACCCACATAAAAAGATACCTGAGTGTTTCTAGATTAAGATGATGCAAGCCTTTCGCATGTTTCATGTGATCAGTGATGACACATGTTGCCATTATGCATTTGATTCTAACCTTAGGTTTGTGTTCCTAAACACACTGAATATCTTTTTTAGATTTGCATTTAACCACATAGTGACAAAAAAACTGACATACTGAAAAATAATTGTAAAGAATGACGATTGAACTAAGTCAGTAAGTGATTTGGTTTGGCTTTGGGGGTTTTTTAATCAAAAGAAATGTACTCTAGGCCTGTACTCTTACTCTTCGTAAGAATAATTTTTCCAATACACTTTTTGGATTGACAACTATACAACTATGATGGTTTTCCAACTAGCATAACAAGTTCTTTTCCGAGCGCATGAAAAACAGTTATTTAGGTGCCAAACTTTGATAACGAAAAGCCACATTTAGATTTGAAGAAATTTTAATAAGATTCGAAATCATTACACAAAAAGCCTATTAGTTCATGGGCAAAAAAAGTACATTGATATTTCATATCACTAGAAAGTAGAATTGATATTAACACCGTGGCCGGTTGGTTAGTCGCCGCTCGTAATCCAATGGGCTTGTGAGTGTGGTGGTTTGAACTCAGCTGGTCAGTGTTGTATCCTTGGGAAAGATACTTTACTCCTATCTCCCGGTCCTTCGGATGAGATCTAAAACTGAGGCCCTGTGTGTGAACGCATGCACAAGATCTTGCGCGCATGCTAAAGCCCATTCCACTCTTTGGTACGAGTAGGCTGTGTGCCGGTGGAATGGATGACACGAACTCACAAAACATGCATACTGTGCGCCATATAGCAGTCTAAACGAATGCTTTGGGCGTGGGGCAAGATAAACATCCCCAATTGGAAGAAGAAGTAGTGGGTAAAAGGCTTCAAACATAAGCCTATGGTGCCAAAATTGCTATGCTATACTATCCCTGAACATGGTCCAAGTGTTGCAACAACCCCATAGGCATAGGTAGCAAGGACGAAATTGGGTCAAACTGACTCAATAGTTTCCCCTCAAAATGTCGAACCCGTGTTTTGGCTTCGTGCCAAGTGGTCACTGTCTTTGCTTTGTTTTCATTGGTAGTTATTCTTGTTGCTGACCCATCCGGGCATATTACTTGTGGAGTGGACACTTCTTCCGTTTATATTCTTGACCTGTTTTTGTTTACAAGTGGACGCAAGTTCGCGAGTGTCAAGCGCTCCAATTTTTAGGTCTGATTCCTCCGTCAAATACAACTGAACGGTAAGTATGATTTTAATGAAATTAATAGCATAATAGATTCAACCAATATGCTACTTGTGTGCAAAATTTGATGCATGTAAGTTTATAATCAGTAACTTTGCGAGGTTAATCTAATCGGAGGTGTTAGCCTAGTCCGACCATGTCCGACATTTTGTTTTTCTTCTTGCCGCGTCACACTGACGATCGAGTTGATCAACTTTTTCTTATGCAGCTCATGTAAAAAAGGCTATAATTTTAAAAAACGTCTTAATTTTCTCAATTTTCGACCGATTTTGATAATTTGGGAATCAATTTAAAGGTCTTTTCGAGATCTTTCCAATGAAATATATTTCTTTAGGACTTGACAAACAATAAGTAAAATTAAAAAATGCATAACCATCCTCGCATAGGCCTGACCGTAGCCACTGTGTACACAATGTCAATAATAACCAGATAAACAGACAATGAATACACTAATTTGACTACCCACACATAGGTCCAGGCAAAAAATTCAAACGGAATTGGCCAAAAACGTATTTAAATTGATTCCATTTTGATTCAAACGGAATTGATAATACGCCAAGGAAAACAAAGAAATACGAGGTTTCTAAAGACTACAAATCCCCCACATTGCTATCTCAAGACAAGGCACGACTGTACACGAAAAATCGACAGTGCAGTTCTGTTACTTCATCATTAGATGAAAAACAAGATGAAAATTTGAGAATAAAGAAGCATTTTCTTTTGGTTCATTTACCTTATAAGAGAACTTGATCAAAAATCTAAACCCAGCTGTTTGGGTATTTCCGTCTGAAATGTCGCTGACCAAAAAATCTAACTCCGCAAATCAAGAGTAAGCAATGACGCCATGCCGAATTTTCCAGCGTCAAATAAATACAATTTCCTTGCTTACTTCAGCTGTGATTTGCAATCATGCGGTATATTTGTAAACTTGATAGTATATTTTATAATTATGCTGAGTCAAATGATCAATATATGCTTAAAGTTAAGGAATAATCGATATTTAATCCCTACCACCTTCTTACCTTGTTTCTGCGCTTATGAGAAATATGGTCACGTGATCAATGGCTCATTCGCGCCGCCATGGGCTTGCCAACACAGATCGTTGCCACTGTCAAAATGTCATATTCTGTTAATTTTCGCCTTTATTAAAGATATAAAAATAATTGGCCATTACCAAACCTCCATCTAAGAATCAACATTTATGTGTATAATCGTTTCTATGTTTAAGTCTATAAATAAAAGTTCCTATCCGTACTTTTAAATATTCTTCATAGAGGGCGCTTTTAGTGTCTTTGTTAATAGTGAAAGTAGCAGACTAGAAATAGTTTCGTAAATTTAACAAACGACAACCTGTTCTTAGTTTCTTTAACTCAATAAAATTATGTTCTACATAAAAAAAAAGATAAATCAACATACAAAATACTACAACTGTGAGTCAGAAATAATATATGATATTAATATAACAAACAAACAAAAATATTACATTATTTTTTGGATAATTTATTTAAACTAAACAAAAAAGGAAAAAAATTGGAATAAAATCAAATTCCTCTTCTTCTGCGTTCCCAGGCCATATGGCCATAATGGGTAAGGTACATATGTGTCCGGTTTTCAGTTTTCACTGGTCTCCCCGCTGTGCACAGCCAAATAAAATCAAATAAGAAACAGGCTTTTTTTCACGCATTGCGCATCCCATAGCAAAGACACTGAAAAGAAAAGACTAACATCCGGTCCCTTTTCCCTATATGAGTAGTGAGGACAGAAACACTGGTTATGTCCATTTTAAACGTGACACATTTAGGTCATATAACTCTTTTTTTCAAACCTGAGAGTTATCTTTTCATGAGTCAGTTATACTTTGGATAGCCGCCATTGTGAATGGTGTAACTACCCCACTAACGATAACTCTATCAGCCCGGCTCACCGTAACTCTTAAGTAGTCCATCTTACCCTTTTTAGAGTCTTTGCCCATAGTCACTAAATGTCTATATGAGACGGCGTGGCGAAGTACTTGAAGACTTGAATTTTTGCTTAAAAGACAAATTAATACTCTTCTCGTTCTCCCCACATGCATGTGGACAGAACAGGTGGGTGTGGGGGGTGTAACACCACCACCAACAACAAAACTAGAGCGTTAAGACGCTAGACCACCAGCCGCGTGGCAGCATTTTAGGGTCCAGTGACCTTGACCTTTCACCTATGACCTTGATTTTCGAACTAGGTCTATATATTCTTAGTACCTGTCCGCAAGCAAAATTTGAGTGTACTAGGTCCCTGCGTTTAAACATTATCGTGCCAGGTGCTCGGCAGCATTTTTGGCTCCAGTGACTTTGACCTTTCACCTTCATTTTGGAATTTGGCAGAGATATTCTTAGTACCTATCCGCATGCAAAATTTGAGCGTCCTAGATCACTCCGTTCAATCGTTATCGTGCCAGGTGTTCTGCAGCATTTTCGGCACCAATGACCTTGACCTTTGACCTTAATTTTTGAACTTGCCCTAGATATCTTTAGTACCTATACGCATGCAATATTTGAGCGTCCTAGGTCCCTCCATTATCGTGCCAGGTGCACGACAGCATTTTTGGCTCCAGTGACCATGACCTTTGACCTTCATTTTGGAATTTGGCCGAGATATTCTTAGGACCTTTGACCTATGACCTTCATTTTTTAACTTGCCCTTGATATTTTTAGTACCTATCCGCATGCAATATTTGAGCATCCTAGGTCCCTCCTTTATCGTGCCAGGTGTTCGGCAGCAGTATTTCGGCTCCAGTGACCTTGACCTTTTACCTTCATTTTTGCATTTGGCTGAGATATTCTTAGTACCTATACGCATGCAAAATTTGAGCGTCCTAGGTCCTTCCGGCTCGGCTCCCCAGCTCCTAGGTCCCTCAGCTCCAGTGACCTTGACCTTTGACCTTCATTTTTGAACTTGGTATTCTTAGTACCTATCTGCAAGCAAAATTTGAGTGTACTAGGTCCCTGTGTTTAAACGTTATCGTGCCAGGTGCTCGACAGCATTTTTGGCTCCAGTGACCTTGACCTTCATTTTGGAATTGGGCTGAGATATTCTTAGTACCTATCCGCATGCAAAATTTGAGCTTCCTAGGTCCCTTCGTTCAAACGTTATCGTGTTAACATAGATAGACAGATAGTCAGCCAGGAACAGAATCCACTGAAAACAATACCAGCTTCGCTTTCTTCGTTCGCAGCTGGTAATAACAAGATGGCAAGGTTAAAGAAACTGTTCTCCCAATTCAACACAAAGAGCTGAACAATGTAATTCATGATTGAGATAAGCTACAACCCTTAGGACTACTTACCAGGGGTAAATGAAAGAAAGAGTTTTGTTGTTGTTGTTTGTTTGTTTTTTATTTTTGTTGACTTTTTTGTTTGTTTGGTTTGACTAGGATCTTAATAACAATGAATGAATAATCTTCTTCACTATTATTCACAACAGAAAGACCATTGGTAACATATTTTATATCACCTTTCATTTTATTCTTTTCATTATCATTGTGATTAATCAATACAGTATATCTTTGAAATAATCCATTTTTCACACCCATTTGTAAATTCATCTAAGGTCTACCTTACAAACTTAAAGGGGGGTAAATTAAGACTATGAATCATTTGTTGTTTGCTATAAAATAAAATAAAAATCCCTGTATCGGTGTGGGAAATAACCAAATACTTCATTATTCACAAAATTGTTTTTAGGTAACACTTTTTCACTATTCCAACTTTGGAATTTTTGTTATAATTATTTTTTTGCTGTCCCATCTTCTGAGCCATAGAGTGGCATTGCTCCCATGCTGCTCATTCTGAGTCCCAATGCGCAGCCACACCCCGGCTAGTTCAGGTCGCAGAATCCGAAACCAGCAGTCCAAGGGGAGCGAATCTGTGTTAGGCCGTCAGGAAGCAACCAACTGAGGAGACACTGCACTGCTGCTGAGTCACTTCGGTGGAGTTCAGTGGAGCCTGTATGCAGGACATCACCTACTGACGACAATAATGTCTTAGTTGTGGAGCCAGCATGAATGAGGTCCTCCTCCGAGGGCGCCACCATGACCATCCACTGACAGTTCCCCAGAACACCGATCCCCATGACTGACTCGAACGCACCAAGAACATAAACTGGACTGGTAATCGAAACTGAGGTCACCATGAGAACAGGACATGCAAGGCCACATAATTTGAGACTTTTTTTTCTTAATTTTGATGATTGATGGAAATGAGGCAGATGACAATGATGATGATGATGCTATGGAGTTCCGTATTGGTCTGACACTACGTGACAGGGCTGTACTCTAAACTTCCTTTCATAATGATATCCCGGCGTTAACCAGGCCCAAGAACTACAGACACCTACAGTGTTGGTCATAAAATTAGAGCAACTCTCAGAATCGCATCCGTTAAGCAGATGAAGCTTGACTGCATGGTTTCAGTCTTCCCTCGCCTCTGATGGAATTCGAACCTGTGACCCCCCAGCCAGACTTAGGGGTAATTTTTTATAAGGATTTTTCATTTGACAAACATATTCAGAACTGTATTAATACTGCTAATAAGATGATTGGTTTAATTAAAAGAATCTTTGTAAATATTGATCAGGATATGTTTATCAAATCATACAAGGCATTAGTAAGACCCCACTTAGAATAAATTATGGAAACATCATATGGTTCCCAAAGTATAAATACCAGTCATCAGCAATTGAAAAAGTGCAACGCAGAGCAACAAAACTTGTTAAGGGATGTAAAAATATGGATTATTATAGTAGACTTAAATATCTAAACATGTTTTCTGTCAGAGGAAGAAGAATTAGGAGGGATCTCATTGAGGCCTATGAAATATTCAATGGTCAAGTTGACTTGTCTTGGAAAAAATTCTTTGATTCTCCTCAATATAATCTAACAAGGAATGCATATCATAAAGTTTTTATTAAAAGGTTTAATACTAATTAAATATAAGGAAAAATTGTTTCAGCATCCGTGTTGCTAACTTCTGGAATGAGTTACCTATTCATCTAAAATGTGCACCTAATACTAACACATTCAAAAACCGCTTGGATGATTCTCCAAAATATTTAAATATGTTTAGAAGCTTTGACAAAAAATTTGAAAAAATTGTCTTTTATTGAGGAAAATTGACCGTAATACACCTTGACCAAATTTTTGTTGCTATACTTTATGTATACGATGGGACCATATAAAAAGTTTAACGGATTATTTTGTTCCTACCACTACTATTATAAATACTACTACTACTGGTAGTCCGCGATTTTACCACTACACCACAGCGGCTGGTACTTGGATTTGTTTTTACTGTGTGTGTGCATTTGAAGAAAAAGAAGATATATACATGTGTGTGTGTGCGTGCATGCGTGTGTGTGTGTGTGTGTGTGACAAATGGATTTCTATATGAAAGACGAATATGCAATAACAAGTTTTATGTCACGTTATGATTATGTAATACACTCTGTACCTAGATAAAACGAGACATTTTTTTAATTTAAATAGCTCAGCTTTAGTTGGCTTTTTATTGTTGTTGTTGTTGCAGTTTTTCCTCTATTTCATACCAACTTTGGTTTCAATGCGTCTATCATTTGTATAATCAGTATCTTTGTAAATTCAAAATCAGATTCACTGTGATTACGTTTAAATGGCTTGCCATTTGGTGAACTTAACATTACAGGCAGCAACCAGAGGACTTACAGACCCACCAGATCACGTGTCAAAATCACAGGTTTCACGTGTTTTCCCTCTTATAGCTGGTAAAAAATCTTGTTTTGACCAGGTTTAACTCCCATACAAATGCCCCCAAATTCAAACCAAAACATCATTTTAAAGAGCAGCCTCAATTTGAAGTTGGGGACATTTGTATGTGGGTCACAGCTACCCAGAAAAAAACAAGGGACTTAATTGTGGTGTGTCAGTGTGTCTTTATGGGATTATTCTACCAAGTTTTTTAGGCACTATAGTGTATGAGTCCTGAGGATCCAGGCTTGCTGCTCATGGCACTTTACAATAATGAGCAAAATAAACACCTACGTTCGCGCGCACATAAGCACACATACTGACTAGCATAAACATAAGATGTACATATCCACGCACACATACACACACACACATACATACATGCAAGTATGCACGCACACACACACATACATATCACTCAACATACATACATGCATACACACGTACATATGCATGTACGCATGCGCGCATGCATGCACACACGTACATATATACATACATACATACACACATACATGCATACATACATACATGCACACATACATACATGCATACACACGTGCACACGAACAGAGAGAGAGAGGGGGGGGGGGAGAGGGAGGTGTACAGGGTCTTGTTCCAATAGGAATTGTTCGGAAATAATTAAAGGGAGTAATTTCATGGTGTGTGGGAGTGATCTTGCTTAATTCAATCGGTCAAACAGGGGACGTCACTCTACCATCAGCTCTCGTAGCCTATCGACTCGTGTGTTTGAGCAGACATACAACACTTAGAACACTGTGTGTCATTACTTCTAAAAAAATTGTCATCATATTTTATATTTTTACGTCACATTTTGCAAGTTTTATCAGTTTGTGGCCACTGGCCACCCCTAATTTTTCTTTAAAAAAATGTTTGCAAGTCGCTGACTCGCATCCTGCGGTTTCAAGCTTCGACGCCATTGTTGCTATAGAATTTGACCTAGTTTTTTCCGAAAAATCGTCGATTGCGATGCACTCCCGTTTCATGAAATTGGGAGTAAAATATTTTTAAAAAATAAAAAAGGGTAAAGCCATTTAAATGAACTCCCAGTTCAGACATTAATTGCTCACTCTCACTTCATTATTGACCTCTTTATAACAACAAATCCCTTGAGCTTTCTGTCTTGTCACCAATATTCAGCAAGGTGAGCAAGGCATGTATACACTACCCACCCGCTCTGCCTACTCTTTCATTGCGGTGCAGCCAACCAGCGTAAAAGGAGTGTCCGCAGACAGAGTGGGCTGGTTACGAGCACAGCCTGTATCCTCCGAAGTCGGAGTGTGGCTGCCCACATGGCGGGGTGATCAAAAACTGTCACACACATAATGTTCTCATCCCTAGCTGCGTACCATGGTGTTCAGGTGCTTCGGCTGTTGGGATTATCCCTGGAGTCTTTAAGCCAGGGTACGATGACAACAACAACAGCACAGCCTGTCTAGCTGTAATAGAGTCCACAGATGTCAAAGCAGGGAAAAAAGCAACTGGGAGGAGGGGTGGTTGTTGTCTTTTTGACTTTGCTAATTAATACAGTGAAACCTCCCTATTAAGACTTCGTCTAAGATGTGACCCCAAACTTTTTCACCAATTTTCCCCCCTTCATATCCAGACTACTGAGTGTCCACCTCCCTACTTAAGACCCAGGATCCCTTTCAGTCTTCTTCTTCTTCTTCTGCGTTCCCAGGCCATATGGCCATAATGGGTAAGGTACATATGTGTCCGGTTTTTCAGTTTTCACTGGTCTCCCCGCTCAGGTGCTGCGTACAGCCGGCACATTCCGATTTCGGAGGAGCTCAAATGAGAAAAATTGTTTGGAAGATTTTTTGGGGAAAAAAGGCAGGAGAATGGGCCAATAAGTCAGAAAGATAGTAGATGACAGAAAGCAAAGGGAAAAGGCAGAGTTAAAGAGAGTGGAAGATTAGAGGAAGTTACAAGCACAGAACTTCCAGAAGGTGGGGGAACTATTTTTACGAAAGAACCCTGGTATCCCCACGGGAACATTGCCTTTTAGTCTTAAACCCACAGCCGGCATATATAAAGTTTTCATGCGAGGCGCGCGCCATCATTTGAATCACTGCTCGCGACAGAGACGGTTCAACCGTTCTTTTTTCCCTGTTGTCCGAGCCACTGCGAGGCAGAACTTTGCAGCGACTAGTCTAGCAGTCTAGACCCGATCACTGGGATCGGTTGTTATGCCTTTAAGACCTTTTTTGCCTGATTTTTCAAGGTCTTTTTTTTTTCACTGTCCCATCTTCTGGGCCGTGCAGTGGCATTGCACCCACACCGCTCATTCCGAGTCCCAACTCGCAGCCACACCCTGGCTTGTTCAAGTCGCAGAATCCGAAACCAGCAGTCCAAGGGGAGCGAATCTATGTTATGCCATCAGGAGGCAACCAACCAAGGAGACACTGTACTGCTGCTGAGTCACTTCGGTGGTGTTCAGTGGAGCCTGTAAAGGGTCAGCCACACGTCCACTAAAATTGTACGACTGTACGATACGATTTGATCACCTGGTCTCCAAGAACAAATGTGATTCGTGCTTCGAGATCACGTGATCGAATCGTATCGTACAGTCGTGCGATTTTAGCAGACGTGTGGCTGGCCCTTAAGCAGGACACGACCTACTAAGCTCCCTACTGACGACAATAATGTCTTTGACCCGAACGCACCAAGAGCATAAACTCAACTGGATCAGTAATTGAAACTGAGGTCTCCAGAGAGCAGGGCACTTACGCCACAGAATTTGAGACTTTTTTTCTTTTTGATGATTGATGGAAATGAGGCGGATGACAATGATGATAATGCTATGGAGTATATCAGTCTGAGACTATGTGACAAGGCTGTATTCTATGCTTCCTTTCATGATATACCGGTGTTAACCAGGCCCGAGAACTACAGACACCTGTAGTGTTGGTCATGAAATTAGAGCAACACTCTCAGAATTGCATCCGTGAAGCGGATGAAGCTCAACTGCGTGGTTTCAGTCTTCCCATTGAGCCTATAGCCACTCACTCTGGTAGGAGTCGGTCAGGGACAAAAAACAACTTGCCTCTGATGGGATTCAAACATGTGACCTCCCAGCCAGTTATCCACAACTTAACCACTATGCCACTGTGGCTGGTTGATTTTTCAAGGTCTTAATAATAATAGGGAGGTTCCACTGTATGTATTAACTTAAACATTTAGCTAAACTTACAAAGTGTGTACAGTCCGACATATATCAGCTGACAAAAATTCTGCCAAATTTCATTGTGGCTGGACTGTGGACAAGCATTAGGCACTAAAGCGTGGAACGTTGACCAGTAGAAATGTACTTTAGTCAGCCCCTGATGTTTACAGCCCTCAATTTCAAAGTCCTGACTGCTTCTTTCAGTTTTATGAAAATAATCATAGGATAATCCTAACCATATATCCCTTTTCCCAAAAATGACAGAATGTTGCTTCTCACACATACACAGACTCAAAAACATGCGCAGTGAGGTAGAGACAGCTGCGAAGGGGGGGGGGGGGGGGGGGGGTAGGAATGGAACGGGAGAATGGGGAGGGAGAGGGGGATTTCTCTTGGTGTTCTAGATCCAGATTTGAAGTCCTGATGAAATTGCCTCAGGTGAAAGACAGTTCTGTCTTCTTGTTCTTAAGCTCCGTTCAGACACAGCCCTTGGGAAGAGAGCACTTGATGTGTAGTTGGTCTTGCAGGCAGAAAGGAGACCTGAAGGTTGCACTATATATTGTCTTGGTGGTCGGGATGGTGGGGGGTGTCTGTAAGGAGTACTCATGGTCACCTCTCCATGATGGAACTTGAAGAAGGTGGCCAGCCTTGCGGCGAGTAGCCTGTTCTTCTATACAAGCCACTGCAGCTGGGTCAACATGGTCTCCACACTACAGCCCTGGGTGGCCAAACTTTAAAACATTCACTGCAAAATTTTACTCACTGAACACATTTTCACTAGCCCGAAGAAAACAACAAATATTCCTGAACGCACACACACACTCACACACAGATAGGAGAGGGAAGGAAAGAGAGGAAGAGAAGAGACAGGAGAGAGAGGATACAAAAAAAAGTGGGAAAGAAAGAAAAGAGAGAAGCAACAAAAAAAAGAAATTAAATGGGGAGAAAGGTGGGGGAGAGAGAGGAGAAGGAGGAGATTGAGGAGGCTGCCTTTCCTTTTTTTCAGTGCTGGCATTTTGTTATCTTAACAGACAAATGAGCTTGATTTGATAGTGGGTTGGAAGGAGAGATGGTGTTGTGAGACTCAGTGGTTAAAAAAACCCAACCCAGAGCCTTGCAGTACTGAAATTTACAGTCGCCCATCGGGCTAGTGACTTTTGAAATCTACTCGCCCACAAACTTTTTATTCTAGTCAATAGCTACCAGGCTATAGTAGTTTTGGCCAGCCCTGACTATGCTTGTCGGTGGCAATTTACAATGCAGTGAGCTGCACGGCGTTGGGCATGCTCAATCTTGCCAATGTTTTTGGCGGTGTGGATCGAAGACAGGAGCGGTGCATTCTAATGTAGGGTGAACCAAGGCTTTGTAATTGTAATTGTATGAAGTTTCCTTGATGGCAATGGAGCCGTAAAGGAGATTTTGTTAAAGAAAGCCCGAGTTCTTGTTGGCCTTGTTGATGGTGTAAGGTGTTGCTGTTACATTGAGCTAAGCGCAGTGGTCATAACACACCATTTGATCGCCTGATAGAATTAGAAAGGGGCATCATCGGTCACTTGAAAAGGTGTTTAATAAAAACTAACCTTGCCTAACTCTATCACTAACCCTGTCCCTTACCTGAGGAAGGCAAAAGGTTTTTGGTTACCCCGCCATGCACACTGATGATGTTACGCTAGGAGCTTGTCATGGCTTAAGACAATCCCCAGGGCTCCCAATCGTCCTGTAAAACAAGGGGTCCCAGGGACTCCACTTACAGTATAGAGGGTCCTAGGGGCGGGATAGAGGGTCCCAGTGGCATAGCGAATGCTAAAATGAATTTTTCAAGTGCATCCCTGGGACCCCCTGCACATTCTTTTAGAGAGTCCATTAGAATTTTAGTGCTTCATAGACCCCCAAATGGGGGTCCCTGATCCCCTCACAACCATGCAGAACATAACATTTTCATGTAGCCTTGGTGTTCTAGCTTATGTCAACTGTTCTGACACAGCCTCATGCCAAGGCGACCCGAGGATCTAAAATATACAGTATACATCTAAAAGTATACATGAATGCATAGATATAACATTATAAGCCAATCTTCAATACAGGTCAGAGGTCAGGATCAGAATCAATACTGCCAATACTGCAGGATCGACGGAATCGGGTCAAACCGACTCGATAAGTTTCCCCTCAAAATGTCGATCCGGCTTTGTGCCAAGTGGTCACTGTCTTTGCTTGGTTTTAATTGGTAGTTATTCTTGTTGCTGACCCATCCGGGCATTTTCTTCGTGTAGTAGACACTTGTCCCGTTAGTCTTGACCAGGTTTTGTTTACAAGTGGACGCAAGTTCGCGAGTGTCAAGCGCTCCAATTTTTAGGTCAGATTCCTCCGTCGAATAGAACTGAATCAGTGAATGGTACATAAGTTTAGAATCAGGGGAACTCCCAGTAGATTGGAAAATGGCAGAGGTTATAGCCATTTATAAAAAAGGAACAAGAACAGATCCGGGAAATTACAGGCCTGTGAGCCTCACATGTATAACATGTAAAATTTTAGAACAGTTTGTTCGGGACGCAATTGTTAAACACATGACTGATTTTGATCTGTATACAGACTGCCAACATGGATTCAGGGCAGGGCATTCTTGTATGACCCAGCTATTAGATGTGATGGACGATTTTACTAAACTGTTGGAAGACAAGGAGGCTTTCGATATTGTATACTTAGATTTTAGGAAGGCCTTTGATTCTGTGCCGCACAAAAGACTTCTCCTAAAACTACAGGCATATGGCATAACTGGGAACGTACTAAGGTGGGTAAGACATTTCCTAAAAGGCAGATCACAAAAGGTGCGGGTTGGGGCAAAACTATCATCTAACATTGACGTTTTAAGTGGCATTCCCCAGGGTAGTATCTTGGGGCCAATACTTTTTACAATTTTTATCAATGATCTCCCGGAGGAAATACAAAGTGTCTGTAAGATATTCGCAGACGATACCAAACTTTACAACTGTTCTAAACATTCAGACATAATACAAAATGACATAGATAAATTTATAGAATGGTCAGAAAAGTGGAATCTCTATTTTAATGCAGGAAAGTGCAAAGTCATGCATGTGGGCTATGACAATCAAAATGAAACTTATGAAATTTCCCACGGTTCAGCTAAATATGTTTTGGAAACCTGTTCAGATGAAAAAGACTTAGGAGTCATATTTGATTCTAAACTCAAATTTGATAAACACATTACAACAGCAATAAACAAGGCCAATAGAATATTGGGTTTAATTAGAAGAAGTTTTATGGAATTAAATACAGAAGTTTTTTTGAACCTATATACAAGTTTAGTAACACCTCATCTTGAGTATGGAAATCTAATTTGGAACCCTTTTCTTAAAAGACAATCTACACAAATTGAAAGGGTACAAAGGCGAGCAACCAAATTAATGAAATCAATTTTTTAAAAATTGGAATACGGGGACAGACTTCATAAGTTAAGTTTACCATCCTTAAAATTTAGAAGATTAAGGGGAGATTTGATAAATGTACATAAAAATTTTAATAATCCTGACAAAACTAACACGCATTTGTTTAAATTGTCTAACGATTTGAGAACCTGTAACACTAACAGTGATCTAAAAATACTAACCCAATACAGTAGAACTAATATGAGGAAAAACGTCTTTTCTAATAGAGTCACCCAGCACTGGAACAATCTCCCTGCACAAACTAAACTTGCTTCCAACATTAACCATTTCAAAAACCTCCTAGATAGTGACCCCAAAATGAATGTTTTTAAATACAATTATGATTAAGACGACAATGATAGTTCAAAAAGCGCCACAGCTATGCCAATCTGATTGATGAACAAAACAAATAACAGACAATCAAAAGATAGGGCACATCAAGAGGCTGCGAGGGCTGGCTGCCCTGAAGATCTGACCTGACCTGACCTGACCATAAGACTTTCATGAAAACAATAGCACAATAAATTCAACCACTTTGCTACAACTATACAAGTGTGCCAAATTTGGTGCATGCATGTAAGTTTATAATCTGGTACTTTGCAAGGTTAATCTAATCGGAGGTGTTACCTAGTCCGACCAGGTCTGACATTTCGGGGGTTTTCTTGCCAAGTCACACTGACGAACTTTTATATAGCTCATGTAAAAAAAAGGCTATCATTTTAAAACGTCGTAACGTTTTCAATTTTCGACAGATTTTGATAATTTGGGTATCACTTTAAAGGTCTTTTCGAGCTTTGTCCACTGACATAAATTTCATTAGGATTTGACAGAAAAATAAAAAAAATAAAAAAATTCTAAGGTTCCTATGTACAATACTGGCAATAGTCGCGACGGAACTAGGAGGGCGCATGTACAGGTCTACAGAAAACATGGAAAGAAAAAAACCGCTTGCACTGGGTTAAGACCATTAACCCCCCCCAGTTCAGCCGGGAAGGAACAGGACCCACTTCCAGCAACAAGCGGGGGAGGGGGAGGGGGAGAGGGGAATCTAATTTTAGTGGTCAGTTGGCACAGGCTCAGATCAGATCAGATGGAGATCTGATCAGCGCTGATAGTGATAGAGCCTGCGTTGACGGTGGCCTCGCTTAACTTCTTCCACTCAGCAGTGTAGGGTTAACATTCCTAGCTCGTTAAAATTCCTAGCTCGCTACTATGAGAGTGACTATTTGCGACAACCACAAATTTCACTTTTTCGTTACTTGAACCATTTACCTAACCCTAACCCTAGAAAAAAGTGAAATTTGTCGTTCATGCTCAATATCGCAAAATGCCGCAAATAGTCAGTCTTATAGTATAGCGAGCTAGGAATTTTAACGACCTAGGAATTTTAACCCGACAAGCAGCAGTCCGCACAAAGAAATAGCTTACTGCGCTTTTACACATGTATTGATTTACTAATTTAGCAAAATGGATTTAACCCTTTCACCGCCAATGTCGCATTTATGCACCACAATGGTTTAATACCCATGTTAAGCATAAAATCAGGGCCTGTTATTCGAAGACCCTATTTTCTTAATTTTGGGAGGTAAGGATAGGCCTAATGTCATGTCAGAGAGGAATTCACAAAATTGCAAATAAAAATTGTTCTCTAGTACTCTACCCAGACAAGTTTAATGGTAATTTTTGGCCGAAAAATGGCTGGCGGTGAAAGGGTCAATTGTAACTCTAGAAATAAATTGTAACTGTCTCAACGGAGTCAACTCCATACCCCCTGCACAGCTGTTTCGGGAGGAACATTTGGTTTGTCTATATTTTCATAAGTTTTTTCAAGCAAACATTAGTTAACTATAAGTAACTTTTCATAAATAACAGGCGAGAATATGCTGTAGTATGCGACAAGATTACTTATAGTCAGTGGATATTGCTAGATTTTTACTCATAGGCAATTTTATTTATGTTTGTGATACTAAGTATATTATTTCTACTAGATATGTTGATTGATACTGCTCACAAAAATAAGTTTTTACCATAAATCTGAGGGAAGAAATATATTTGAAATACTATGTAGAGCATACAGCCAAAATATCTTTACAGACAAAAGCTTGGTACAGTTTTTATCTAAGATTTCTAGGTTCAGGCTTTTAACTAAATAGCTTGATTTTGTGTGGGACGGAACAGCTGTGCCTATCCAGGCCTCAACAACAACAAAATCATGCCCTCGCCCTCTCCCATTCAATCCCGCATTGAGCTGATCATCCGGGCAGTCCTTCATACAAGATCCTGATTAGTTGGAAACCCCCCACGTCGTAAGCGTCATAATCATCAAATTGTTGATGGAGGATGGTGATATCATACATGCAAGAAGAAGAAGAAGAAGAAGAGGTGAAAATGTACCTGTTAAGGCTGTTGCCAGTGCTGCTTGTTCGGTGTTGGATCAGTCGCTGAATCTTCTAATCAAAATTTCACCAATCCAGGTTTATTCGTTTTTAATTATGGCGCTTTTTTCTTCCGCAGATCTCCACCTTTCAGTGACAAAGAACAGGTAGATGTGACAATGGTAACTCAGTGTAGACAACACATGAGAACACGAATTGACCCACGTGTGGTCTATCAACCGGAAGTTTTTCTTTCACTTCAGTTTCAACGACAGTGTCTTTTTACAGGAAAGAGACCTAACACTCATTTGGCTTCCGTAAAAACTGTATAACTGGTCAAGTCAGGTCAGGCCAGGCTCTTAGGGCAGCTATGCATCGCGGCTTCTTGGTGTGCCCTTTCTTTTGATTATTCGTTTTTGATTATTTAGCTTAAGGTCGGTCGATTAAAATTTAATTACATACTCATACCCATCCACAGTCGAGTTTGTAACTAATAAAAAACTTGAGCGACATAAATGGAGGTACAAACACTAACACAACTCTTTCTTCAGTTCCCCCGAACCGTCCGCGACTGGAACTCCCTACCATCAGAGACAGTCCAGTCCCCCACGCTCAGCTCCTTCGTCTCGAAGGTGCTGAAGCTTCCTGACTACTATATCCCCCTCCCCCCCCTCCCCCCCCCCCCCCCCCCCCCCCCCGGTTTTTGGGGTTTTCAGTTTTGCCCCCCCCCCCCCCCCCACCCCCCACCCCCACCCCATGTGCGGCTGGGTGTTCTCGGACTAGCCAGGGGTTCTCGGTCGTGCATGTCCTCTTATCTGTCTAGACTTATTACTTTTGTTTTTGTTTTTCCTGCGCTGCCATAATTCTTTGAACCCCAGTAAGCTTACATGTCAGTCAATTGCCGGTTACGGCAGGTGGACATTATTGGCAGAAGAAGAAGAAGAAGCATAGTGAAAATAATATTTGATGTGGAAAAAAACCCTCAAAGATGTGCAAACTGAAAGATTGTGAACCAAGAATAAGATAAAACAATGGCTGTCTAGATGTTATTGACAGTATTATTAGTATTGTCAGTGTGTGTGTGTGTGTGTGTGTGTGTGTGTGTGTGTGTGTGTGTGTGTGTGTGTGTGTGTGTGTGTGTGTGTGTGTGTGTGTGTGTGTGTGTGTGTGTGTGTGTGTGTGTGTGTGTGTGTGTGTGTGTGTGTGTGTGTGTGTGTGTGTGTGTGTGTGTGTGTGTGTGTGTGTGTGTGTGTGTGTGTGTGTGTGTGTGTGTGTGTGTGTGTGTGTGTGTGTGTGTGTGAACGAGAAATATGGCCCCCTCCATTCCCCCTTCTACTGATTCGGCCCTCTACCGGTTCCCCCGCCCCTAGATAAGGGTGTGCTCTCCCCAAGTTCATTTTGTCAAAATCAAATCAAATCAACTTTATTTCAAAAACCCCTGGGGGCAGAAAAAAATGCATACACGTACCATTCACACCTGCGGCATCAAACATTACAAACAATAGCCCAAAAGACACCATAACAGTACACATCAACATAGTATTACATAGGCTCCAAACAAAAACAACAACAAAAACCAACTAAAACACTTTTTTTTTAACAGTACTCATCACCATATATAGACAGGCACATTATACCATCATGCACATATACACCTTCATACACACACACACACACACACACACACACACACATATACATGCACAACACAGTTGCTGGAATTGCACATATGAATCCTTTTTTTTAAACCGCTAATTAACTTATCTCCCATTTGGCTTCGGCCGGGAGGACGTAAAACAAAACTTGTCGTTCATTGACTGATCATGATTATGCTACGGTGTGACCCCGCTATCAACTGTATAATTATGCAGCTGAAGATGCAGAGAGAGAGAGAGAGAGAGAGAGAGAGAGATTCAAATTGGCTGTGACAGTTATTTCAAAGGTGTGTTGTCTGAAGGACAGTACTGATGAGCCATGACCCGTCAGTACAGAGAATCGTCCTGAGAAATTCCCACATACATCAGTGGCTGCCGTTGGAGAGAACGTCATACACATCTGTATTATTAAATTGAAATCGGGACTTTCCTGGTGTTGCACTGCCTCCGGGCATTGCCTCCAGGATTGTTCCCACCATCTTTAAAGTTACTAATGTCCCATATGTGTCTGTTCCAGACTGGAGGACGTAAAGCAGAATTTCATTCAGAGAACGTCATAGTTAGTGCATTACCAGTACCGTCACAAGGGACCTTGGTTTGGGCCATCTCATCCCGAACACTGAACTGGGCGCTCAGTACCTTAGGTCAAGTAGAAATGCTTTCTGCGCCCAAGTCGGTGTCAATGCTGAATGTCATTGTTTGGGCGCTCAGTACCTTAGGTTAAGTAGAAATGCTTTCTGCGCCCAAGTTGGTGTCAATGCTGAATGTCATTGTCTCTGTTATACTGGCACCTTCGTGAGATCGCAATAAACTTTGCAGGGGTGTAGCATAGCACGCCCTTTAAAAGTGGTCAGGCCCTGTTTCCCAATAAATCTATCATCCCCACCCCACCCCCGCCTCACATTTCATCCTCGATATTAAACAAGATGATCATGAATATCAGTGTGTGTGCGTGTGTGTGCGTGTGTGTGTGTGTGCGTGTGTGTCAAGTGTGTGTGTGTGTGTGTGTGTGTCAGTGTGTGTGAATGTGCGCGCGTGCATGCGCTAATAAAGTAATGAGGGACGAAGACAGGAGCGTTGAACGACTTTGTGGAGGGGGGGGGGGGGGGGGGGGGGGGGGGGGGGGGGGGGGGGGGGGGGGGGGGGGGGGGGGGGGCGGCTTTGCCACACAGAAGCTGACGATATCTGGAATGTCATTGGAAGCCTCTCCTGGGAGAACTTATGTGTGAATTTTACGATCCACATTCAGTTGTCCTTAGGTAAACCCTGGCATGGAATAATATGACGTAGGCCTATTCATGAAATGAAATGTTTTGGAGTGGCTGTCATAAATTTCCTTTTTTTCCAGACAGGTGTGTATGTGTCACTGGACTTGAGGAAAAGTGTAAGGAAAAAAAATAGGCTTTACAGAAGATACTTACAGAATGGTAAATCTAAGGCAAGCAAACGTTATAGAAAATATGCTGAAAAAAGAGACAATTGTTCTAAAGAACTAAAAAAGGAACGGAAAAACCATGAGGAAATATATTGCAAATAACTGTAAATCAAACCCTAAAATGTTCTGGAAATATGTTAACTCAAAGCTAAATGTAAATACTGGTATTAGCCCACTTAAGGATACACATGGTAATTTAGTTATGACTGACGAAGACAAGGCAAGTGTTCTAAATGATTTCTTTGCAAGTGTATTTACCAAAGAAGACACTGACTCACTACCAGAACTAAATGATGAACCACCTGCTTACTGTACAGATATAGTAGTTACAGAAGAAGCTGTCAAAAACAAACTAAAAGAGATAAATGTTAACAAAGCTCAGGGTCCTGACAAGGTACCAGCACGTATTGTAAAAGAACTGAGTGACGAATTAGCACTGCCCCTGACAATACTATTTAATAAAAGCTTAGAATCAGGATTATTACCAGCACAATGGAAGACAGCCGAAGTAACAGCTATATATAAAAAGGGAACTAAAACTGACCCAGGAAATTATAGACCAGTCAGCTTGACGTGCATAGTGTGCAAATTGTTAGAGCAATTTGTCAGGGACTCTATAGTGAAACATATGACAGATTTTAAATTATATTCAGATTGCCAGCATGGTTTTAGAAGCGGACGTTCTTGTATGACACAACTAGTTGAGGTTATGGATGATTTTACTAAACTCATAGAAAATAAAGAAGCCTTCGACATAGTATACTTAGATTTTCGAAAGGCCTTTGATTCCGTCCCTCACCAAAGACTCTTGTTGAAATTAAGATTATATGGCATAACGGGCAACATTTTATCATGGGTACAAAAAAATTTGACAGGCAGAAAACAGAAAGTACGGGTTGGAAATAAATTATCATCAAATACTGACATACTGAGTGGTATACCACAAGGAAGCATTTTAGGCCCAATTTTATTCACTATTTTTATCAATGACTTGCCAGATCAAGTACAAAGCGTATGCAAAGTGTTCGCTGATGATACTAAAATTTATAATTCTTCTGATAAATCAGATGTGTTACAGAATGATATAAATAGACTTATTGACTGGTCAGAAAAATTGAAACTATATTTTAATGCAAATAAGTGTAAAATAATGCATTTAGGGTTGAATAATCCACTAAGAGAATATGAAATATCTCATGGCACAGATAAACATGTATTAGATACTTGTGTAGAAGAAAAAGACTTGGGAGTTATATTTGATTCTAAATTGAAATTTGATAGACATATTACAACAGCTGTAAATAAAGCTAATAGAATGTTAGGGTTAATTAGGAGAACTTTTACAGGACTAAATAATAATGTGTTCATTAATCTATATAAAAGTTTGGTTAGACCACATCTGGAGTATGGGAACCAAATTTGGAATCCATATCTTAAACGACAATCAGTTTCAATTGAGCGTGTACAGAGGAGAGCTACTAAATTAATAAAAGTTCTTAAGAATTCTGATTATAGTGAAAGGCTACACAAACTTGATCTACCATCCTTGAAATACAGAAGAATTCGTGGTGACCTAATTAATGTATATAAAATTCTTAATGGTCCTGACAATACTAACAAAAGTTTGTTTCAGATTTCAAATTTTTCCAAGACTAGAAATCATGAATTAAAAATACTAACACAGTATAGTAGAACTAACATCAGGAGACACTTTTTCAGTAACAGAGTGACTCTATTGGAACGCACTTCCTGCTAAGACAAAACTTGCACCTGATACTAACAAATTCAAAAACCTCCTGGACAAAGACCCAAACCTTGGTAAATTAAAATACCAGTATGACGAATAGTCTACCAAAACCGTCACAGCTGTGCCAACCCCCCAAAAAAGGAAAAGGAAAAAAAAAAAGAGAAAAAAAAAAAAAAAAAAGACGCTTGAGAGGCCGCGAGGCCTAGTCGTCTTATCTACCTGACCTGACCTGACCATGTGTGGACGTGTGTGTGTTTGTAACCCTGGTCACCCCCCTCCCATTATCAGCCTCTGTCATTTAAACAGCTCTTGAATGTCAAGAAGAACTCGAGTTTCAAACACTTAACAGATTCAATGGATTTATCTTGTATTACTCTTACCTTCCTATCTGATTAAAATATCAATGTTTGAAATCACGCCGATGTCAGGCCATGCACAAAGCTATGCTGTAGCGGGTGTGACGAAGCAACCCCAAAACACATCACTTTCATCATGACGCAAGGATTTAAATCAATGCCAAAATTGATTGTATTCTTTTCTATTCTGAATAGTCTGGATTGCAAATTTACGACACATAACTATTAATAGCCATGGTGAAGCGACGTTTGGAAGAATCCACGTCCAAAAAGCGTGCAGTTTTGTTTGTTTGTTTTTTGTTGTTTTTTAGGGGGAAAGTGGTCAGGCCCTGGCCTGACCTGGATGCTACACCCCTGTAAAGTGATTCTTTTATTTTGGTTTTATCAAACTTAGACACTGATGCCGGACCGCTACACTGAATACGATTCGATTCACTGCGATCCGGTTGTGACATTTGTGAGTCATGATTCACGTGAAATTCTACTAGTTTTGTTTACTATATTTGTAGTCCCCCGTACACGAATCTGATAAAATATCTGTATTTTTGTATAAGACATTTTATGTGATTCGTGTTTTAATTCGGGTGCACGTGAGAATAGTGAATGATAATAGTAGAATTATTTTTAGATGGTAGTATTTCACGTGAATCATGACTCACAGGCATCGTCACAATCGGATCGCATTTGGGTTGAATCGTATACAGTGTAGCGGCCCCTTCACGAGGTGAACACACCATCTCTGAGCCACCCTACCCTGAATAAAAAATTTTAAGTGGAAAAAAAATGATTTCAATAAAGTACAGACTCCCAGATTCAACATTCTCTGGTTGTATATTACCTTTACTGTACTTGAATACCATACTTCATAAGAATGTGAATGTGACAGAGAGAGAGAGAGAGAGAGAGAGAGAGAGAGAGAGAGAGAGAGAGAGAGAGAGAGAGAGAGAGAGACACACAGAGAGAGAGTGTGTGTGAGTGTGAGTGTGTGTGAGAGAGAGAGTCACTGTGTGAGAGAGAGAGTGTGTGTGTGAGAGATGTGTGTGTGAGAGAGAGAGAGGGGGGGGGTTAGAGAGAGTCACTGTGTGAGTGTGTGTGTGTGTGTGTGTGAGAGAGAGAGAGAGAGAGAGAGAGAGAGAGAGAGAGAGAGTGTGTTAGATAGAGTGTGTGTGTGTGTGTGTGTGTGTGAGGGAGAGAGGGAGAGGTGGAAAAGAAAGATATATACAGACAGAGACAGACAGACAGAGAGACAAAGAGATACAAACAGACAGGCATAGACAGAAAGAGAGAGGGAGGTAGAGAGAGAAGGGGTGGAACACACTCACAACCACACTTTGCAATACAAGTTCTGTTCATTTCACTTATTTATTTACCTCATTATTACTTCATCTCTCATAATGAGGCTGCATCAATAATACAATCGAACCTCCCTTAATATAAGACCTTCAAAAATCATCTCCAAAACGTCTTATAAGGGAGGTAATTTTAATACTTACAAAGGGCACTGTCTCAGAGAAGTAGGTCATATGTGGGAGGGAGTCTTATACATGTAGTTATAATGGGATGTCTTATAAGGGAGGGGTCTTATAAGGGAGGTAATGTTAATACAGTGGAACCTCCCTTATAAGACCTTCAAAAATCATCCAAAATGAGGTCTTATAAGGGAGGGTCTTATAAGGGAGGTACCACTGTATTATGCCAGTATTTAGGAACCCCAACTCCACACTACAACAACAGACACCTCTGAAACAGTCCTGAGCCAGTTGTTTACCAGTCCGATTTATGCTATGTGTGATTGCAGCATATTTCACGCTTTTTTTCTCTCTTCCTCTTTCTAAAGTAGGTCTGTCTGAATGGAATGCTTTGGTACTAGGTACGCTTGCACCTTTAGAACTGGAGCATATGACATACATTTAAGAACATCAAGGACACTTGCACCTTTAGAACTGGAGCATATGACATACATTTAAGAACATCAAGGACACTTGCACCGTTAGAACTGGAGCATATGATATACATTTAAGAGCATCAAGTTGAAGTATCTCATGAACAGGTCAGATAAGGTGGCAGACAAGAGATTGAAAACAGAATTTGTTATCACATAATTTGTCTCCCAGCTTTAAATGCTTATAACAACCATTTTAACAATAATTTGCATGTTCATGAGCAGGCACACACACACACATACACACTCATGTGCACGCACACACATAATCACACACAAACACTTAATTGTCTTTCATAAGTTAAGGTCAGAGGACTGATCCATCTCTCCCGGCATTGAAATGAAACTGTTACTGATGTATTTTCTGAATATGTACTGTTACTGATGTATTTTCTGAATGTGTACACTGTTACTTATGTATTTTCTGAATATGCACTGTTACTGATGTATCTTATGAACATTATGAACATGTACACTGTTAGTGATGGATCTTATGAACATGTACACTGTTAGTGATGGATCTTATGAACATGTACACTGTTAGTGATGGATCTTATGAACATGTACACTGTTAGTGATGGATCTTATGAACATGTACACTGTTAGTGATGGATCTTATGAATATGTACATTGTTACTGATGTATTTTCTGGATGTGTACACTGTTACTGATGTATCTTCTGAATGTGTACACTGTTACTTATGTATTTTCTGAATATGTACACTGTTACTGATGTATTTTCTGAATGTGTACACTGTTACTGATGTATCTTCTGAATGTGTACACTGTTACTGATGTATCTTCTGAATATGTACACTGTTACTGATGTATCTTCTGAATATGCACACTGTTACTGATGTATCTTCTGAATATGTACACTGTTACTCATGTATCTTCTGAATATGTACACTGTTACTGATGTATCTTCTGAATATGTACACTGTTACTGATGTATCTTCTGAATATGCACACTGTTACTCATGTATCTTCTGAATATGCACACTGTTACTCATGTATCTTCTGAATATGTACACTGTTACTCATGTATCTTCTGAATGTGTACACTGTTACTCATGTATCTTCTGAATATGTACACTGTTACTCATGTATCTTCTGAATATGTACACTGTTACTCATGTATCTTCTGAATATGTACACTGTTACTCATGTATCTTCTGAATATGTACACTGTTACTCATGTATCTTCTGAATATGTACACTGTTACTCATGTATCTTCTGAATATGTACACTGTTACTCATGTATCTTCTGAATATGTACACTGTTACTGATGTATCTTCTGAATATGTACACTGTTACTGATGTATCTTCTGAATATGTACACTGTTACTGATGTATCTTCTGAATATGTACACTGTTACTGATGTATCTTCTGAATATGTACACTGTTACTCATGTATCTTCTGAATATGTACACTGTTACTGATGTATCTTCTGAATATGTACACTGTTACTCATGTATCTTCTGAATATGCACACTGTTACTGATGTATCTTCTGAATATGTACACTGTTACTCATGTATCTTCTGAATATGCACACTGTTACTGATGTATCTTCTGAATATGTACACTGTTACTCATGTATCTTCTGAATATGTACACTGTTACTGATGTATCTTCTGAATATGTACACTGTTACTCATGTATCTTCTGAATATGTACACTGTTACTCATGTATCTTCTGAATATGTACACTGTTACTCATGTATCTTCTGAATATGTACACTGTTACTCATGTATCTTCTGAATATGCACACTGTTACTCATGTATCTTCTGAATATGAACACTGTTACTCATGTATCTTCTGAATATGCACACTGTTACTCATGTATCTTCTGAATATGAACACTGTTACTCATGTATCTTCTGAATATGAACACTGTTACTCATGTATCTTCTGAATATGCACACTGTTACTCATGTATCTTCTGAATATGTACACTGTTACTCATGTATCTTCTGAATATGCACACTGTTACTCATGTATCTTCTGAATATGTACACTGTTACTCATGTATCTTCTGAATATGCACACTGTTACTCATGTATCTTCTGAATATGTACACTGTTACTCATGTATCTTCTGAATATGCACACTGTTACTCATGTATCTTCTGAATATGCACACTGTTACTCATGTATCTTCTGAATATGCACACTGTTACTCATGTATCTTCTGAATATGTACACTGTTACTCATGTATCTTCTGAATATGCACACTGTTACTCATGTATCTTCTGAATATGCACACTGTTACTCATGTATCTTCTGAATATGAACACTGTTACTCATGTATCTTCTGAATATGAACACTGTTACTCATGTATCTTCTGAATATGTACACTGTTACTCATGTATCTTCTGAATATGCACACTGTTACTCATGTATCTTCTGAATATGTACACTGTTACTGATGTATCTTCTGAATATGCACACTGTTACTCATGTATCTTCTGAATATGCACACTGTTACTCATGTATCTTCTGAATATGTACACTGTTACTCATGTATCTTCTGAATATGAACACTGTTACTCATGTATCTTCTGAATATGCACACTGTTACTCATGTATCTTCTGAATATGAACACTGTTACTCATGTATCTTCTGAATATGAACACTGTTACTCATGTATCTTCTGAATATGAACACTGTTACTCATGTATCTTCTGAATATGTACACTGTTACTCATGTATCTTCTGAATATGTACACTGTTACTCATGTATCTTCTGAATATGCACACTGTTACTCATGTATCTTCTGAATATGCACACTGTTACTCATGTATCTTCTGAATATGTACACTGTTACTCATGTATCTTCTGAATATGCACACTGTTACTCATGTATCTTCTGAATATGTACACTGTTACTCATGTATCTTCTGAATATGCACACTGTTACTCATGTATCTTCTGAATATGTACACTGTTACTCATGTATCTTCTGAATATGTACACTGTTACTCATGTATCTTCTGAATATGTACACTGTTACTCATGTATCTTCTGAATATGTACACTGTTACTCATGTATCTTCTGAATATGTACACTGTTACTGATGTATCTTCTGAATGTGCACACTGTTACTGATGTATCTTCTGAATATGTACACTGTTACTGATGTATCTTCTGAATATGTACACTGTTACTGATGTATCTTCTGAATATGTACACTGTTACTCATGTATCTTCTGAATATGCACACTGTTACTCATGTATCTTCTGAATATGTACACTGTTACTCATGTATCTTCTGAATATGCACACTGTTACTCATGTATCTTCTGAATATGTACACTGTTACTCATGTATCTTCTGAATATGCACACTGTTACTCATGTATCTTCTGAATATGCACACTGTTACTCATGTATCTTCTGAATATGCACACTGTTACTCATGTATCTTCTGAATATGCACACTGTTACTCATGTATCTTCTGAATATGTACACTGTTACTCATGTATCTTCTGAATATGCACACTGTTACTCATGTATCTTCTGAATATGCACACTGTTACTCATGTATCTTCTGAATATGCACACTGTTACTCATGTATCTTCTACACTGTTACTCATGTATCTTCTGAATATGTACACTGTTACTCATGTATCTTCTGAATATGCACACTGTTACTCATGTATCTTCTGAATATGTACACTGTTACTCATGTATCTTCTGAATATGCACACTGTTACTCATGTATCTTCTGAATATGCACACTGTTACTCATGTATCTTCTGAATATGCACACTGTTACTCATGTATCTTCTGAATATGTACACTGTTACTCATGTATCTTCTGAATATGCACACTGTTACTCATGTATCTTCTGAATATGCACTGTTACTCATGTATCTTCTGAATATGCACACTGTTACTCATGTATCTTCTGAATATGAACACTGTTACTCATGTATCTTCTGAATATGCACACTGTTACTCATGTATCTTCTGAATATGAACACTGTTACTCATGTATCTTCTGAATATGCACACTGTTACTCATGTATCTTCTGAATATGAACACTGTTACTCATGTATCTTCTGAATATGAACACTGTTACTCATGTATCTTCTGAATATATGTTACTCATGTATCTTCTGAATTGCACACTCATGTATCTTCTGAATATGCACACTGTTACTCATGTATCTTCTGAATATGTACACTGTTACTCATGTATCTTCTGAATATGCACACTGTTACTCATGTATCTTCTGAATATGAACACTGTTACTCATGTATCTTCTGAATATGTACACTGTTACTCATGTATCTTCTGAATATGCACACTGTTACTCATGTATCTTCTGAATATGCACACTGTTACTCATGTATCTTCTGAATATGCACACTGTTACTCATGTATCTTCTGAATATGCACACTGTTACTCATGTATCTTCTGAATATGCACACTGTTACTGATGTATCTTCTGAATATGTACACTGTTACTCATGTATCTTCTGAATATGCACACTGTTACTCATGTATCTTCTGAATGTGCCTCTTCCTATTCTGTGACTGACTGAAAGCAGCGGGACAGTGAGGACAGCCATAAGGTCTCTCCCTGGTGTGAGTCAGACGATGTTTTCGTAGATCACTGGCGTCGGAGAAAGCCTTCCCGCAGTCCGAACACACCCGGGGCTTCTCTCCGGTGTGGGTCAGACGGTGCCTGCCCAGCGCGTGAGCAACCGTGAAACCTTTCCCACAGTCTGAACACACGTGGGGTTTGTCGTCCGTGTGAGTTTTCATGTGTCTTTTCAAATTGCAGGTCTGAGAGAAAGCCGCCCCACAGACGCCACAGATGTGGGATTTTTCTCCACCGTGAATCGACTTTATGTGTTGTTGTAAGTGACTGAACAGTTTGAAATCACTGTCGCAGAGAGGGCAGGTGTACGGTCTCTCCCCAGTGTGGGTTCTTCCGTGTTTCTTGAGGTCACTGGCTTGAATGAAGCTCTTTTGGCAAACATCACACACAAACAGTTTAAGACCCGTGTGTATCAGCTTGTGTGCCTTCAAATTAAAAGCCAGAGTGAAACACTTACTGCACACATCACATACAAATGACTTGACGCCAGTGTGACTCAGTTTGTGTCTTTTCAGAGTGCTGGGTCTAGGGAAAGTCTTTCCGCAGACCTCACATAAGTGCCGCCTTTTCTTACTCTTAGCATCCTTATCACCAAGATTAGTGTCAACAACTTTCCTTGTTGTTTTTCTGTTCCTAAAAGTACTTACATCACCATTTATACATGTGTTGTTGCTGTTACCAGCATCACATCCGTCACGTGTGAAGGGCCCAGGCAATATCACAAGGACTAGTTTATCTCCATGAACTGACGCAAGGTGGAGTTCCAAACTGCTGACCAGCACAAAGGCGGCAGAACAGTGATAGCACACATGACCTGTGTTCAGAGACAGCAGTGACCCAGAAGCGTTGTCAGACATGGGCTGATCTGGTGAGTCTTCCTCCATGGACCATGGTGGTTCTTGTTCCTGTACAAATAAAAGGCAAATCCACAATTCAAGACAGAAAGACTGGAGGAGAGAGAAAACATAAAAATATAAAATCGTGTATAAAAAGCAGTCTGGCTGCGATGCGCTCTCCATGTGGGAGCAACCCGAACTTCACAGACGCCTCTGTGACTATAAAGTACCAAATACCAGTCAAACACACACACAAACACACAGAGTTACACACACACACTACTGGTAATGCAGTACAAGCACATACCTCTGTCCATCATTCCTATTTAGTGATTTACCCACACTTTCCCCACATACACTTCTCATACACACTGACACAAACATAACATTCATGGACGGATGTGTGTGTGTGTGTGTGTGTGTGTGTGTGCGCGTCTGCACTTGGCATAATCCTGCACCACACCAGAGAAGCAAGCACACACACACACACACACACACACACACACACACACACGCAAAATAGACAGAAAAGAACTCAAATCAAGGCTTAATTAATAGAAGTCTAATCAAGTATTTATTCTGTATTTTATACGCAAGCCGGGCAACAATTTTTGTTTGTTTGAAGAAAATAGATTGATTTGATTGATTGATGTTTCTAAACTGCATAATACTAAGGGAAAGATGTAGCACCATGACATTTGTTGTGCCCAGATTATAAGATGTACACTTATATGACTATCATGCATTCTTTGATGCTAGTTTTTACAATCCTAAATCCCCGTGGGGATACCGGGGGTCTTTCGTAAAATAGTTCCCCCACCTTCTGGAAGTTCTGTGCTTGTAACTTCCTCTAATCTGGCACTCTCTTTGACTCTGCCTTTTTCCCTTTGCTTTCTATCATCTACTTTCTCTGATTTATTGGCCCATTCTCCTGCCTTTTTTCAAAAAAATCTTCTAACTAATTTTTCTCCTTTGAGCTCCTCTGAAATCGGAATGTGTCAGCTGTACGCAGAGGGGAGACCACTGAAAACTGAAAACCGGACACATATGTACTGTACCCATTGGCCTGGGAACGCAGAAGAAAAACAATCCTAACTGGGAAGCGCTAAATCTTATTCAAAGAGCAAACAGTAAGTAACCTTGAATTGTGATGGTCAATGATCATGTAATTTGCCCCATTGCCTTATTTATTATTCTATGGTAAAAATGGTGCCAAACGCATTTGATCCCCTTGAAAAGAGCATGTAAAATGTATTTATTAACCCTTTCAACGCCAGCCATATTTAAGCCAAAAATCTCCATTAAATTACCTGGGTAGAGAACAAAATCCATTTGCAGTATTGGGGATTCTTCTGTGACACGGTTTATATATAAAATAAGGTCTATCCTTACTTCCCAAAACTAAGACAATAGGGTTTTTCTTCATTGATTGTGACGGACATGTCTGGATAATAGACCCCAATTTGTATGCCTTTTAGTGACATAGGTGTTATATCACTGTGGTGCTAAAATGCGACTTTGGTGGTGAAAGGGTTAAAGCATCTTTGTTATATTATAGTCATTGTCTCCTTCCCTTCCTCTTTTCTTCTGATGTAGCAGAAGAATGGCAGAAAATCAACACCCACTTACTTGTTTGTCACTACTCTCAGTCCACTCAGGGAACGGCAGAGGCTCTCCATGAACTGACGCCAGGTGGAGCTCCAGACTGCTGACCAGCACAAAGGCAGCAGAACAACGCTGACAGACAATACTTGTGTTCAGAGACAGCAGTGACCATGAAGTGCTGTCAGACATGGGCCGTGCTGTGCTGCAGACACCTGAGGGCTGATGTGGCCAGTCTTCTTCCATGGACCATGCTGCTTCCAGCTTCTGTTAAAAAAGAACAGAAAAAGAAAAACAAAAAGTATTACTGACCAATAAATTCCAAGTCTTTTAAACCATGGACATAACAGATGATTTTCGGAAAAAAATAGGGGAGAGCACTTCGTGAAAATTTAGAGTTGTTTACCTCCATTACTCGGTCAAATACCATAGCAACAATGCAACAATGGCGTCAAAGCTTGAAACCGCAGGATGCGAGTCAGCGACTTGCAAACATTTTTTTAGAAAAATTAAGGGTGGCCAGTGGCCACAAACTGATAAAACTTGCAAAATGTGACGTAAAAATATAAATGACATAAATGTTTAGAATGACGCACATGTTCTAAGTGCTGTATGTCTGCTCAAACACACGAGTCGATAGGCTATGAGAGCTGATGGTAGAGTGACTTCCCCTGTTTGACCGATTGAATTAGGCAAGATCACTCCCACACACACCATGAAATTACTCCCCTTAAATTATTTCCGAACAATTCCTATTGCAATGGCAGCAAGCATTTTCTACAACCCAGACACTAGTATAACACCAACCCATATTTTCTTTCATTGAAGACTGATCACTATTTATATGCATTTACAGTGAAAAGCGGATCAAAGTTGTAATGAATTTTCTTAGTGAATAGGTTATGAACATGATGGCATGTTGTAGGTAGAATGAAAATGCCTGTCAGTGGTTCTTGTTTGTTTGCTTTGTTTTGCTTTTATTTGTTTTAAGTGTAAGGCCGTGTACACACAGAAGCGTATATTCCGTGCGGAAACCTGTACGCAATCCATAAATAAGTGAAACAAAGAAGGGAAAAGATTTGCGCACGTGTCCGAATTTCCCTTATATGTGTAACTTTTTTTTTTTTTTTTTTTTTGAGCCGGAGATCAGATTTTTTGTTTTCTACATTAAGAAAACAAATTGGGGAATTTCGTTCGAGGTTTATATCTATTCTTTATCATACACATAACACACATTAATCCCTCTAATAACATGCTATAATAACATTGTCTCTCTCTCTCTCTCTCTCTCTCTCCGATCGTTTTTGCCTTGTAGGTAGTAGGCCTAGGTGGTTCCTTTCTTCTGTGCATGGATGCTCTTCCGGCTTGATCTGAGGTTCCCCTACATTTCACTGTTTTTCTGCGGCTGGCTTATATGCGTAAACTTGTATCCTTCTTTCTTCCACTTATTTAGGGTTTTCCGTACGGAACTTACGCGTCTAATGTGAACTCGACCTTACTGAATACAAACTCAGATAATCTATAATAATTCCTTACTTAAATGGAAAGTTTTCAAAGGGTTAGAAGACGATCCAATATTAAATTTACTGACCGCTGCTCTACCACTGCCCATCCAAGGTGCGCAGTCTCCTTCTATGATCTCTTCTTTAATTCCGTCCATTGTGTCCACAGATGCAATTCAGCTAGGCTCCTTGTAGTTGTACTAGTACTAGTCTGCAACAAAGCCAAAATAAACAAATATGTTGGCCATTATGAGAAAATAATCATCAAACATTGACCAACAATCGGTGTAAATTCTGGAAACACTGGTGTTGATGTACATCAGGCCAGGTCTGGTAGTTAGGACATTAGACCCCGCAGCCTCTCTAATGTCCTTTCATTTCTTATTTGGACTCTTTACAAGGCCAAGGGTTTTTGTGTGTGTTCTTTGTTCTTTTTTTGTTTAACCCTTTCGCCGCCAGCCATTTCTCAGCCCATAAATACCATTAAACTTAACTGGGTAAAAAATTTTTTTATCTGCAATATTGGGAATATCTCTGTGACATGCTTAACATTAGGCCTATCCTTACCTCCCAAAATTAAGAAAATAGGGTCTTCAGATAACATTCCCTGATTTTATGCCGTTTAGTGACATGGGTTTTAAGCCGTTGTGGTGAATAAATGCGACATTGGCGGCGAAAGGGTTACAGGCAAATCTGCCTTCTATTCATGCTCATATTTTAGTTTTAAGATATTGGTGTAATTATCAAGGTTTTTGAATTGTGTTCGATTTTGTGTAAGTTTAATATGTGCAAATATATTATGTAAATAATATCTTTTCAGTGCTTTTCAAAATAAACAACGGGTCTTTGTCCAGGTTTTCAATTAAACTAAAAACTTCACATCTTGATATTCATAACATGTATTGGGGTCACACTGTGGGGGGCGGCCCTATATATGTCCCAGGCCCGTTGTGTCCCAAATACATTTCAGCCTGAGTGTGTTTGTGTCTTGGGGTGGGTGGGGGGTGGGGGGGTGGGGGCTGTGCGTGTGCATAAGTCACTAAGTGTGTGTGTTTGTTTCATCATGTTGAAGATTCTGCTGCACTTTAGGGGGTAGTACGAAAAAAAAAGAAAGAAAATAAGTTCAGCAAAGATAGGGTAGATAGTGAATGATGAGATATTATGGGGAAAAGATAGAGCCAAGATAGTCAGGAATAATTTAAGTATTTTGATACTCCGTTTGCTATATAAATGTAGAAGGATAATAATTTTATGAGATAGATTTATAACTTTAAGGAAATCAGTCAAATATTGGGGGGAGGGGGGGGGGGGAGACGTGTGGAGGGAAAGACGAGTTAAAAGTCATACACGACCGTTAAATGCCCCGGTCTAGCCGGAGACACCCGGGCCCCGCATGATGCATGCAGAGTGTGTCATGCACGACCGTTAAGTCCCCCCGGATCAGCCGGGGAAACTCTGGCCCCACATGATGCATGCAAAGGAGTAGGGGGCATGTGTGACAGTAAGGCCACACATGTTGCATGCAGAGAAGGACCACAGACCTTTCGCAGTATCTAGGCAAGACCAATCCGGCTACCGTAGCGGTCCCCGGGGTCGAACCCCGACCGGCACAGCTCCAGCCCTTCATTTACCACTACTTTGATCTATGGCCCCTAGTTCCCTAATTTAGTTTTTGATGTGACTTTTTGTGAAGTTGGGGCAATATGGGGGGGGGGGGGGGGGGGGCTCTCTCGTTTGCGCACATTTAATAGTAAATCCCCTATATGAGAAGGAAGAGACGAGAGAGAGAGAGATAGAGAGAGAGAGATAGAGAGAGATAGAGAGAGAGAGACGAAGAGAGAGAGAGTCTTCCACACTCACACACATTTATAGTTTAACCCCCCGACATACACACACATATCTCTTCTCTTGAGGGCCCACGGTCAATGAGCTGACCATTCTGGCTCCTAAATTATGTGACACACACGTGCGTGCATATACGCATGCACGCACACCACAACCATCGATACCAGTTGGGCCCCAGGCCTGAAATGTCCCAGAAGTGGGATCAATCACTAAGTTTCTAGACGATAAAGCTGGCCAGACGTTCATGTTAAAGGGAGTTAACTTTCAGTGAACGTGTGCTCGGCTGAAAAAGGTGGATCTGTGTTGAACATGTATTAGATTAGCCTTTAGAAAAAGAAAAAAAAAGGCCCAACAGCAACAACGATGACGATTTCAAAAGCGGCATCAAAATAGCAACAACAAATATTCTGCTCATACGCGCATGATGTCCATAGACCCCCCCCCCCCATCCCCTCCCACCCCTGAATTACAGTAACAGAATTAATCAACTAATGAGGGGCGAGTTTCTCTAGATTAAAGCCAGAATTCCATATGCGCGATTTTAAAGGCGAAAATCGACAGCGATAATCGCCCGCGGTTAAAATTTATCGCCACCAACAATCACTCATTCTGTACACCCATAAGCGCGCGATAATCGCGACCAGTCAGTCGAAAATCGTTCGCGATTTTATTTTATCGCTTGGTGAAGTGAAAAAATATTTTTGTCGCCGTCGAAAATAGTCTGAAAGTGGATGGAGCAAAATAATCACGCGATTGTTCAGCCAGCATGGCTGGGAACCTTTTTTATTCTTATTTTACTTCGTCGAGCTGGTCTCCCCTATGTTGGGGTGGGCCTGCGGTGGGGTTGCTGACGCAGGGATGGCCTGCGTACCGCTCCCCCCGTTTGTCCCGCCCCCCACTGTGTGCTGAGACCCTCCGAAGTCCCTCCCTCCCCCTCTTTTGTTGTTCCCAGAACTTTATGTAAATAAAAGTATAAACACAGAATTTCACGGTTTTTAATAAGAATTAACTATCCGCGATGTATATATTTCCCCTGTTTTTGTTTACAGGGAAGTCACTGGGGAGAGAGTTCTCTCCCCCAGTAGGATATTTTAAACTTTATTACTTTATGGGCCTTGCCCTTTGACTTGAAATTCCAAGCCATAAATGTTTTTGTAAATGAGTTAAATAAATATTTGTAAATATAAATTTTAAATAACTATGGGCCATACTAGGCTTTTAATAATAAAATAAAATATTTTGACTTTTAAAATAGCCCTGGAATTTTAATGTACATATAGATTCTTTTATTAAGAATCACGATTGGTAATCTGTTTTCAATTACATCACTACGTCGTGGTGGTGCCATAACCGATGAGGTTTAACCAAGGCGTGGTTACCGCTACGCAGCTATCTATATTAATAAATCGGGACTTTACTGTTTTTCGTACTGCCTCCGGGCATTGCCTCCAGTATTGTTCCCACCATATTTGTCTTTACAACATTAATGTCCCATATGTGTCCGATTCGGACCAAGAGGACGGTGTGAAACCCCATTTTCTCTCCGTCGGTTTTAATTATACTAACTTGTGGCGGTGCCATAGCCGGTGAGGTTTAACCGAGGCGTGGTCATCGCTACACCTATCTGTATTAATTAAAAAAATCGGGACTTTACTTGTTTCGTACTGCCTCCGGGCATTGCCTCCAGTATTGACACCAATTTGTATTGACAAATATGTGTCTGAAGACCAAGAGGACGTAAAACTAAATTTCGCTCGTCGTAAAATTATACTACTTGTAATGGTGCCATAACCGATGAGGTTTACTCGACGTGGTTACCGCTACACCTATCTGTATTAATAAAAAATCGGGACTTACTGGTTTCGTTGCCTCCGGGCATGGCCTCCAGTATTTTCCCACCATATTTATTTACAAATGTCCCAACGAAGCGCTTATTCAGACATATGACTTGATATATAAAGACCATCGTCGATTCGTAATCTGTTTTAACGCGAACTCGGTTTCCCAATCTTCTCAAAAGAACATTTTAACTTGCGCACACAGAGAATTCCACCCCCCCCCTCCCAATTATATGTAATGTCTATGTTTTGTCCCTGTATGTCCTGTTAAATGTTGTTTTCTTTATTTTTCACATACCCTACTAATATACATGTCCCATATGTGCCTTCCCGGGTCGAGAGGACGTAAAACACCAAAATTACTACTACTGCTTGTCACCTTTCGACTGAGAACAAAACGCCATGCGAACTCAGTATCGGCAAACGAAGGGTGTTTCTTAGACCGTTTTTGCCGATTTGAGCGAGCGCGCGTAACGAAACGTTAGCCCTTGTGAAACTCACCCCTGGGTGAAGTTTCACAAGGGCTAACGTTACGTAGCGTGAGCGCAAATCGGCAAAAACGGTACTAAGAAACCCCTATTTCGCCGACGTTTGCCAAAAACGTTTTGTGACTACTCCGATACTGACTCGTGGCGAACTATCACGTGACTAGCATGGAGTGAATACATTTCTTGTTGTCGATTGGTTCATTACAGTTTGCTTAAAATAATAAAATATTTTGACCAATCAGACAAGAGCTTGTAATATTCTTCCTCAAACGCTTTCTAAAGTGTTTCTTAGAACCCGTTTGGCGTAAGCGTTATTCGCTCGGCGACCGTTATCTAGAGAAACTCGCCCCTGTATTGTTAAAAATTCGGGACTTTACTGGTGGTGCATTGCCTCCGGGGGGAGGTACGCATCCGCTTCCGATCTGACTCTTTTTCTTTTTCTCTCGCTTTGCCTTACCTATCATTTTACTTTGTTATCTTTGGCTAAGTCTTTGCCCTTCGCTTAATTTTCATATAGACTTCTGTTCTAGGCCACTATAAACATTTCTGACCTGTTTGGGGACCTGAAATTTGTGTAGTGTGAAGAAATACTGTTTCTAAAAATTGTACTCATGATAGCCAAAATGGCCGCCTTCGTCTTGGTGAAAATGATGTTTCACGTCCTCTAGGTCGTAGACACACATGGGACATTTGTAAATACAAAGATGGGAGATTTTTAAATCTGGTCTCTTGCAAGCAATGAATGCACACATTCCCCGAAATATACTGCGACCCTGTGTTGATGTTCCATGGATGACCCCCGCTCTGTGAAGTCTGATTAACAGAAAGAACCGGGTCTACAAGAAATGGAAGAAGACCGGCACAGAGGAACTCAAGGAGGAAGTCAGGAAGTGGCAGAGGCGATGTACAGCGCCAACTGTGCCGAGCATACTGGGAGTATATCAACAGTACCCTGACCATACCCCAAAATACAAACGCTTCGATCTGGGCCTATATAAAAAACCAGAGGACATCCAACACCGGAGTGGCCCCCCTCAAGGTAAACGGGACGCTGATCACAGATCCCAGGGCAAAGGCAGAGGCCCTGAATCAGTTCCAGTCGGCATTTAGTGAGAGAAAAAACTACACCCGAGATGAGTTCACAGCAAAATGCAGCATGGAAGGTACAAATTAAATTACCCAGTGCTCGACCCTGTGACCATCTCAGAGGAAGGAATCCGACGCCTCCTAGCCGGACTGGACCCCACCAAGGCCAGCGGCCCTGACGGAATTAGCACCCGGATACTGAAAGAACTGTGTGCTGACATTGCCCCCATCCTCACAAGGACCTACCAGTTCTCCATAAGCAGCGGTCAAGTGCCAGCAGACTGGAAGGATGCTCTGGTCTCTCCGATATTCAAAAAGGGAGAGCACTACGACCCTGCGAATTACAGACCAGTCTCCTTGACCTGCATAGCATGTAAATTACTGGAGCATGTCATAGTCAGTTCCATAATGAAGCACCTGGAGCTGAACAACATCTTGTCTCCCCAGCAGCACAGCTTCAGATCAAAACGTAACTGTGAGACGCAGTTGATTGAGCTCATGGAAGAGATCACAGAGAGCCTTGAGGCCGGACAACAGATGGACATCCTTGCTATGGATTTTGCGAAGGCTTTCGACAAGGTCAACCATAGCCTTTTGCTGCATAAGCTCTACACCTATGTCATACGAGGTGACGTGAACAGATGGGTGGCGGACTTTCTCTACGGTGACGCCAGGCGGTCGTGCTGGAGGGCCCCCAATCAGGCTACGTGAATGTCCAGTCGGGGGTACCACAGGGCTCAGTACTCGGCCCTTGCTTATTTCTGGTGTACATCAACGACCTGCCAGAAAAGCTGTCATCCAACACAAGACTGTTCGCGGATGACACTGCAGTCTACCGACTCATCTTCTCAGGGGAAGACCATGCCCATTTACAGCAAGACCTCCAGCGCCTCGAGGAATGGGAGAAGAAATGGGGCATGCAGTTTCACCCTGGGAAATGTCAAACCTTGCCCGTCACGCAAAGCAGGAAGCCCTCACATTTCCCCTACCAATTAACTTCATGGTCACACCCTGGACACAGTGCAGTCCGCAAAGTACCTGGGCGTCACCCTCCAGGCAAACGGCAGCTAGGATATCCATCTGAGTGGGCCATCACAGCTAAAGCCAGTCAGACGCTCGGCTTTCTCCGTCGCAACCTCAAGATCGCCTCCACTGAGCTGAGAGCAAAAGCCTACATTGCCTTTGTAAGGCCGCTTAATACGCCTGCTCAGTGTGGGACCCCTCCACTCAGAAAAACATTGACAGAGTGGAGCTGATCCAACGGAGAGCAGCAACATTCGTCCTCAATCATGCAGTACCGTAGGACAGCCAGCGTCACAGCAATGCTCCAGAGGCTTGACTGGAGCTCCCTGCAGCAACGTCGCCAGGTGACAAGACTCACCATGTTGCATAAAATACAAAATGACATGTACGTTGCGCGTCAATAAGAACAGACTTGTCCCCCAACCAGAGTGGCAGCGCAGAGGACACACACTGCAATTCCTTGTCCCCCAATGTCGAACACAATACCGACAGAGTTCCTTTCTCCCATGTACCATTAGGGAGTGGAACATCCTACCTTCAGCAGCAGTTGAGGCCAGAACTCCAGAGAGCTTCGCGACTAGAGTCTGGGAGCACCTGACTGGAAAACCTCCTGCTGCAGCCGCCATGGCTGATGGCCCCACTCTGGGGTCGTCAGACTAACAAGCACCAACAGCCCCCCCCCCCTCTCCCCTCCCTCCCATCAGGGACCCTTTGGTCCCCCCTCTTCCCCCACCCCCTCCTCCCCTCTTCCAACAACCCAACGGATCAACATGCAGTTTCCTAGTTCTTGTATCTGTGCTCTCTCTGTTGTTTTATTTCTTCTCAGGCCTTGAGCCTTTCTTCCGGCAAAAGTGGCCTGAACCTTTCCGGTTCCGTGGCATAATAATCAAAGTGTTGTGGCAAAATTGTGGCCACGTACAGTCAAGAAGAAGAAGGATCGTTCCCACCATCTTTATATCTACTACTAATGTCCCATATGTGTCTGTTCCAGACCGGAGGACGTTAAGCAGATTTTCATTCGTCAATTATTCTTGACTATCTTGACTTGGGATCATTTATTTCTCCCCATGATAGCCTATTTTTTTATCATTTCACTTTCTACTATATGTTTTGCTGTTATTTTCTTTCTTTTTCGTACTACCCCCTAAAGTGCAGCAGAATCTTCAACGTGATGAAGTTGGCTGCCTAGGAAAAGAAAAAGAGAGAAGGTTGACTGGTGTGCCACAAACAATCTTGAGCTCAATGTTTCCAAAACTAAAGAAATGATAGTTGATTTAAGGGAAAAAAGAAAACTCCTCTCCCAGCATTATCTGTTAAAGGTCAGGTAGTTGAGCAAGTAGACTCATTTAAATTCCTAGGTGTGCATAATTATTTCAAATACATTAAGCTGGGAAGTCAACATCACATCATCCTGCAAAAAAGCACAGCAGAGACTATTTCCTACGACAGCTCAAGGAATTTAGGATAAGTACAGCAGTCTTGACACAGTTCTATCGATCTGTCATCGAAAGCATACTCAGTTTTTCAATATCTGTCTGGTATGGATCAGCTTCAGCTAAAGATAAAAGGAAACTCCATCAAGTCGTCAAGACAGCCTAAAAAATCATAGGTCACAAACTGCCATCCCTAGATAACATCTATAGTGTGCACATAAGACGCAAAGCTAAATCCATCATATCTGATAGTACACACCCAGCCAACCATCTGTTTTAATCTCTCCCCGCTTCTGGTAAAAGGTTCTATTCTCCTTTAAGTGCAAATCTAACCGCCGGAAGAACAGTTTTTACCCCCTGTCAGAGCCATCAATACTCAGTAGGCTCACTCCCCTAAGGGAAGTCTTTATGTTATTCTGCTCAGTTAAACTTACCTAGCCTATGTGTCAATCGGTGTGCGTACTGCATGCTCGCGGTCTCGTGCGTGTAAATGTGTATGCACACATGTGTTGGTGTATGTGTAGGTTGCGTCTGAGAGTAAGAGAGAATCTGAGGGAGAGATGCATGATTATATAAGCTGATTTTGGTACCATATGTTTTGTTTTATCTTTTATTGGTTGTCCATCCATGTGCATGCTTTCGTTGTTGTTGGATTGTGTCTTGTGCAAAACCAAAACGATTTCCTTTGTACCCTGATGCGTTCGCTAATTAAAGAATCTTGAATTATAATATTGATTGATCGATTGAGAGAGAGGAGAGAGAGAGAGAGAGAGAGAGAGAGAGAGAGAGAGAGAGAGAGAGAGAACACTGGATTTTTTAATGTGAGGCCTCCGGCCTATCCACATAGAAGTGGTGATCGAATCGAGGTCACACTCAAAGGTTAACTAGATAAAAAATATGGATTGTCAATTCACATCGTATTCTCCCAGGAGAGCGAAAATGGTGTTTTACGTCCTCCTGGTCTGAACCAGACACATATGGGACATTTGTAAATATGGTTATGGTGGGAACAATACTGGAGGCAATGCCCGGAGGCAGTACGAAACCAGTAAAGTCCCGATTTTTTAATTAATACAGATAGCTGTAGCGGTGACCACGCCTCGGTTAAACCTCATCGGCTATGGCACCACCACAAGATCGATATATAATGTAAATTTTCTCCCAGGAGAGATTTCCATTGCATCTTTTATATTCAATATTTGTTATTTCTAAACTAAAATCAAAATATCGTATTTTCTGTTTGCTAAGCGTAATTGGGGTCTCAAATCGTAGTGATTACGAAACATTCGTAATAGTAAACAGGTCTGAAATTTAATCCCCTCAGGATGGAGGGAGGGCAAATCCCCTCAGACTCCCAAATTTCAGCCTACTTCTAGAAGGCTTGCTATGCCCCTGTAAGTAAATAACAATCTAAGAACAACTATCTAGAAATGGTCAGGCTGAAATGGGGGAGTCTGAGGGGATTTGCCCCTCCCCCCTCCTCATCAGAAGTTTGGTGGGTCTGGCCCCCCAGAAGCTGACGATACTCTGAATGTAAAAGATGCAATGGAAAGTACCTCTCTTGGGAGAATATGATGTGAATTAGCGAATTAGCAATCCGCGAGGCCTAATGTCCTAACTACCAGACCATATTTTCTTTAGTGACTTTAGTGTGACCATCGATCGATCACCAATCGGCACCAGGGTCATTATCCACATGAATGATTAGCCGCAGTCATTTCCAACATGGCTGCCAGTAGCAGTAAGGCAGATGCTATTTCAGTGGGCCGGGCGGAATTGGTT
>CM065685.1:57653033-57800533 GCA_017654935.2 Phymorhynchus buccinoides
TCAAGATTCTTTAATTAGCCAAAGAATCAGAATACAAAGGAAATCGTTTTTGGTTTTGCGCAAGACACAATCCAACAACAACGAAAGCATGCACATGGATGGACAACCAATAAAAGATAAAACAAAACATATGGTACCAAAATCAGCTTATATAATCATGCATCTCTCCCTCAGATTCTCTCTTACTCTCAGACGCAACCTACACATACACCAACACATGTGTGCATACACATTTACACGCACGAGACCGCGAGCATGCAGTACGCACACACCGATTGACACATAGGCTAGGTAAGTTTAACTGAGCAGAATAACATAAAGACTTCCCCTAGGGGAGTGAGCCTACTGAGTATTGATGGCTCTGACAGCAGAGGGGTAAAAGCTGTTCTTCAGGCGGTTAGATTTGCACTTAAAAGAGCAGAACCTTTTACCAGAAGCGGGGAGAGATTAAAACAGATGGTTGGCTGGGTGTGTGCTATCAAATATGATGGATCTAGCTTTGCGTCTTATGCGCACACTATAGATGTTATCTAGGGATGGCAGTTTGTGACCTATGATTTTTTAGGCTGTCTTGACGACTTGATGGGGTTTCCTTTTATCTTTAGCTGAAGCTGATCCATACCAGACAGATATTGAAAAAACTGAGTATGCTTTCGATGACAGATCGATAGAACTGTGTCAAGACTGCTGTACTTATCCTAAATTCCTTGAGCTGTCGTAGGAAATAGTCTCTGCTGTGCTTTTTTGCAGGATGATGTGATGTTGACTTCCCAGCTTAATGTATTTGAAATAATTATGCACACCTAGGAATTTAAATGATTCTACTTGCTCAACTACCTGACCTTTAACAGATAATGCTGGGAGAGGAGTTTTCTTTTTTCCCTTAAATCAACTATCATTTCTTTAGTTTTGGAAACATTGAGCTCAAGATTGTTTGTGGCACACCAGTCAACCTTCTCTCTTTTTCTTTTCCTAGGCAGCCAACTTCATCACGTTGAAGATTCTGCTGCACTTTAGGAGGTAGTACGAAAAAGAAAGAAAATAACAGCAAAACATATAGTAGAAAGTGAAATGATAAAAAATAGGCTATCATGGGGAGAAATAAATGATCCCAAGTCAAGATAGTCAAGAATAATTGACGAATGAAAATCTGCTTAACGTCCTCCGGTCTGGAACAGACACATATGGGACACTAGCTAGTAGATATAAAGATGGTGGGAACGATCCTTCTTCTTCTTGACTGTACGTGGCCACAATCAACACTTTGATTATTATGCCACGGAACCGGAGAGGTTCAGGCCACTTTTGCCACAATCAACACTTTGATTATTATGCCACGGAACCGGAGAGGTTCAGGCCACTTTTGTCGGAAGAAAGGCTCAAGGCCTGAGAAGAAATAAAACAACAGAGAGAGCACAGATACAAGAACTAGGAAACTGCATGTTTGATCCGTTGGGTTGTTGGAAGAGGGGAGGAGGGGGTGGGGGAAGAGGGGGGACCAAAGGGTCCCTGATGGATGGGAGGGGGAGGGGGGGGAGGGGGGCTGTTGGTGCTTGTTAGTCTGACGACCCCAGAGTGGGGCCATCAGCCGTGGCGGCTGCAGCAGGAGGTTTTCCAGTCGGGTGCTCCCAGACACTAGTCGCGAAGCTCTGGAGTTCTGGCCTCAACTGCTGCTGAAGGTAGGATGTTCCACTCCCTAATGGTACATGGGAGAAAGGAACTCTGTCGGTATTGGGTTCGACATTGGGGGACAAGGAATTGCAGTGTGTGTCCTCTGCGCTGCCACTCTGGTTGGGGGACAAGTCTGTTCTTATTGACGCGCAACGTACATGTCATTTTGTATTTTATGCAACATGGTGAGTCTTGTCACCTGGCGACGTTGCTGCAGGGAGCTCCAGTCAAGCCTCTGGAGCATTGCTGTGACGCTGGCTGTCCTACGGTACTGCATGATTGAGGACGAATGTTGCTGCTCTCCGTTGGATCAGCTCCACTCTGTCAATGTTTTTCTGAGTGGAGGGGTCCCACACTGAGCAGGCGTATTAAGCGGCCTTACAAAGGCAATGTAGGTTTTTGCTCTCAGCTCAGTGGAGGCGATCTTGAGGTTGCGACGGAGAAAGCCGAGCGTCTGACTGGCTTTAGCTGTGATGGCCCACTCAGATGGATATCCTAGCTGCCGTTTGCCTGGAGGGTGACGCCCAGGTACTTTGCGGACTGCACTGTGTCCAGGGTGTGACCATGAAGTTAATTGGTAGGGGAAATGTGAGGGCTTCCTGCTTCGCGTGACGGGCAAGGTTTGACATTTCCCAGGGTGAAACTGCATGTCCCATTTCTTCTCCCATTCCTCGAGGCGCTGGAGGTCTTGCTGTAAATGGGCATGGTCTTCCCCTGAGAAGATGAGTCGGTAGACTGCAGTGTCATCCGCGAACAGTCTTGTGTTGGATGACAGCTTTTCTGGCAGGTCGTTGATGTACACCAGAAATAAGCAAGGGCCGAGTACTGAGCCCTGTGGTACCCCCGACTGGACATTCACGTAGCCTGATTGGGGGCCCTCCAGCACGACCGCCTGGCGTCACCGTAGAGAAAGTCCGCCACCCATCTGTTCACGTCACCTCGTATGACATAGGTGTAGAGCTTATGCAGCAAAAGGCTATGGTTGACCTTGTCGAAAGCCTTCGCAAAATCCATAGCAAGGATGTCCATCTGTTGTCCGGCCTCAAGGCTCTCTGTGATCTCTTCCATGAGCTCAATCAACTGCGTCTCACAGTTACGTTTTGATCTGAAGCTGTGCTGCTGGGGAGACAAGATGTTGTTCAGCTCCAGGTGCTTCATTATGGAACTGACTATGACATGCTCCAGTAATTTACATGCTATGCAGGTCAAGGAGACTGGTCTGTAATTCGCAGGGTCGTAGTGCTCTCCCTTTTTGAATATCGGAGAGACCAGAGCATCCTTCCAGTCTGCTGGCACTTGACCGCTGCTTATGGAGAACTGGTAGGTCCTTGTGAGGATGGGGGCAATGTCAGCACACAGTTCTTTCAGTATCCGGGTGCTAATTCCGTCAGGGCCGCTGGCCTTGGTGGGGTCCAGTCCGGCTAGGAGGCGTCGGATTCCTTCCTCTGAGATGGTCACAGGGTCGAGCACTGGGTAATTTAATTTGTACCTTCCATGCTGCATTTTGCTGTGAACTCATCTCGGGTGTAGTTTTTTCTCTCACTAAATGCCGACTGGAACTGATTCAGGGCCTCTGCCTTTGCCCTGGGATCTGTGATCAGCGTCCCGTTTACCTTGAGGGGGGCCACTCCGGTGTTGGATGTCCTCTGGTTTTTTATATAGGCCCAGATCGAAGCGTTTGTATTTTGGGGTATGGTCAGGGTACTGTTGATATACTCCCAGTATGCTCGGCACAGTTGGCGCTGTACATCGCCTCTGCCACTTCCTGACTTCCTCCTTGAGTTCCTCTGTGCCAGTCTTCTTCCATTTCTTGTAGACCCGGTTCTTTCTGTTAATCAGACTTCACAGAGCGGGGGTCATCCATGGAACATCAACACAGGGTCGCAGTATATTTCGGGGAATGTGTGCATTCATTGCTTGCAAGAGACCAGATTTAAAAATCTCCCATCTTTGTATTTACAAATGTCCCATGTGTGTCTACGACCTAGAGGACGTGAAACATCATTTTCACCAAGACGAAGGCGGCCATTTTGGCTATCATGAGTACAATTTTTAGAAACAGTATTTCTTCACACTACACAAATTTCAGGTCCCCAAACAGGTCAGAAATGTTTATAGTGGCCTAGAACAGAAGTCTATATGAAAATTAAGCGAAGGGCAAAGACTTAGCCAAAGATAACAAAGTAAAATGATAGGTAAGGCAAAGCGAGAGAAAAAGAAAAAGAGTCAGATCGGAAGCGGATGCGTACCTCCCCCCGGAGGCAATGCACCACCAGTAAAGTCCCGAATTTTTAACAATACAGGGGCGAGTTTCTCTAGATAACGGTCGCCGAGCGAATAACGCTTACGCCAAACGGGGCCTAAGAAACACTTTAGAAAGCGTTTGAGGAAGAATATTACAAGCTCTTGTCTGATTGGTCAAAATATTTTATTATTTTAAGCAAACTGTAATGAACCAATCGACAACAAGAAATGTATTCACTCCATGCTAGTCACGTGATAGTTCGCCACGAGTCAGTATGGGAGTAGTCACAAAACGTTTTTGGCAAACGTCGGCGAAAGAGGGGTTTCTTAGTACCGTTTTTGCCGATTTGCGCTCACGCTACGTAACGTTAGCCCTTGTGAAACTTCACCCAGGGGTGAGTTTCACAAGGGCTAACGTTTCGTCGCGCTCGCTCAAATCGGCAAAAACGGTCTAAGAAACACCCTTTGTTTGCCGATACTGAGTTCGCATGGCGTTTTGTTCTCAGTCGAAAGGTGACAAGCAGTAGTAGTAATTTTGGTGTTTTACGTCCTCTCGACCCGGGAAGGCACATATGGGAAATGTATATTAGTAGGGTATGTGAAAAATAAAGAAAACAACATTTAACAGGACATACAGGGACAAAACATAGACATTACATATAATTGGGAGGGGGGGGGTGGAATTCTCTGTGTGCGCAAGTTAAAATGTTCTTTTGAGAAGATTGGGAAACCGAGTTCGCGTTAAAACAGATTACGACGACGAAAATGGTGTTTTACGTCATCTTGGTCTGAATCAGACACATATTGGGACATTTGTAAATACAAATATGGTGGGAACAATACTGGAGGCAATGCCCGGAGGCAGTACGAAACCAGTAAATTCCCGATTTTTTTTTTTATTAATACAGATAGGTGTAGCGGTAACCACGCCTCGGTTAAACCTCATTCGGCTATGGCACCACTACAAGTATTTTACGTATTTTTTTAAAAACAGATTACGACGACGAAAATGGAGTTTTACGTCCTCTTGGTCTGAATCAGACACATATGGGACATTTGTAAATACAAATATGGTGGGAACAATACTGGAGGCAATGCCCGGAGGCAGTACGAAACCAGTAAAGTCCCTATTTTTTAATTAATACAGATAGGATGTAGCGATGACCACGCCTCTAGTTAACCTCATCGGCTATGGGCACCGCCACAAGTTATTAGTATAATTAAACACAGAATTTCGACGACGAAAATGGAGTTTCACGTCCTCCTTGGTCCGAATCAGACACACATGGGGACATTTGTAAATACAAATATGGTGGCAACAATACTGGAGGCAATGCCCGGAGGCAGTACGAAACCAGTAAAGTCCAGCTCGACGATTTATTTTAAGACTAATACAGATAGGTGTAGCTGGGTGACCACGCCTGATGGTTTTAAACCTCATCGGCTATGGCACCGCCACAAGTAGTGATGTAATTGAAAACAGATTACGAATCGTGATTCTTAATAAAAGAATCTATATGTACATTAAAATTCCAGGGCTACTGGATTTAAAAATCGAGAAATATCTTTATTTTATTATTAAAAGCCTAATATGGCCCATAGTTATGTTAAAAATTTATATTTACAAATATTTATTTAACTCATTTACAAAAACATTTATGGCTTGGAATTTCAAGTCAAAGGGCAAGGCCCATAAAATAATAAAGTTTAAAATATCCTACTGGGGGAGAGAACTCTCTCCCCAGTGACTTCCCTGTAAAAAAAAACAGGGGAAATATATACATCGCGGATAGTTAATCTTATTAAAAAACCGTGGAGATCTGTGTTTATACTTTTATTTACATAAAGTTCTGGGAACAACAAAAGAGGGGGAGGGAGGGACTTCGGAGGGTCTCAGCACACAGTGGGGGGCGGGACAAGCGGGGGGAGCGGTACGCAGGCCATCCCTGCGTCAGCAACCCCACCGCAGGCCCACCCCAACATAGGGGAGACCAGCTCGACGAAGTAAAATAAGAATAAAAAAGGTTCCCAGCCATGCTGGCTGAACAATCGCGTGATGATTTTGCTCCATCCACTTTCAGACTATTTTCGACGGCGACAAAAAATATTTTTTCGCTTCACCAAGCGATAAAATAAAATCGTGAGCGATTTTCGACTGACTGGTCGCGATTATCGCGCTTATGGGTGTACAGAATGAGTGATTGTTGGTGGCGATACATTTTAACCACGGGCGATTATCGCTGTCGATTTTCGCCTTTAAAATCGCGCATATGGAATTCTGGCTTATCTAGAGAAACTCGCCCCCTCATTAGTTGATTATTCTGTTACTGTAAATTCACGGGGGGGGGGGGGGGGGGGGGGGGCGTTACGGTTTTTTTCTATGGAAATATGCGCGTATGAGCAGAATATTTGTTGTTGCTATTTTGATGCCGCTTTTGAAATCGTCATCGTTGTTGCTGTTGGGCCTTTTTTTTTCTTTTTCTAAAGGCTAATCTAATACATGTTCAACACAGATCCACCTTTTTCAGCCGAGCACACGTTCACTGAAAGTTAACTCCCTTTAACATGAACGTCTGGCCAGCTTTATCGTCTAGAAACTTAGTGATTGATCCCACTTCTGGGACATTTCAGGCCTGGGGCCCAACTGGTATCGATGGTTGTGGTGTGCGTGCATGCGTATATGCACGCACGTGTGTGTCACATAATTTAGGAGCCAGAATGGTCAGCTCATTGATCGTGGGCCCTCAAGAGAAGAAGATATGTGTGTGTATGTCGGGGGTTAACTATAAATGTGTGTGAGTGTGGAGACTCTCTCTCTCTCTCTCTCTCTCTCTCTCTCTCTCTCCTCTCTCTCTCTCTCTCTCTCTCTTGTATATGGGGGATTTACTATAAATGTGCGCGCAAACGAGAGAGCCCCCCCCCCCCCCCCCCCCCCCATTGCCCCAACTTCACAAAAAGTCACATCAAAACTAAATTAGGGAACTAGGGGCCATAGATCAAAGTAGTGGTAAATGAAGGGCTGGAGCTGTGCCGGTCGGGGTTCGACCCCGGGGGCCGCTACGGTAGCCGGATTGGTCCTGCCTAGATACTGCGAAAGGTCTGTGGTCCTTCTCTGCACTCAACATGTGTGGCCTTACTGTCACACATGTCCCCTACTCCTTTGCATGCATCATGTGGGGCCAGAGTTTCCCCGGCTGATCCGGGGGGACTTAACGGTCGTGCATGACACACTCTGCATGCATCATGCGGGGCCCGGGTGTCTCCGGCTAGACCGGGGCATCTTTAACGGTCATGTATGACTTTTAACTCGTCTTTCCCTCCCGTCTCCCCCCCCCCCCTCCCCCCAATATTTGACTGATTTCCTTAAAGTTATAAATCTATCTCATAAAATTATTATCCTTCTACATTTATATAGCAAACGGAGTATCAAAATACTTAAATTATTCCTGACTATCTTGGCTCTATCTTTTCCCCATAATATCTCATCATTCACTATCTACCCTATCTTTGCTGAACTTATTTTCTTTCTTCTTTTTTCATACTACCCCCTAAAGTGCAGCAGAATCTTCAACATGATGAAACAAACACACACACTTAGTGACTTATGCACACGCACAGCCCCCACCCCCCACCCCCCACCCACCCCAAGACACAAACACACTCAGGCTGAAATGTATTTGGGACACAACGGGCCTGGGACATATATAGGGCCGCCCCCCACAGTGTGACCCCAATACATGTTATGAATATCAAGATGTGAAGTTTTTGTTTAATTGAAAACCTGGACAAAGACCCGTTGTTTATTTTGAAAAGCACTGAAAAGATATTATTTACATAATATATTTGCACATATTAAACTTACACAAAATCGAACACAATTCAAAAACCTTGATAATTACACCAATATCTTAAAACTAAAATATGAGCATGAATAGAAGGCAGATTTGCCTGTAACCCTTTCGCCGCCAATGTCGCATTTATGCACCACAACGGTTTAAAACCCATGTCACTAAACGGCATAAAATCAGGGAATGTTATCTGAAGACCCTATTTTCTTAATTTTGGGAGGTAAGGATAGGCCTAATGTTAAGCATGTCACAGAGGATATTCCCAATATTGCAGATAAAAAAATTTTTTCTACCCAGTTAAGTTTAATGGTATTTTTGGGCTGAGAAATGGCTGGCGGCGAAAGGGTTAAACAAAAAAAGAACAAAGAACACACACAAAAACCCTTGGCCTTGTAAAGAGTCCAAATAAGAAATGAAAGGACATTAGAGAGGCTGCGGGGTCTAATGTCCTAACTACCAGACCTGGCCTGATGTACATCAACACCAGTGTTTCCAGAATTTACACCGATTGTTGGTCAATGTTTGATGATTATTTTCTCATAATGGCCAACATATTTGTTTATTTTGGCTTTGTTGCAGACTAGTACTAGTACAACTACAAGGAGCCTAGCTGAATTGCATCTGTGGACACAATGGACGGAATTAAAGAAGAGATCATAGAAGGAGACTGCGCACCTTGGATGGGCAGTGGTAGAGCAGCGGTCAGTAAATTTAATATTGGATCGTCTTCTAACCCTTTGAAAACTTTCCATTTAAGTAAGGAATTATTATAGATTATCTGAGTTTGTATTCAGTAAGGTCGAGTTCACATTAGACGCGTAAGTTCCGTACGGAAAACCCTAAATAAGTGGAAGAAAGAAGGATACAAGTTTACGCATATAAGCCAGCCGCAGAAAAACAGTGAAATGTAGGGGAACCTCAGATCAAGCCGGAAGAGCATCCATGCACAGAAGAAAGGAACCACCTAGGCCTACTACCTACAAGGCAAAAACGATCGGAGAGAGAGAGAGAGAGAGAGAGAGAGAGACAATGTTATTATAGCATGTTATTAGAGGGATTAATGTGTGTTATGTGTATGATAAAGAATAGATATAAACCTCGAACGAAATTCCCCAATTTGTTTTCTTAATGTAGAAAACAAAAAATCTGATCTCCGGCTAAAAAAAAAAAAAAAAAAAAAGTTTACACATATAAGGGAAATTTGGACACGTGCGCAAATCTTTTCCCTTCTTTGTTTCACTTATTTATGGATTGCGTACAGGTTTCCGCACGGAATATACGCTTCTGTGTGTACACGGCCTTACACTTAAAACAACTAAAAGCAAAACAAAGCAAACAAACAAGAACCACTGACAGGCATTTTCATTCTACCTACAACATGCCATCATGTTCATAACCTATTCACTAAGAAAATTCATTACAACTTTGATCCGCTTTTCACTGTAAATGCATATAAATAGTGATCAGTCTTCAATGAAAGAAAATATGGGTTGGTGTTATACTAGTGTCTGGGTTGTAGAAAATGCTTGCTGCCATTGCAATAGGAATTGTTCGGAAATAAATAAATTAAGGGGAGTAATTTCATGGTGTGTGGGAGTGATCTTGCCTAATTCAATCGGTCAAACAGGGGAAGTCACTCTACCATCAGCTCTCGTAGCCTATCGACTCGTGTGTTTTGAGCAGACATACAGCACTTAGAACACTGTGCGTCATTCTAAAAATTTATGTCATTTATATTTTTACGTCACATTTTGCAAGTTTTATCAGTTTGTGGCCATTGGCCACCCTTAATTTTTCTAAAAAAATGTTTGCAAGTCGCTGACTCGCATCCTGCGGTTTCAAGCTTTGACGCCATTGTTGCATTGTTGCTATGGTATTTGACCGAGTAATGGAGGTAAACAACTCTAATTTTCACGAAGTGCTCTCCCCTATTTTTTTCCGAAAATCATCTGTTATGTCCATGGTTTAAAAGACTTGGAATTTATTGGTCAGTAATACTTTTTGTTTTTCTTTTTCTGTTCTTTTTTAACAGAAGCTGGAAGCAGCATGGTCCATGGAAGAAGACTGGCCACATCAGCCCTCAGGTGTCTGCAGCACAGCACGGCCCATGTCTGACAGCACTTCATGGTCACTGCTGTCTCTGAACACAAGGTATTGTGTGTCAGCATTGTTCTGCTGCCTTTGTGCTGGTCAGCAGTTTGGAACTCCACCTGGCGTCAGTTCATGGAGAGCCTCTGCCGTTCCCTGAGTGGACTGAGAGTAGTGACAAACAAGTAAGTGGGTGTTGATTTTCTGCCATTCTTCTGCTACATCAGAAGAAAAGAGGAAGGGAAGGAGACAATGACTATAATATAACAAAGATGCTTTAACCCTTTCACCACCAAAGTCGCATTTTAGCACCACAGTGATATAACACCTATGTCACTAAAAGGCATCAAATTGGGGTCTATTATCCAAAGACCCTATTGTCTTAGTTTTGGGAAGTAAGGATAGACCTTATTTTATATATGTCACAGAAGAAATCCCCAATACTGCAAATGGATTTTGTTCTCTACCCAGGTAATTTAATGGAGATTTTTGGCTTAAATATGGCTCGTGTTGAAAGGGTTAACAAGGGCGTCGCCGAGCGGCAGACATGTCCGTCACCAGCAATGCCACGCACTTGCGACACCCCGTAGAGTGTCACATCCTGACACAAAATTGGAAGGGATTCTGTCTTCTAGTTCACGAGATACAGCTTGAAGAAGAAACATATAGCGCAAAGAAGGAAATTTCGGTTTTCAAGGTCACACTTCAAGGTCAAGGTCAGCATGGTGATAATTTATGCTCGGATGTTTTCTTCTCTAGGGTATACAGTACCACACACAATCTGAAGCGCTTCTGTCAAGTACCAATGTGGAAAATATGGCTTAAAACCCAATGTGTAGACCCCTACCACTTTCAAGGCCTATGGATCGCCCGGACCGTGACCTTGACCTTGATCGGTATGCCACCATCAGAACGGGCATAAGCCAAAGTACCTTCATGCCAAATTTGAAGACTCTAACACTAACGGTGTGGGAGTTATGGCCCCTGAAATATTTTCGGTTTTCAAGGTCGTACACCAAGGTCAAGGTCACGACGGCAATATGGTTTGCGCGGATGCCTTCCTCTCATGGTGACACACCAGCACACACAATTTGACGTGATTCTGTCAACCCGTTCGAAAGATATCCTTGGGACAGACAGAAGGAGAAAAAAATGACCCTCCGATTTTCAGGCTCCAGCGATCTTTTTGACCTTGACCTTGACCTTGATCGGTATGCCATCATCAGAACGGGCATAAGCCAAACCACCTTCATACCAAGTTTCAACATCCTATGTTGATCGGTGCCCGAGATATGGCTAAAAATAGATTTTCGGTTTTCAAGGTCGTACGTCAAGGTCAAGGTCACGACGGCAAAATGGTTTGCGCCGATCTCTTCCTATTAAGGAGGCACACCTTCACACAAAATTTGACGCGATTCGGTCAAGCGGTTCGGGAGATATCCTTGGGACAGACAGAAAAAACAAAACAAAAAAACAACAACAAACAAACAAACAAACAAAAATACAAACCAGCCCATCGCAATAGTCCGTCTTGGTGACGGACTAATAAATACATTTTACATGCTCTTTTCAAGGGGATCAAATGCGTTTGGCACCATTTTTTCCATAGAATAATAAATAAGGCAATGGGGCAAATTACATGATCATTGACCATCACAATTCAAGGTTACTTACTGTTTGCTCTTTGAATAAGATTTAGTGCTTCCCAGTTAGGATTGTTCTTCTTCTGCGTTCCCAGGCCATAATGGGTAAGGTACATATGTGTCCGGTTTTCAGTTTTCACTGGTCTCCCCGCTGCGTACAGCTGACACATTCCGATTTCAGAGGAGCTCAAAGGAGAAAAATTAGTTAGAAGATTTTTTTTTAAAAAGGCAGGAGAATGGGCCAATAAGATCAGAAAGATAGTAGATGACAAAAAAGCAAAAGGAAAAGGCAGAGTCAAAGAGAGTGGCAGATTAGAGGAAGTTACAAGCACAGAACTTCCAGAAGGTGGGGGAACTATTTTACGAAAGACCCCCGGTATCCCCACGGGGATTTAGGATTGTAAAAACTAGCATCAAAGAATGCATGATAGTCATATAAGTGTACATCTTATAATCTGGGCACAACAAATGTCATGGTGCTACATCTTTCCCTTAGTATTATGCAGTTTAGAAACATCAATCAATCAAATCAATCTATTTTCTTCAAACAAACAAAAATTGTTGCCCGGCTTGCGTATAAAATACAGAATAAATACTTGATTAGACTTCTATTAATTAAGCCTTGATTTGAGTTCTTTTCTGTCTATTTTGCGTGTGTGTGTGTGTTGTGTGTGTGTGTGTGTGTGTGTGTGTGTGCTTGCTTGCTGTTACTTCTCTGGTGTGGTGGCAGGATTATGCCAAGTGCATACGCGAAATAACAGGCGCAGGGCACACACCACACACACACACACACATGGCCGTCCATGAATGTTATGTTTGTGTCAGTGTGTATGGTGAGAAGTGTATGTGGGGAAAGTGTGGGTAAATCACTAAATAGGAATGATGGACAGAGGTATGTGCTTGTACTGCATTACCAGTAGTGTGTGTGTGTAACTCTGTGTGTTTGTGTGTGTGTTTGACTGTGTATTTGGTACTTTATAGTCACAGAGGCGTCTGTGAAGTTCGGGTTGCTCCCACATGGAGAGCGCATCGCAGCCAGACTGCTTTTTATACACGATTTTATATTTTTATGTTTTCTCTCTCCTCCAGTCTTTCTGTCTTGAATTGTGGATTTGCCTTTTATTTGTACAGGAACAAGAACCACCATGGTCCATGGAGGAAGACTCACCAGATCAGCCCATGTCTGACAACGCTTCTGGGTCACTGCTGTCTCTGAACACAGGTCATGTGTGCTACCACTGTTCTGCCGCCTTTGTGCTGGTCAGCAGTTTGGAACTCCACCTTGCGTCAGTTCATGGAGATAAACTAGTCCTTGTGATATTGCCTGGGCCCTTCACACGTGACGGATGTGATGCTGGTAACAGCAACAACACATGTATAAATGGTGATGTAAGTACTTTTAGGAACAGAAAAACAACAAGGAAAGTTGTTGACACTAATCTTGGTGATAAGGATGCTAAGAGTAAGAAAAGGCGGCACTTATGTGAGGTCTGCGGAAAGACTTTCCCTAGACCCAGCACTCTGAAAAGACACAAACTGAGTCACACTGGCGTCAAGTCATTTGTATGTGATGTGTGCAGTAAGTGTTTCACTCTGGCTTTTAATTTGAAGGCACACAAGCTGATACACACGGGTCTTAAACCGTTTGTGTGTGATGTTTGCCAAAAGAGCTTCATTCAAGCCAGTGACCTCAAGAAACACGGAAGAACCCACACTGGGGAGAGACCGTACACCTGCCCTCTCTGCGACAGTGATTTCAAACTGTTCAGTCACTTACAACAACACATAAAGTCGATTCACGGTGGAGAAAAATCCCACATCTGTGGCGTCTGTGGGGCGGCTTTCTCTCAGACCTGCAATTTGAAAAGACACATGAAAACTCACACGGACGACAAACCCCACGTGTGTTCAGACTGTGGGAAAGGTTTCACGGTTGCTCACGCGCTGGGCAGGCACCGTCTGACCCACACCGGAGAGAAGCCCCGGGTGTGTTCGGACTGCGGGAAGGCTTTCTCCGACGCCAGTGATCTACGAAAACATCGTCTGACTCACACCAGGGAGAGACCTTATGGCTGTCCTCACTGTCCCGCTGCTTTCAGTCAGTCACAGAATAGGAAGAGGCACATTCAGAAGATACATGAGTAACAGTGTGCATATTCAGAAGATACATGAGTAACAGTGTACATATTCAGAAGATACATCAGTAACAGTGTGCATATTCAGAAGATACATGAGTAACAGTGCATATTCAGAAGATACATGAGTAACAGTGTGCATATTCAGAAGATACATGAGTAACAGTGTGCATATTCAGAAGATACATGAGTAACAGTGTCACATATTCAGAAGATACATGAGTAACAGTTCATATTCAGAAGATACATGAGTAACAGTGTTCATATTCAGAAGATACATGAGTAACAGTGTTCATATTCAGAAGATACATGAGTAACAGTGTGCATATTCAGAAGATACATGAGTAACAGTGTACATATTCAGAAGATACATCAGTAACAGTGTGCATATTCAGAAGATACATGAGTAACAGTGTGCATATTCAGAAGATACATGAGTAATAGTGTTCATATTCAGAAGATACATGAGTAACAGTGTGCATATTCAGAAGATACATGAGTAACAGTGTGCATATTCAGAAGATACATGAGTAACAGTGTTCATATTCAGAAGATACATGAGTAACAGTGTGCATATTCAGAAGATACATGAGTAACAGTGTACATATTCAGAAGATACATGAGTAACAGTGTTCATATTCAGAAGATACATGAGTAACAGTGTTCATATTCAGAAGATACATGAGTAACAGTGTTCATATTCAGAAGATACATGAGTAACAGTGTTCATATTCAGAAGATACATGAGTAACAGTGTGCATATTCAGAAGATACATGAGTAACAGTGTTCATATTCAGAAGATACATGAGTAACAGTGTGCATATTCAGAAGATACATGAGTAACAGTGTGCATATTCAGAAGATACATGAGTAACAGTGTGCATATTCAGAAGATACATGAGTAACAGTGTTCATATTCAGAAGATACATGAGTAACAGTGTGCATATTCAGAAGATACATGAGTAACAGTGTACATATTCAGAAGATACATGAGTAACAGTGTGCATATTCAGAAGATACATGAGTAACAGTGTGCATATTCAGAAGATACATGAGTAACAGTGTGCATATTCAGAAGATACATGAGTAACAGTGTGCATATTCAGAAGATACATGAGTAATAGTGTACATATTCAGAAGATACACGAGTAACAGTGTGCATATTCAGAAGATACATGAGTACTAGTGTACATATTCAGAAGATACATCAGTAACAGTGTACATATTCAGAAGATACATGAGTAACAGTGTACATATTCAGAAGATACATGAGTAACAGTGTACATATTCAGAAGATACATGAGTAACAGTGTACATATTCAGAAGATACATGAGTAACAGTGTACATATTCAGAAGATACATGAGTAACAGTGTACATATTCAGAAGATACATGAGTAACAGTGTACATATTCAGAAGATACATGAGTAACAGTGTACATATTCAGAAGATACATGAGTAACAGTGTACATATTCAGAAGATACATGAGTAACAGTGTTCATATTCAGAAGATACATGAGTAACAGTGTACATATTCAGAAGATACATCAGTAACAGTGTACATATTCAGAAGATACATCAGTAACAGTGTGCATATTCAGAAGATACATGAGTAACAGTGTGCATATTCAGAAGATACATCAGTAACAGTGTACATATTCAGAAGATACATGAGTAACAGTGTTCATATTCAGAAGATACATGAGTAACAGTGTTCATATTCAGAAGATACATGAGTAACAGTGTTCATATTCAGAAGATACATGAGTAACAGTGTACATATTCAGAAGATACATGAGTAACAGTGTGCATATTCAGAAGATACATGAGTAACAGTGTTCATATTCAGAAGATACATGAGTAACAGTGTACATATTCAGAAGATACATGAGTAACAGTGCATATTCAGAAGATACATGAGTAACAGTGCATATTCAGAAGATACATGAGTAACAGTGCATATTCAGAAGATACATGAGTAACAGTGCATATTCAGAAGATACATGAGTAACAGTGCATATTCAGAAGATACATGAGTAACAGTGCATATTCAGAAGATACATGAGTAACAGTGCATATTCAGAAGATACATGAGTAACAGTGCATATTCAGAAGATACATGAGTAACAGTGCATATTCAGAAGATACATGAGTAACAGTGCATATTCAGAAGATACATGAGTAACAGTGTGCATATTCAGAAGATACATGAGTAACAGTGTGCATATTCAGAAGATACATCAGTAACAGTGTACATATTCAGAAGATACATCAGTAACAGTGTGCATATTCAGAAGATACATGAGTAACAGTGTACACATTCAGAAGATACATGAGTAACAGTGTGCATATTCAGAAGATACATGAGTACTAGTGTACATATTCAGAAGATACACGAGTAACAGTGTGCATATTCAGAAGATACATGAGTAACAGTGTTCATATTCAGAAGATACATGAGTAACAGTGTTCATATTCAGAAGATACATGAGTAACAGTGTTCATATTCAGAAGATACATGAGTAACAGTGTTCATATTCAGAAGATACATGAGTAACAGTGTGCATATTCAGAAGATACATGAGTAACAGTGTGCATATTCAGAAGATACATGAGTAACAGTGTGCATATTCAGAAGATACATGAGTACTAGTGTACATATTCAGAAGATACACGAGTAACAGTGTGCATATTCAGAAGATACATGAGTACTAGTGTACATATTCAGAAGATACACGAGTAACAGTGTGCATATTCAGAAGATACATGAGTAACAGTGTGCATATTCAGAAGATACATGAGTAACAGTGTGCATATTCAGAAGATACATCAGTAACAGTGTGCATATTCAGAAGATACATCAGTAACAGTGTACATATTCAGAAGATACATCAGTAACAGTGTGCATATTCAGAAGATACATGAGTACTAGTGTACATATTCAGAAGATACACGAGTAACAGTGTGCATATTCAGAAGATACATGAGTAATAGTGTACATATTCAGAAGATACATGAGTAACAGTGTGCATATTCAGAAGATACATGAGTAACAGTGTACATATTCAGAAGATACATCAGTAACAGTGTGCACATTCAGAAGATACATCAGTAACAGTGTACATATTCAGAAGATACATGAGTAACAGTGTACATATTCAGAAGATACATGAGTAACAGTGTACATATTCAGAAGATACATGAGTAACAGTGTACATATTCAGAAGATACATGAGTAACAGTGTACATATTCAGAAGATACATGAGTAACAGTGTACATATTCAGAAGATACATGAGTAACAGTGTACATATTCAGAAGATACATGAGTAACAGTGTACATATTCAGAAGATACATGAGTAACAGTGTACACATTCAGAAGATACATGAGTAACAGTGTACATATTCAGAAGATACATGAGTAACAGTGTGCATATTCAGAAGATACATCAGTAACAGTGTGCATATTCAGAAGATACATAAGTAACAGTGTACATATTCAGAAGATACATGAGTAACAGTGTACATATTCAGAAGATACATGAGTAACAGTGTACATATTCAGAAGATACATCAGTAACAGTGTACATATTCAGAAGATACATCAGTAACAGTGTACATATTCAGAAGATACATCAGTAACAGTGTACACATTCAGAAAATACATCAGTAACAGTACATATTCAGAAAATACATAAGTAACAGTGTACACATTCAGAAGATACATCAGTAACAGTGTACACATCCAGAAAATACATCAGTAACAATGTACATATTCATAAGATCCATCACTAACAGTGTACATGTTCATAAGATCCATCACTAGCAGTGTACATGTTCATAAGATCCATCACAAGCAGTGTACATGTTCATAAGATCCATCACTAGCAGTGTACATGTTCATAAGATAGCTGGGGAAACTGACAGGGTTGTGCCGACTGATGCAGCTGTGCATCGTCAGCGAACATGTGATGCATAACATCAAACTGCCTGATCCACTGACTGAGAGGTTGAATGTACATTGTAAATAGCACAGGTCCTAACACAGAACCCTGAGGTACTCCATATTTCAGAGAAACAGATTTTGAAACTTGATTGAGTACAACAACAGACTGGAATCGGTCACTCAAGTAAGATGTGAACCATTTAAGAACATAACCTGACAATCCAAAAGAGACTTGTAGTCTCTTAAGCAATATGTTATGGTCAAGCGTATCAAACGCGGCCGACAGATCAAGTAGGGATAGCAAAGATATATTACCATTGTCACAAGCAGAGACCAGATCATTGACAACACGAAGTAAAGCTGTCTCTGTGGAATGATTTGCCTTGTAGGCAGACTGGAAAGGCTCAAGCAAGTCAGACTGACTCAAATGATTGAGCAGTTGACACAGAACAACCTTCTCCAAGATTTTAGAAATAAAAGGCAAATTTGACACAGGCCTGTAATTCTTCATTACGTTTGGATCGAGATTGGACTTTTTCAACAGAAGTGTCACAATAGCATTTTTGAAAGAAGACGGTACAGTTCCAGTACTCAAGGAGTTATTGACAATGGTGGTGATAACAGGTATTAACTCATCAAGACACTGATACATGAGATCTGCTGGGATGGGGTCAAGGCTGCAGGATTTTTTGGGCGTATTAACAATAATAACCCTAACCTGCTCTTCTGTCACTGGTGTAAAATCAAGCATTGGTTTTCCAGTAAAGACAGAAAAATATGGGCTTCCACCTGCTTTGTCAAGTTCTGACCTGAGCTGTACAATTTTATCAGTGAAAAAGTCACAGAACGCATCAGGTAACTGATCAGCTGGTATGTTGTTTGGTAGACTATTGTCTTTACCCTTTCCCCGTAATATGACATACATTTAAGAACATCAAGGACACTTGCACCGTTAGAACTGGAGCATATGACATACATTTAAGAGCATCAAGTTGAAGTATCTCATGAACAGGTCAGATAAGGTGGCAGACAAGAGATTGAAAACAGAATTTGTTATCACATAATTTTTTCTCCCAGCTTTAAATGCTTATAACAACCATTTTAACAATAATTTGCATGTTCATGAGCAGGCACACACACACTCATGTGCACGCACACACATAATCACACACAAACACTTAATTGTCTTTCATAAGTTAAGGTCAGAGGACTGATCCATCTCTCCCGGCATTGAAATGAAACTGTTACTGATGTATTTTCTGAATATGTACTGTTACTGATGTATTTTCTGAATGTGTACACTGTTACTTATGTATTTTCTGAATATGCACTGTTACTGATGTATCTTATGAACATGTACACTGCTAGTGATGGATCTTATGAACATGTACACTGTTTGTGATGGATCTTATGAACATGTACACTGTTAGTGATGGATCTTATGAACATGTACACTGCTAGTGATGGATCTTTATTCTTATGAACATGTACACTGTTAGTGATGGATCTTATGAACATGTACACTGTTAGTGATGGATCTTATGAACATGTACACTGTTAGTGATGGATCTTATGAATATGTACACTGTTACTGATGTATCTTCTGAATATGTACACTGTTACTGATGTATCTTCTGAATATGTACACTGTTACTCATGTATCTTCTGAATATGTACACTGTTACTGATGTATCTTCTGAATGTGTACACTGTTACTGATGTATCTTCTGAATATGTACACTGTTACTGATGTATCTTCTGAATATGCACACTGTTACTCATGTATCTTCTGAATATGCACACTGTTACTCATGTATCTTCTGAATATGCACACTGTTACTCATGTATCTTCTGAATATGTACACTGTTACTCATGTATCTTCTGAATATGAACACTGTTACTCATGTATCTTCTGAATATGCACACTGTTACTGATGTATCTTCTGAATATGTACACTGTTACTCATGTATCTTCTGAATATGAACACTGTTACTCATGTATCTTCTGAATATGTACACTGTTACTCATGTATCTTCTGAATATGTACACTGTTACTCATGTATCTTCTGAATATGTACACTGTTACTCATGTATCTTCTGAATATGTACACTGTTACTCATGTATCTTCTGAATATGTACACTGTTACTGATGTATCTTCTGAATATGTACACTGTTACTGATGTATCTTCTGAATATGTACACTGTTACTCATGTATCTTCTGAATATGTACACTGTTACTCATGTATCTTCTGAATATGTACACTGTTACTCATGTATCTTCTGAATATGTACACTGTTACTCATGTATCTTCTGAATATGTACACTGTTACTCATGTATCTTCTGAATATGTACACTGTTACTCATGTATCTTCTGAATATGCACACTGTTACTGATGTATCTTCTGAATATGTACACTGTTACTCATGTATCTTCTGAATATGCACACTGTTACTGATGTATCTTCTGAATATGCACACTGTTACTGATGTATCTTCTGAATATGCACACTGTTACTCATGTATCTTCTGAATATGCACACTGTTACTCATGTATCTTCTGAATATGTACACTGTTACTCATGTATCTTCTGAATATGCACACTGTTACTCATGTATCTTCTGAATATGTACACTGTTACTCATGTATCTTCTGAATATGTACACTGTTACTCATGTATCTTCTGAATATGTACACTGTTACTGATGTATCTTCTGAATATGTACACTGTTACTGATGTATCTTCTGAATATGCACACTGTTACTGATGTATCTTCTGAATATGCACACTGTTACTGATGTATCTTCTGAATATGCACACTGTTACTCATGTATCTTCTGAATATGTACACTGTTACTCATGTATCTTCTGAATATGAACACTGTTACTCATGTATCTTCTGAATATGCACACTGTTACTCATGTATCTTCTGAATATGTACACTGTTACTCATGTATCTTCTGAATATGTACACTGTTACTCATGTATCTTCTGAATATGCACACTGTTACTCATGTATCTTCTGAATATGTACACTGTTACTCATGTATCTTCTGAATATGTACACTGTTACTCATGTATCTTCTGAATGTGCACACTGTTACTCATGTATCTTCTGAATATGTACACTGTTACTCATGTATCTTCTGAATATGCACACTGTTACTCATGTATCTTCTGAATATGTACACTGTTACTCATGTATCTTCTGAATATGCACACTGTTACTCATGTATCTTCTGAATATGTACACTGTTACTCATGTATCTTCTGAATATGCACACTGTTACTCATGTATCTTCTGAATATGAACACTGTTACTCATGTATCTTCTGAATATGCACACTGTTACTCATGTATCTTCTGAATATGTACACTGTTACTCATGTATCTTCTGAATATGCACACTGTTACTCATGTATCTTCTGAATATGAACACTGTTACTCATGTATCTTCTGAATATGAACACTGTTACTCATGTATCTTCTGAATATGAACACTGTTACTCATGTATCTTCTGAATATGCACACTGTTACTCATGTATCTTCTGAATATGAACACTGTTACTCATGTATCTTCTGAATATGAACACTGTTACTCATGTATCTTCTGAATATGAACACTGTTACTCATGTATCTTCTGAATATGCACACTGTTACTCATGTATCTTCTGAATATGAACACTGTTACTCATGTATCTTCTGAATATGAACACTGTTACTCATGTATCTTCTGAATATGAACACTGTTACTCATGTATCTTCTGAATATGAACACTGTTACTCATGTATCTTCTGAATATGTACACTGTTACTCATGTATCTTCTGAATATGTACACTGTTACTCATGTATCTTCTGAATATGAACACTGTTACTCATGTATCTTCTGAATATGTACACTGTTACTCATGTATCTTCTGAATATGAACACTGTTACTCATGTATCTTCTGAATATGAACACTGTTACTCATGTATCTTCTGAATATGAACACTGTTACTCATGTATCTTCTGAATATGTACACTGTTACTCATGTATCTTCTGAATATGCACTGTTACTCATGTATCTTCTGAATATGCACACTGTTACTCATGTATCTTCTGAATATGCACACTGTTACTCATGTATCTTCTGAATATGAACACTGTTACTCATGTATCTTCTGAATATGCACACTGTTACTGATGTATCTTCTGAATATGTACACTGTTACTGATGTATCTTCTGAATATGCACACTGTTACTCATGTATCTTCTGAATATGCACACTGTTACTCATGTATCTTCTGAATATGCACACTGTTACTCATGTATCTTCTGAATATGCACACTGTTACTGATGTATCTTCTGAATATGCACACTGTTACTCATGTATCTTCTGAATGTGCACACTGTTACTGATGTATCTTCTGAATGTGCACACTGTTACTGATGTATCTTCTGAATATGCACACTGTTACTGATGTATCTTCTGAATATGCACACTGTTACTGATGTATCTTCTGAATATGCACACTGTTACTGATGTATCTTCTGAATATGCCTCTTCCTATTCTGTGACTGACTGAAAGCAGCGGGACAGTGAGGACAGCCATAAGGTCTCTCCCTGGTGTGAGTCAGACGATGTTTTCGTAGATCACTGGCGTCGGAGAAAGCCTTCCCGCAGTCCAAACACACCCGGGGCTTCTCTCCGGTGTGGGTCAGACGGTGCCTGCCCAGCGCGTGAGCAACCGTGAAACCTTTCCCACAGTCTGAACACACGTGGGGTTTGTCGTCCGTGTGAGTTTTCATGTGTCTTTTCAAATTGCAGGTCTGAGAGAAAGCCGCCCCACAGACGCCACAGATGTGGGATTTTTCTCCACCGTGAATCGACTTTATGTGTTGTTGTAAGTGACTGAACAGTTTGAAATCACTGTCGCAGAGAGGGCAGGTGTACGGTCTCTCCCCAGTGTGGGTTCTTCCGTGTTTCTTGAGGTCACTGGCTTGAATGAAGCTCTTTTGGCAAACATCACACACAAACAGTTTAAGACCCGTGTGTATCAGCTTGTGTGCCTTCAAATTAAAAGCCAGAGTGAAACACTTACTGCACACATCACATACAAATGACTTGACGCCAGTGTGACTCAGTTTGTGTCTTTTCAGAGTGCTGGGTCTAGGGAAAGTCTTTCCGCAGACCTCACATAAGTGCCGCCTTTTCTTACTCTTAGCATCCTTATCACCAAGATTAGTGTCAACAACTTTCCTTGTTGTTTTTCTGTTCCTAAAAGTACTTACATCACCATTTATACATGTGTTGTTGCTGTTACCAGCATCACATCCGTCACGTGTGAAGGGCCCAGGCAATATCACAAGGACTAGTTTATCTCCATGAACTGACGCAAGGTGGAGTTCCAAACTGCTGACCAGCACAAAGGCAGCAGAACAGTGATAGCACACATGACCTGTGTTCAGAGACAGCAGTGACCCAGAAGCGTTGTCAGACATGGGCTGATCTGGTGAGTCTTCCTCCATGGACCATGGTGGTTCTTGTTCCTGTACAAATAAAAGGCAAATCCACAATTCAAGACAGAAAGACTGGAGGAGAGAGAAAACATAAAAATATAAAATCGTGTATAAAAAGCAGTCTGGCTGCGATGCGCTCTCCATGTGGGAGCAACCCGAACTTCACAGACGCCTCTGTGACTATAAAGTACCAAATACCAGTCAAACACACACACAAACACACAGAGTTACACACACACACTACTGGTAATGCAGTACAAGCACATACCTCTGTCCATCATTCCTATTTAGTGATTTACCCACACTTTCCCCACATACACTTCTCATACACACTGACACAAACATAACATTCATGGACGGATGTGTGTGTGTGTGTGTGTGTGTGTGTGTGTGCGCGTCTGCACTTGGCATAATCCTGCACCACACCAGAGAAGCAAGCAAGCACACACACACACACACACACACACACACACACACACGCAAAATAGACAGAAAAGAACTCAAATCAAGGCTTAATTAATAGAAGTCTAATCAAGTATTTATTCTGTATTTTATACGCAAGCCGGGCAACAATTTTTGTTTGTTTGAAGAAAATAGATTGATTTGATTGATTGATGTTTCTAAACTGCATAATACTAAGGGAAAGATGTAGCACCATGACATTTGTTGTGCCCAGATTATAAGATGTACACTTATATGACTATCATGCATTCTTTGATGCTAGTTTTTACAATCCTAAATCCCCGTGGGGATACCGGGGGTCTTTCGTAAAATAGTTCCCCCACCTTCTGGAAGTTCTGTGCTTGTAACTTCCTCTAATCTGCCACTCTCTTTGACTCTGCCTTTTTCCCTTTGCTTTCTATCATCTACTTTCTCTGATTTATTGGCCCATTCTCCTGCCTTTTTTCAAAAAAAAATCTTCTAATAATTTTTCTCCTTTGAGCTCCTCTGAAATCGGAATGTGTCAGCTGTACGCAGAGGGGAGACCACTGAAAACTGAAAACCGGACACATATGTACTGTACCCATTGGCCTGGGAACGCAGAAGAAAAACAATCCTAACTGGGAAGCGCTAAATCTTATTCAAAGAGCAAACAGTAAGTAACCTTGAATTGTGATGGTCAATGATCATGTAATTTGCCCCATTGCCTTATTTATTATTCTATGGAAAAAATGGTGCCAAACGCATTTGATCCCCTTGAAAAGATGGGCATGTAAAATGTATTTATTAACCCTTTCAACGCCAGCCATATTTAAGCCAAAAATGGCATCCAGGTCAAGGTTCAAAAAAATCGCTGGAGCCTGAAAATCGGAGGGTCATTTTTTTCTCCTTCTGTCTGTCCAAGGATATCTTTCGAACGGGTTTACCTGGGTAGAGAACAAAATCCATTTGCAGTATTGGGGATTCGTTCTGGTGACATATCCATAGGCCTTAAAATAAGGTCTATCCTTACTTCCCTAGAGAAGAAAAAACTAAGACAATAGGGTCTTTGGATAATAGACCCCTGGTGACGGAATTTTATGCCAAAAATCTCCATTAAATTACCTGGGTAGAGAACAAAAATCCATTTGCAGTATTGGGGATTCTTCTGTGACATATATAAATAAGGTCTATCCTTACTTCCCACAACTAAGACAATAGGGTCTTTGGATAATATTTGAGGCCTTTTAGTGACTCCATTTTAGTAGAGAACATAATCCTATTTGCAGTATTGGGGACAGGTCTATCCTTACTTCCCAAAACTAAGACAATAGGTGTTAAATCACTGTGGTGCTAAAATGCGACTTTGGTGGTGAAAGGGTTAAAGCATCTTTGTTATATTATAGTCATTGTCTCCTTCCCTTCCTCTTTTCTTCTGATGTAGCAGAAGAATGGCAGAAAATCAACACCCACTTACTTGTTTGTCACTACTCTCAGTCCACTCAGGGAACGGCAGAGGCTCTCCATGAACTGACGCCAGGTGGAGTTCCAAACTGCTGACCAGCACAAAGGCAGCAGAACAACGCTGACACACAATACCTCTTTTCAGAGACAGCAGTGACCATGAAGTGCTGTCAGACATGGGCCGTGCTGTGCTGCAGACACCTGAGGGCTGATGTGGCCAGTCTTCTTCCATGGACCATGCTGCTTCCAGCTTCTGTTAAAAAAGAACAGAAAAAGAAAAACAAAAAGTATTACTGACCAATAAATTCCAAGTCTTTTAAACCATGGACATAACAGATGATTTTCGGGAAAAAAAATAGGGGAGAGCACTTCGTGAAAATTAGAGTTGTTTACCTCCATTACTCGGTCAAATACCATAGCAACAAGCAACAATGGCGTCAAAGCTTGAAACCGCAGGATGCGAGTCAGCGACTTGCAAACATTTTTTTTTTAGAAAAATTAAGGGGTGGCCAGTGGCCACAAACTGATAAAACTTGCAAAATGTGACGTAAAAATATAAATGACATAAATGTTTAGAATGACGCACAGTGTTCTAAGTGCTGTATGTCTGCTCAAACACACGAGTCGATAGGCTATGAGAGCTGATGGTAGAGTGACTTCCCCTGTTTGACCGATTGAATTAGGCAAGATCACTCCCACACACCATGAAATTACTCCCCTTAATTATTTCCGAACAATTCCTATTGCAATGGCAGCAAGCATTTTCTACAACCCAGACACTAGTATAACACCAACCCATATTTTCTTTCATTGAAGACTGATCACTATTTATATGCATTTACAGTGAAAAGCGGATCAAAGTTGTAATGAATTTTCTTAGTGAATAGGTTATGAACATGATGGCATGTTGTAGGTAGAATGAAAATGCCTGTCAGTGGTTCTTGTTTGTTTGCTTTGTTTTGCTTTTATTTGTTTTAAGTGTAAGGCCGTGTACACACAGAAGCGTATATTCCGTGCGGAAACCTGTACGCAATCCATAAATAAGTGAAACAAAGAAGGGAAAAGATTTGCGCACGTGTCCGAATTTCCCTTATATGTGTAAACTTTTTTTTTTTTTTTTTTTTTAGCCGGAGATCAGATTTTTTGTTTTCTACATTAAGAAAACAAATTGGGGAATTTCGTTCGAGGTTTATATCTATTCTTTATCATACACATAACACACATTAATCCCTCTAATAACATGCTATAATAACATTATAATAACTCTCTCTCTCTCTCTCTCTCTCCGATCGTTTTCGCCTTGTAGGTAGTAGGCCTAGGTGGTTCCTTTCTTCTGTGCATGGATGCTCTTCCGGCTTGATCTGAGGTTCCCCTACATTTCACTGTTTTTCTGCGGCTGGCTTATATGCGTAAACTTGTATCCTTCTTTCTTCCACTTATTTAGGGTTTTCCGTACGGAACTTACGCGTCTAATGTGAACTCGACCTTACTGAATACAAACTCAGATAATCTATAATAATTCCTTACTTAAATGGAAAGTTTTCAAAGGGTTAGAAGACGATCCAATATTAAATTTACTGACCGCTGCTCTACCACTGCCCATCCAAGGTGCGCAGTCTCCTTCTATGATCTCTTCTTTAATTCCGTCCATTGTGTCCACAGATGCAATTCAGCTAGGCTCCTTGTAGTTGTACTAGTACTAGTCTGCAACAAAGCCAAAATAAACAAATATGTTGGCCATTATGAGAAAATAATCATCAAACATTGACCAACAATCGGTGTAAATTCTGGAAACACTGGTGTTGATGTACATCAGGCCAGGTCTGGTAGTTAGGACATTAGACCCCGCAGCCTCTCTAATGTCCTTTCATTTCTTATTTGGACTCTTTACAAGGCCAAGGGTTTTTGTGTGTGTTCTTTGTTCTTTTTTTGTTTAACCCTTTCGCCGCCAGCCATTTCTCAGCCCATAAATACCATTAAACTTAACTGGGTAAAGAATTTTTTTATCTGCAATATTGGGAATATCTCTGTGACATGCTTAACATTAGGCCTATCCTTACCTCCCAAAATTAAGAAAATAGGGTCTTCAGATAACATTCCCTGATTTTATGCCGTTTAGTGACATGGGTTTTAAGCCGTTGTGGTGAATAAATGCGACATTGGCGGCGAAAGGGTTACAGGCAAATCTGCCTTCTATTCATGCTCATATTTTAGTTTTAAGATATTGGTGTAATTATCAAGGTTTTTGAATTGTGTTCGATTTTGTGTAAGTTTAATATGTGCAAATATATTATGTAAATAATATCTTTTCAGTGCTTTTCAAAATAAACAACGGGTCTTTGTCCAGGTTTTCAATTAAACTAAAAACTTCACATCTTGATATTCATAACATGTATTGGGGTCACACTGTGGGGGGCGGCCCTATATATGTCCCAGGCCCGTTGTGTCCCAAATACATTTCAGCCTGAGTGTGTTTGTGTCTTGGGTGGGTGGGGGGTGGGGGTGGGGGGTGGGGGCTGTGCGTGTGCATAAGTCACTAAGTGTGTGTGTTTGTTTCATCATGTTGAAGATTCTGCTGCACTTTAGGGGGTAGTATGAAAAAAGAAGAAAGAAAATAAGTTCAGCAAAGATAGGGTAGATTGAATGATGAGATATTATGGGGAAAAGATAGAGCCAAGATAGTCAGGAATAATTTAAGTATTTTGATACTCCGTTTGCTATATAAATGTAGAAGGATAATAATTTTATGAGATAGATTTATAACTTTAAGGAAATCAGTCAAATATTGGGGGGGGGGGGGGGGGGGAGACGGGAGGGAAAGACGAGTTAAAAGTCATACATGACCGTTAAATGCCCCGGTCTAGCCGGAGACACCCGGGCCCCGCATGATGCATGCAGAGTGTGTCATGCACGACCGTTAAGTCCCCCCGGACCAGCCGGGGAAACTCTGGCCCCACATGATGCATGCAAAGGAGTAGGGGGCATGTGTGACAGTAAGGCCACACATGTTGAGTGCAGAGAAGGACCACAGACCTTTCGCAGTATCTAGGCAGGACCAATCCGGCTACCGTAGCGGCCCCCGGGGTCGAACCCCGACCGGCACAGCTCCAGCCCTTCATTTACCACTACTTTGATCTATGGCCCCTAGTTCCCTAATTTAGTTTTGATGTGACTTTTTGTGAAGTTGGGGCAATGGGGGGGGGGGGGGGGGGGGGGGGGGGGGGCTCTCTCGTTTGCGCACATTTATAGTAAATCCCCTATATACAGAGAGAGAGAGAGAGAGAGAGAGAGAGAGAGAGAGAGAGAGAGAGAGAGAGAGAGAGAGAGTCTCCACACTCACACACATTTATAGTTAACCCCCGACATACACACACATATCTTCTTCTCTTGAGGGCCCACGGTCAATGAGCTGACCATTCTGGCTCCTAAATTATGTGACACACACGTGCGTGCATATACGCATGCACGCACACCACAACCATCGATACCAGTTGGGCCCCAGGCCTGAAATGTCCCAGAAGTGGGATCAATCACTAAGTTTCTAGACGATAAAGCTGGCCAGACGTTCATGTTAAAGGGAGTTAACTTTCAGTGAACGTGTGCTCGGCTGAAAAAGGTGGATCTGTGTTGAACATGTATTAGATTAGCCTTTAGAAAAAGAAAAAAAAAGGCCCAACAGCAACAACGATGACGATTTCAAAAGCGGCATCAAAATAGCAACAACAAATATTCTGCTCATACGCGCATATTTCCATAGACCCCCCCCCCCCCCCCCCCCCCTCCCCCCCCTGAATTTACAGTAACAGAATAATCAACTAATGAGGGGCGAGTTTCTCTAGATAAAGCCAGAATTCCATATGCGCGATTTTAAAGGCGAAAATCGACAGCGATAATCGCCCGTGGTTAAAATGTATCGCCACCAACAATCACTCATTCTGTACACCCATAAGCGCGATAATTGCGACCAGTCAGTCGAAAATCGCTCACGATTTTATTTTATCGCTTGGTGAAGCGAAAAAATATTTTTGTCGCCGTCGAAAATAGTCTGAAAGTGGATGGAGCAAAATCATCACGCGATTGTTCAGCCAGCATGGCTGGGAACCTTTTTTATTCTTATTTTACTTCGTCGAGCTGGTCTCCCCTATGTTGGGGTGGGCCTGCGGTGGGGTTGCTGACGCAGGGATGGCCTGCGTACCGCTCCCCCCGCTTGTCCCGCCCCCCACTGTGTGCTGAGACCCTCCGAAGTCCCTCCCTCCCCCTCTTTTGTTGTTCCCAGAACTTTATGTAAATAAAAGTATAAACACAGATCTCCACGGTTTTTTAATAAGATTAACTATCCGCGATGTATATATTTCCCCTGTTTTTGTTTACAGGGAAGTCACTGGGGAGAGAGTTCTCTCCCCCAGTAGGATATTTTAAACTTTATTACTTTATGGGCCTTGCCCTTTGACTTGAAATTCCAAGCCATAAATGTTTTTGTAAATGAGTTAAATAAATATTTGTAAATATAAATTTTAACATAACTATGGGCCATATTAGGCTTTTAATAATAAAATAAAGATATTTCTCGATTTTTAAATCCAGTAGCCCTGGAATTTTAATGTACATATAGATTCTTTTATTAAGAATCACGATTCGTAATCTGTTTTCAATTACATCACTACTTGTGGTGGTGCCATAGCCGATGAGGTTTAACCGAGGCGTGGTCACCGCTACACCTATCTGTAGTAATAAAAATAAATCGGGACTTTACTGGTTTCGTACTGCCTCCGGGCATTGCCTCCAGTATTGTTCCCACCATATTTGTATTTACAAATGTCCCATGTGTGTCTGATTCGGACCAAGAGGACGTGAAACTCCATTTTCGTCGTCGTAATCTGTTTTAATTATACTAACTTGTGGCGGTGCCATAGCCGATGAGGTTTAACCGAGGCGTGGTCATCGCTACACCTATCTGTATTAATTAAAAAATCAGGACTTTACTGGTTTCGTACTGCCTCCGGGCATTGCCTCCAGTATTGTTCCCACCATATTTGTATTTACAAATGTCCCATATGTGTCTGATTCAGACCAAGAGGACGTAAAACTCCATTTTCGTCGTCGTAATCTGTTTTTAAAAAAATACTAAAATACTTGTAGTGGTGCCATAGCCGATGAGGTTTAACCGAGGCGTGGTTACCGCTACACCTATCTGTATTAATAAAAAATCGGGACTTTACTGGTTTCGTACTGCCTCCGGGCATTGCCTCCAGTATTGTTCCCACCATATTTGTATTTACAAATGTCCCATATGTGTCTGATTCAGACCGAGAGGACGTGAAACACCATTTTCGTCGTCGTAATCTGTTTTAACGCGAACTCGGTTTCCCAATCTTCTCAAAAGAACATTTTAACTTGCGCACACAGAGAATTCCACCCCCCCCCTCCCAATTATATGTAATGTCTATGTTTTGTCCCTGTATGTCCTGTTAAATGTTGTTTTCTTTATTTTTCACATACCCTACTAATATACATGTCCCATATGTGCCTTCCCGGGTCGAGAGGACGTAAAACACCAAAATTACTACTACTGCTTGTCACCTTTCGACTGAGAACAAAACGCCATGCGAACTCAGTATCGGCAAACAAAGGGTGTTTCTTAGACCATTTTTGCCGATTTGAGCGAGCGCGACGAAACGTTAGCCCTTGTGAAACTCACCCCTGGGTGAAGTTTCACAAGGGCTAACGTTACGTAGCGTGAGCGCAAATCGGCAAAAACGGTACTAAGAAACACCTCTTTCGCCGACGTTTGCCAAAAACGTTTTGTGACTACTCCGATACTGATCTCGTGGCGAACTATCACGTGACTAGCATGGGGTGAATACATTTCTTGTTGTTGATTGGTCCATTAAAGTTTGCTTAAAATAATAAAATATTTTGACCAATCAGACAAGAGCTTGTAATATTCTTCCTCAAACGCTTTCTAAAGTGTTTCTTAGGCCCCGTTTGGCGTAAGCGTTATTCGCTCGGCGACCGTTATCTAGAGAAACTCGCCCCTGTATTGTTAAAAATTCGGGACTTTACTGGTGGTGCATTGCCTCCGGGGGGAGGTACGCATCCGCTTCCGATCTGACTCTTTTTCTTTTTCTCTCGCTTTGCCTTACCTATCATTTTACTTTGTTATCTTTGGCTAAGTCTTTGCCCTTCGCTTAATTTTCATATAGACTTCTGTTCTAGGCCACTATAAACATTTCTGACCTGTTTGGGGACCTGAAATTTGTGTAGTGTGAAGAAATACTGTTTCTAAAAATTGTACTCATGATAGCCAAAATGGCCGCCTTCGTCTTGGTGAAAATGATGTTTCACGTCCTCTAGGTCGTAGACACACATGGGACATTTGTAAATACAAAGATGGGAGATTTTTAAATCTGGTCTCTTGCAAGCAATGAATGCACACATTCCCCGAAATATACTGCGACCCTGTGTTGATGTTCCATGGATGACCCCCGCTCTGTGAAGTCTGATTAACAGAAAGAACCGGGTCTACAAGAAATGGAAGAAGACCGGCACAGAGGAACTCAAGGAGGAAGTCAGGAAGTGGCAGAGGCGATGTACAGCGCCAACTGTGCCGAGCATACTGGGAGTATATCAACAGTACCCTGACCATACCCCAAAATACAAACGCTTCGATCTGGGCCTATATAAAAAACCAGAGGACATCCAACACCGGAGTGGCCCCCCTCAAGGTAAACGGGACGCTGATCACAGATCCCAGGGCAAAGGCAGAGGCCCTGAATCAGTTCCAGTCGGCATTTAGTGAGAGAAAAAACTACACCCGAGATGAGTTCACAGCAAAATGCAGCATGGAAGGTACAAATTAAATTACCCAGTGCTCGACCCTGTGACCATCTCAGAGGAAGGAATCCGACGCCTCCTAGCCGGACTGGACCCCACCAAGGCCAGCGGCCCTGACGGAATTAGCACCCGGATACTGAAAGAACTGTGTGCTGACATTGCCCCCATCCTCACAAGGACCTACCAGTTCTCCATAAGCAGCGGTCAAGTGCCAGCAGACTGGAAGGATGCTCTGGTCTCTCCGATATTCAAAAAGGGAGAGCACTACGACCCTGCGAATTACAGACCAGTCTCCTTGACCTGCATAGCATGTAAATTACTGGAGCATGTCATAGTCAGTTCCATAATGAAGCACCTGGAGCTGAACAACATCTTGTCTCCCCAGCAGCACAGCTTCAGATCAAAACGTAACTGTGAGACGCAGTTGATTGAGCTCATGGAAGAGATCACAGAGAGCCTTGAGGCCGGACAACAGATGGACATCCTTGCTATGGATTTTGCGAAGGCTTTCGACAAGGTCAACCATAGCCTTTTGCTGCATAAGCTCTACACCTATGTCATACGAGGTGACGTGAACAGATGGGTGGCGGACTTTCTCTACGGTGACGCCAGGCGGTCGTGCTGGAGGGCCCCCAATCAGGCTACGTGAATGTCCAGTCGGGGGTACCACAGGGCTCAGTACTCGGCCCTTGCTTATTTCTGGTGTACATCAACGACCTGCCAGAAAAGCTGTCATCCAACACAAGACTGTTCGCGGATGACACTGCAGTCTACCGACTCATCTTCTCAGGGGAAGACCATGCCCATTTACAGCAAGACCTCCAGCGCCTCGAGGAATGGGAGAAGAAATGGGACATGCAGTTTCACCCTGGGAAATGTCAAACCTTGCCCGTCACGCAAAGCAGGAAGCCCTCACATTTCCCCTACCAATTAACTTCATGGTCACACCCTGGACACAGTGCAGTCCGCAAAGTACCTGGGCGTCACCCTCCAGGCAAACGGCAGCTAGGATATCCATCTGAGTGGGCCATCACAGCTAAAGCCAGTCAGACGCTCGGCTTTCTCCGTCGCAACCTCAAGATCGCCTCCACTGAGCTGAGAGCAAAAGCCTACATTGCCTTTGTAAGGCCGCTTGAATACGCCTGCTCAGTGTGGGACCCCTCCACTCAGAAAAACATTGACAGAGTGGAGCTGATCCAACGGAGAGCAGCAACATTCGTCCTCAATCATGCAGTACCGTAGGACAGCCAGCGTCACAGCAATGCTCCAGAGGCTTGACTGGAGCTCCCTGCAGCAACGTCGCCAGGTGACAAGACTCACCATGTTGCATAAAATACAAAATGACATGTACGTTGCGCGTCAATAAGAACAGACTTGTCCCCCAACCAGAGCGGCAGCGCAGAGGACACACACTGCAATTCCTTGTCCCCCAATGTCGAACACAATACCGACAGAGTTCCTTTCTCCCATGTACCATCAGGGAGTGGAACATCCTACCTTCAGCAGCAGTTGAGGCCAGAACTCCAGAGAGCTTCGCGACTAGAGTCTGGGAGCACCTGACTGGAAAACCTCCTGCTGCAGCCGCCACGTCTGATGGCCCCACTCTGGGGTCGTCAGACTAACAAGCACCAACAGCCCCCCCCCCTCTCCCTCCCATCAGGGACCCTTTGGTCCCCCCTCTTCCCCCAACCCCCTCCTCCCCTCTTCCAACAACCCAACGGATCACACAGTTTCCTAGTTCTTGTATCTGTGCTCTCTCTGTTGTTTTATTTCTTCTCAGGCCTTGAGCCTTTCTTCCGACAAAAGTGGCCTGAACCTCTCCGGTTCCGTGGCATAATAATCAAAGTGTTGATTGTCAAAAGTGGCCTGTCCGGTTCCGTGGCATAATAATCAAAGTGTTGATTGTGGCCACGTACAGTCAAGAAGAAGAAGGATCGTTCCCACCATCTTTATATCTACTACTAGTGTCCCATATGTGTCTGTTCCAGACCGGAGGACGTTAAGCAGATTTTCATTCGTCAATTATTCTTGACTATCTTGACTTGGGATCATTTATTTCTCCCCATGATAGCCTATTTTTTTATCATTTCACTTTCTACTATATGTTTTGCTGTTATTTTCTTTCTTTTTCGTACTACCTCCTAAAGTGCAGCAGAATCTTCAACGTGATGAAGTTGGCTGCCTAGGAAAAGAAAAAGAGAGAAGGTTGACTGGTGTGCCACAAACAATCTTGAGCTCAATGTTTCCAAAACTAAAGAAATGATAGTTGATTTAAGGGAAAAAAGAAAACTCCTCTCCCAGCATTATCTATGAAAGGTCAGGTAGTTGAGCAAGTAGACTCATTTAAATTCCTAAGTGTGCATAATTATTTCAAATACATTAAGCTGGGAAGTCAACATCACATCATCCTGCAAAAAAGCACAGCAGAGACTATTTCCTACGACAGCTCAAGGAATTTAGGATAAGTACAGCAGTCTTGACACAGTTCTATCGATCTGTCATCGAAAGCATACTCATTTTTTCAATATGTCTGGTATGGATCAGCTTCAGCTAAAGATAAAAGGAAACCCCATCAAGTCGTCAAGACAGCCTAAACAATCATAGGTTACAAACTGCCATCCCTAGATAACATCTATAGTGTGCACATAAGACGCAAAGCTAGATCCATCATATTTGATAGCACACACCCAGCCAACCATCTGTTTTAATCTCTCCCCGCTTCTGGTAAAAGGTTCTATTCTCCTTTAAGTGCAAATCTAACCGCCGGAAGAACAGTTTTTACCCCCTGTCAGAGCCATCAATACTCAGTAGGCTCACTCCCCTAAGGGAAGTCTTTATGTTATTCTGCTCAGTTAAACTTACCTAGCCTATGTGTCAATCGGTGTGCGTACTGCATGCTCGCGGTCTCGTGCGTGTAAATGTGTATGCACACATGTGTTGGTGTATGTGTAGGTTGCGTCTGAGAGTAAGAGAGAATCTGAGGGAGAGATGCATGATTATATAAGCTGATTTTGGTACCATATGTTTTGTTTTATCTTTTATTGGTTGTCCATCCATGTGCATGCTTTCGTTGTTGTTGGATTGTTTTGCGCAAACCCAAAACGATTTCCTTTGTACCCTGATGCGTTCGCTAATTAAAGAATCTTGAATTATAATATTGATTGATCGATTGAGAGAGAGAGAGAGAGAGAGAGAGAGAGAGAGAGAGAGAGAGAGAGAGAGAGAGAGAGAGAGAGAGAGAACACTGGATTTTTAATGTGAGGCCTCCGGCCTATCCACATAGAAGTGGTGATCGAATCGAGGTCACACTCAAAGGTTAACTAGATAAAAAATATGGATTGTCAATTCACATCGTATTCTCCCAGGAGAGCGAAAATGGTGTTTTACGTCCTCCTGGTCTGAACCAGACACATATGGGACATTTGTAAATATGGTTATGGTGGGAACAATACTGGAAGCAATGCCCGGAGGCAGTACGAAACCAGTAAAGTCCCGATTTTTTAAATTAATACAGATAGCTGTAGCGGTGACCACGGCTCGGTTAAACCTCATCGGCTATGGCACCACCACAAGATCGATATATAATGTAAATTTTCTCCCAGGAGAGATTTCCATTGCATCTTTTATATTCAAAGTATCGTCAGCTTCGGGGGGGGGGGGGGGGGGGGGGGGGGGGGGGGGGGGGGGGGGGGCAAGCCCCCAAAACTTCTGAGAGGTGGAGGAGGGCAAATCCCAGACCTGTTTACCCCATATTTTTACTTTTAGTAATACCAAGCCTTCAAATTAGTAATTTAGGGCAACTTTTAGTAATACACCAAGCTTTTTTCTTCTTCTTCTCGATCTTCTTCGCCTCTTGCAGCCAACTTCATCAGGCAGAAGATTTTGCTGCACTTTGGGGGGTAGTAAGAAGATAAGAAATTTGAAAGCTGAGGAGATAGAAGTGGCCTAATGGAAAGGAAAGTAAACATAAAATAAACCTAGTGTGGATCTGATTTTATTTAATAATTTTTATTTGTTATTTTTAAACTAAAATCAAAATATCGTATTTTCTGTTTGCTAAGCGTAATTGGGGTCTCAAATCGTAGTGATTACGAAACATTCGTAATAGTAAACAGGTCTGAAATTTAATCCCCTCAGGATGGAGGGAGGGCAAATCCCCTCAGACTCCCAAATTTCAGCCTACTTCTAGAAGGCTTGCTATGCCCCTGTAAGTAAATAACAATCTAAGAACAACTATCTAGAAATGGTCAGGCTGAAATGGGGGAGTCTGAGGGGATTTGCCCCTCCCCCCTCCTCATCAGAAGTTTGGTGGGTCTGGCCCCCCAGAAGCTGACGATACTCTGAATGTAAAAGATGCAATGGAAAGTACCTCTCTTGGGAGAATATGATGTGAATTAGCGAATTAGCAATCCGCGAGGCCTAATGTCCTAACTACCTGACCATATTTTTCTTTAGTTGACCTTTGAGTGTGACCATCGATTCGATCACCAATCTGCACCACCTGTTCATTATCCCACATGAATGTATTTATGCCAGCCAGTCATTTCCAACCATGGCTGCCAGTAGCAGTCAGGCAGATGCTATTTCAGTGGGCTGGGCTGGAATTTGTTTAGTGTGGTGATGCCTTGCTAAGAAAAATACTTACTTATTCTGATCGCTTCTCGGCCTTTTGGCTAAGACAGTGATTCAGGAATATAATTTTTTGTTTATACCCTGGTTGGTTTGTTCAGCCCGTCGTACATGGCGAAAGCCGATACGCGACGTTAAACTGAACTTCCATCCAAAAGAGTGCTCGAGACCACAACAGAGGAAAGGGATCTAGGGGTGTTAGTTGACCCTGGTTTAACGTTTGAGCTCCACATAAATAATGCTGTATTAAAGGCCAACCGTATTTCTGGACTTTTAGTCAGAACAATTACAAATAAATCAAAGGAGATTATGATTCCCTTGTTTAAATCACTGGTACGGCCGATTCTTGAGTATGGAAACCCAGTGTGATGTCCACACCTACGGAAACATATAGATCTCATAGAAGGGGTACAGAGAAGATTTACTAAGAAAATCCAGGGGACAAACAACATGAGTTATGAGGAAAGACTACAGTACTTAAAATTACCAAGTTTGGAGTATAGAAGATTAAGAGGTGATATTATTGAAGTGTATAAAATTGTACATGGCCTTTATGATCATACTACCACAACAAATTTATTAACTCGGTGTGAGGAGGATAGAACACGTTGACATAATTATAAACTTTTAAAGAAAACTACTAACACTAAATTGGCACAAACTTTCTTTGCTAACAGGATTGTTAATGCATGGAATGATCTAACCAATGAGGCAGTAAATGCAAAATCATTAAATGCTTTTAAAAATTCAATAGATAAGCACTGTCAAAATATTGTGTATGCAATGAATTTTACAAAAATGGATCAGTAGTATAACACGACTGCTAAGTAGCCATCGGTTTTTACGCCGATTATCAAAAACGAATGAAGTCAATATGTAGAGGGCAAAAGGCTATAAAAAGCCTACAGAGCCTTATTTCATATCATATTTCATATCATATCATGGTACCGCCACATGCGTACCATACGATTTCTGCATGATTTCTGTGTCTATGTTTATTCATGTGTATTTAGTCCTTATCTACAATGTTTTGTTGATTGTTGTCTCATGTATGTGGGGCTTATTCACTGTACTTTAGTGTATTTGGTATTCTCATGTATGTGGGGCTTATTCACTGTACTTTAGTGTATTTGGTATTCTCATGTATGTGGGGCTTATTCACCGTACTTTAGTGTATTTGGTATTCTCATGTATGTGGGGCTTATTCACTGTACTTTAGTGTATTTGGTATTGTCTCATGTATGTGGGGCTTATTCACTGTACTTTAGTGTATTTGGTATTCTCATGTATGTGGGGCTTATTCACCGTACTTTAGTGTATTTGGTATTCTCATGTATGTGGGGCTTATTCACTGTACTTTAGTGTATTTGGTATTGTCTCATGTATGTGGGGCTTATTCACTGTACTTTAGTGTATTTGGTATTCTCATGTATGTGGGGCTTATTCACTGTACTTTAGTGTATTTGGTATTCTCATGTATGTGGGGCTTATTCACTGTACTTTAGTGTATTTGGTATTCTCATGTATGTGGGGCTTATTCACTGTACTTTAGTGTATTTGGTATTCTCATGTATGTGGGGCTTATTCACTGTACTTTAGTGTATTTGGTATTGTCTCATGTATGTGGGGCTTATTCACTGTACTTTAGTGTATTTGGTATTGTCTCATGTATGTGGGGCTTATTCACTGTACTTTAGTGTATTTGGTATTCTCATGTATGTGGGGCTTATTCACTGTACTTTAGTGTATTTGGTATTGTCTCATGTATGTGGGGCTTATTCACTGTACTTTAGTGTATTTGGTATTCTCATGTATGTGGGGCTTATTCACTGTACTTTAGTGTATTTGGTATTCTCATGTATGTGGGGCTTATTCACTGTACTTTAGTGTATTTGGTATTCTCATGTATGTGGGGCTTATTCACCGTACTTTAGTGTATTTGGTATTCTCATGTATGTGGGGCTTATTCACTGTACTTTAGTGTATTTGGTATTCTCATGTATGTGGGGCTTATTCACTGTACTTTAGTGTATTTGGTATTGTCTCATGTATGTGGGGCTTATTCACTGTACTTTAGTGTATTTGGTATTCTCATGTATGTGGGGCGTATTCACTGTACTTTAGTGTATTTGGTATTGTTTCATGTATGTGGGGCTTATTCACTGTACTTTAGTGTATTTGGCATTTTACCTAAATGTTGACATACTGCGCGCTGAGCTCCCTGCAAAGGGAATAGAGCGCCATATCCATTATTATTGTACTTGTGCAGCCTGAGAGACTTTGTAGGCTCCCTGCAAAAGCAACATTTCAAAAGTCCTCATGGCCCAGTGTGGGGATGTGCCCTGAACAAGGCAATTCCATGATAAACACATTTCTTCCCAACTCTCCAAAATATAGCAACTGCCTTTTTTGCTATCTAAAAATCATTGTTGCACACAAATGACTGGAGTTAGTCTGTTATAGTCCCGTCAACAGCTATGGTTATCTCAGGACTGTCACTGCGTAAAGTTCGACCACGTATAACAAAACACACATCTATGATTCTTAACAACATACTGACTGGAGTAGACACGCACATACAACCAGATCAAGTGACTAGACAGTTGGATGATTCATTTTAAGATTACCCTGAGTCAGGTAGATGGTTATTCTTCCAAGTCAAATCCCCTCCAAAATGGGGAAAATCTAACAAATAGTGTCTCTGCTCATAATCCTCCACTTAATGCCAACACATGGATGTGTACAAGCACAAGAAAATATTCTGAATAATTCTTTTTTCTTGATTGAATGTCTCCAGACGTTTAAAATCCTTGCCGCTGGAAATGTTCACCCCACTCCCCTCACCCTTCTCTCTCTCTCTCTCTCTCTCTCTCTCACACAGCGCTAATGTATTTCACAAAGAAAACCAAAAACACTTTTGAAAGCGTTTTAAAAATGTTTACTGACAACACTGAACATGATCGAAAAAAACAACCCAACAAACAGGATGAGCAAAACAATAAAGAACGACAAAACAACAGCCCGAAACTCGCAGCATGGACATCAACTTTCACAGCATGCTAAGTCAACAAAAATCCATTCCAAAAAAAGGCCAGAAAACAAGAAACCAGCCAAATAAGATGTCCAAAAAAGCCATGGCAAACAATAGAAATGTTCTGACAAGTTGCGTATGTTACAAGGCGTTTTACATGATTCATTATAGTGCTATAAGAACTTGATTCTGACAACAGATTAAAAAAACTAGAAATCTAATGTCTGAAGACACACTAAACGGGTTCAATCTATTTTCAGTTTCTCTCTCTCTCTCTTTCTATCAAAGTACATAGAGAAATTGATTAAAAGTATTATGGACACTGTGATGTGTACCACATAATGCTAATACATGAATAAGAAAAAAAATATCCTAAAGCGCTGTTTAAAAAAATAAATGTAGATGCAGTATAATGAATGCAGCGAGACTGAAAACTTGGCACAATCAAATAATACAAATAAACTGACAAAATTACTATTACCCCCCCCCCCCCCCCCCCACACACACAAACAGCAGACATCTTGTACCCAATAGGTGTTGACCTTTGTGTGCAAGTGAGGCTCTGAGACTAATGGACACACACACACAATTACAGTGAAAATCGCTCAACTCAAAACTGAAATTTGTTAAATTACGGCGGGGGTGGAGGATGGCTAAACATTTTTTACGCAAGGCTTAAGCTTAGCTGGCAGAACCCACTTCAGTATTTTAACCTTTACCGGACTTCTGGGGTTGCCCACGACCCCTTGACACACAAAACATGTTATATCTCTAAAACTATTTAAGTAATCTTCATGAAATTTCATGACTGTCAAAAACGTAAATGGCTTTAAGTGTGTTAAATTTCATTAATGTGTATAAAATATAAATGACGTAATATGACGCGTAATTTTGATATACCTGTCCGGATGACGGGGGTCTCCCACGACCCCTACTTTAAAGAGCACTGCAGTGCATTGAGTAGGGGTCGTGGGAGACCCCAGCCATCCGGACAGGGATAAACACATGGTGACTCATTGACAAGTAGGGGTCGTGGGAGACCCCCGCCATCCGGACAGGGATAAACACCTAGGAATTCGCTCTTTGCCGAGTAGTGGGTCGTGGAAGAGCCCCGCCATTGTGTCTGTGTAGTCAAAAGCATGATCCAGTAAAGGTTACTCCACGAGAAGCAAACAACTATTATCAACCTTCATGTACTGGGGTCAATAGAGCATAGTGAGCGGAAATACTAGAATTGTTTTTAAGACAAGTATTTCACGTGATTCATGACTCGCAGACATTGATACAATTGGATCGCAATCGCATCGTATGTAGTGTGGCTGGACCGTAACTTTCTCTCCAAACGAATGTGCTCAACCTTTTGTATGAACTGTTCGAATGTGCTCAACCTTTTGTATGAAATGTTCGAATGTGCTCAACCTTTTGTATGAAATGTTCGCAATGAACCAGAAAGTGAGACAACTATATCTTGCTTCTGTTTCAATATTGTATTTAAGTCTGATGAAACAGTTCTTTTGCTAAAGGTCTCTGTACATGTGAACATTTTTCACTCTTTCCCCATGGCAACAGTGAAACGCGAGTCACATTATGACTGGCCTATCACTGTGTTGACATGGGGAAAGGGTGAACATTTTTCATAGGTACAGAGACCGTTACTCATACATAACAAGCTCTCACCACTCACAAACTGTGTCAGATTACTTCCACTGCACATTCTAAATGGCACACAAGCTCATTCCATGCATATTTATGAAAAAAATGTTACAAAAAATGTGCAAAAAGCTGAAAATGTACATAAAATGGAAGAAGAAGCTGACAACCCTATCAATGTTAAGTCAAAGCTTTGCTTGCAGCAGTAAGTTAGTGTACATGTGTCCAACACTATAAGTGCATTTCTGGTCTAACTTAGATCTACCGGTTACTAGAATCATCTTGTTTTCAACTCTACACCACGACTAACAAATCGTTATAATCTAAATCCCCATGTCATCCCGCTTCCCCCCAGACATTGATGTGAAAGGAATGTACCCTATTTTACGGACTACAGGGCACACCTGATTATAAGGCGCACCCCCGAAATTTTACACAAAACTCAGATTTTGTTATAATAGTTTCTTAGAATCTTACTATATTATCAGTCACATTATAAGGCGCAGGGGTCTCAGTCTAGGAAAAAAGTCTCGCCTTATAGTCCGTAAAAAACGGTACAAGTTCGAATTCTGTTAATAAGCTGACAGTTACGCACCTTCACATCTTCCACACACAGTAGAATCAGACACACACACACATAATCCAACATGTCACATGGAATAGAAATAAAACTGCCAAAAAACCCAAACAAAACAAACATGCACATAACAAGCATTTGCTGACCAAGAAAAGTGAAAGACAAGCCAAGACAGGGTAGCAATTCGATCAAACAGGGCAACAGGATCAAATATGGCAAAAGGCGGAACCACACAATCAACAAGCCATTACAGCAAGTCAAGCGGACAAGAAAAAAGATGTTTTATTCATCGTAAACAAACATCATTTCAGTATTACACACACACACACATAGATTGCTGAACATAAAACACAGCCTTAAAAATCTCAACAACAAATATTGCAAAACAAAAATGCATACAAGTAAACTATATCAAATAACAAATTGTACTGGCAAAAAAAACCCCAATCCAGTTTGTCTTGCAATTCATAATACTTTTTTCATCGACTTTCAATCATATTGTGACTTCATTTATTGTCAGACGTATTATTGCTGAAGGGCAGTGGGTACTGGTTACTTAGTGAACGACAACGAAAAAGCGAAAACGGTGAAGTAGGCAAAATGGAGAAGTGGGATAAAAAAAAAAGCATGTACGACAAAATTGTTACATCTGTCAAAAATGGAAAGGTAAAAAGCAAAAGGGTATATTTTTACAAGTGAAACAAGCTGCTTCATCAGACCATTACAAAAACTAGCGGTAAAGTATGAGACATGGGAAATGTTTCAGACAAACAAGCTTAGTTATGTTTTGAATTGCGTAATGGGCGGCTTGAGGTCAAACACCACTGTGGCCATGATTATGCAGTAAATTCTCTTTTGACACAACCACATTGTCAGAGGAGCTACACACTCACCAACAGCAGCAATTTCTAAGCGCGTTTGTTATTTTCTAAACTAAGCAGCAGGATGTAAACTTTGTTCAATGCAAGAGACATGTATGCCAATTTTTTTTTTATCCCCCACCCCCCCCTCTTCTTTCTTTTTCATATACACAGCTCTTTTTCATACACACAGCGCTTTCTTACATCATCATCCTGAAGTTGTCCCCCTTCCTTCACATTTGTCTCCCCATGTGCATGCACAAACAAGGATGTTTCTTGCTCACCTCTGCCTTTTCTCATCCTACACAGCATCTATGCACTCAAATATTTTTTCTAAACAATAAGACTACAACAATACCTCTCAAAAGGAGTCCGATTCCCCACCCACCCACCCACACATTCCACCCCCCAGTCTTTAAATGCTATCAAAAGTTTACCAATCTTTAAAAAAAAAGAACATCACTTCAGAATGGGTAACCATATATGCTTACATAAACATACACACATGCTTCCAAAATGGGTCAAGACAATTATAATGCATTCTTGCACACTTTCTTGCTTACTTCTGAAAAGGAGGGACTGACACATAGTATGTTGCATTTTCTTTGGACAATGCGTCATGTTCACACATACGTAAGCCACTTGCAACTTTCTTTAGACTAACACAATCTTTTCTTTTTAAAAATACAAAACCAAACAGAAATGTGTCCACATGCCTAAAGATACATGCATAAAAATTGAGAAAAAAGTTAGCAAAAAGCACATGTAAAAACATGACAAAACGTGCAAGTACATAACTGGAAATGTAATATATTCTTTCCTTTTCAAACCAGCCTCCCCCCCCCCCCCCCCCTCCCTTTCAATTTTGTGTTTTGTTAGCAAGCTTCAATAGTAGATAGAATTTTTTTCCTAAACTGCAAGTAATATACACAAAATTGTTCGAAATTTGTACAAAAAGAAAAGAGATTCTTCTGAAACTTGAATCCCAAAATTCATCACTGAATTAAAAAATAAATTCCTTTTCGATCCCAAAATTGTTTTGTACATAATTATTGCTGAGAAAGACAGAGATATATAAATATTGTAATAAAAGTCTACACATTTCCAAAGATTTGTGTTTGTACTCTTGTTATGATTGTAATTGAAATACACTTTATTTTCTTCATTTTACTAACACATCACCATTTGGTTTCTTTTTGAGCTGAAATTGTCATTCAATTCTTTACAGGAAACCACAGGTATTGATCAACTTCAAAGGCTGTTTATGTAAACTACTATTCTACAACAAATGTAGGTACATTTAGATCTCACGCACACACATGCGCACACACACACACGTGTCAAAACATACTGAAGAGATCACAAGATTAGCTTCATCTGATATTTCATGCCATAGACTGGTTTGGGAAGAAAAAAACAATATCCACAGTTTAAACTAGTGAGAAGTGAAGGCTGTAACATTTACACACTTGTGCAGACCTGCCTACCCCCAATTTCTTTTTTAGGTACTCCACGAAATAACATTCTGTACTTTTTCTCAAAATTCCGTATTTTGCAAGGAGACCCCAAAACGGAACATTACAGAACATTAAACCGCCATGCGAAATGACGAAAAACACTCGATTTTGACCAATCTTAGAAGACCTTAAGTTCAAATTTTTGCTGTATTAATTTTCCATTAACCATACTGCAGTACTGGGGCTCAAAATCGTGTACAAAATATGGAAAAATCATATGGGTAGGCAGGTCTGCTTGTGATCCCCCATCTTGCACTTACATGACAACCCTTTCAAACTATGTTTATCGCGTAAAGGCAAAAAAACTTCAAAAAAATTCAGGAGACTATAATGAACATGTACAATAGCAACAAAAAAAGCTTTGAATACAAAAAAAGCACCAAAAGAAGACCAATTTATTAACAATGCTGGGGGAAAAATATTCAAGGGAAGGGCGGGGCAAGGAAAGCCGGGAAAAAGGTGAAAATTCCAACAGAAAATAAAACGGAGAAAAATACAAGCAACACAGGATCAGATCTCGATAGAAACAACAAGCAGCCCGTACAAAAAACCCCGATCATCCTTTCTTTTGTTCTCTTCAACCCATACAGCACACTTTGCTTGGCCCTTCAAGTCATTTTCTTTTTCAAACACAAACAAAGCAGTATCTGACACTCATCAAAAAGCTGGTCACAAAAAAAAACCACGTTCACTCCGTAAATGCACGCATTGAGCCCTCGACGAGGCAAACGAAAAACGGAAATAAGTCTTCAGACAAAAACGTGTGTTCTCCCATTGGAAGCTGGTGGTCCGGATGTTGATTGAAGCCCCTCCCCCGAGGTGCCGGGCGGCTCAGAACTCGAGGCGGTAGGTGTAGCAGGTGGCCTCGTGGTCCTGTAGCCTGACGGTGCAGCGACTGGCGGCGGGGGCAATGTCCACCTTGCTCTCGGCCAGCTTCTCCTTCTGCAGGGCCATCCAGTGCTGCAGCGCGGGGGTCTCGTAGGTGGGGATGACGCTCACCTCCCGCTCCCCGCCCTTGTCCCAGGAGGCCTTGGCGTCCAGCAGCATGTCCAGGACCTTGGGGTTGGGGCAGCGGGCGCTCAGCACGTAGTGGCGGGCCCGCACGCGCTTGAAGAACTCGGCGTCCACGTAGGCGGGGTCTCCGTGATTGGGGATGTAGGTCAGGTCCACGTAGAAGGGGGAGAAGGGGGGCAGCGGGGGCATCTTGGCCACGTCGGGGGAGGCCCTCGTCTTGGTGAAGGCGCTGCCCGGCTTGCGTGCTGCTGCTGCTGCCGCGGAGGAAGCCATTGAGGCGCGGGGTTTGGCCTCCGCCCGCGACGTGTCCAGGCTCTTGGCAGTGGCGGGGCGGGCGGTGCTCTTAGGGTCCTGGCCGGCTCTCTTGGGGTCAGGCCTGGCGGGGCGTGCCGATTTGGGAGGTTCCGGGGTGCCGTTGGCCGTCTTACTGGTCGGTTTGCTTGCCGAGCCTGGCCTTTTATCTGCCCCAGGCTTTCCTTTTGTTGGGGAAGCGCCAGGCTTCCTCGCTTCAGGTTTTTTGGTGTCCCCGGCACCCTCTTTGGCGGCCGATGCCTTGCCGCTGGGCTCTGTCGGGGGAGGGGAAGGCAGGCCCATGGGGTGGCCCCACTCGGCCAGGGGGTCAAACTCTGAGGGGTCGGCATCGCTGCCCTTGTCCGAGCAGTCGGCGTTGTTGGCCAGGTCAGCATGGTGCCCAAAGACAAAGCCCTGCTGCACACCAGCCTGGTCATGCAGCAAACCGTGGGCCCCGTTCATTCCTCCTGGGAATCCCCCCTCCTGGTCAGCCTCAAACTGGTCCTGCAGAGGGGAGGGAGCGGGCAGTCCCGTGGGCGGTCCCCACTGAGCCAAGGGATCAAACTCTGCGTGCCCTCCTGACTGCTGGCTTTCGCTCAAGTCCTGCCCAAAGGGATCAGCCTGTTTCTCCTCATTGCTTGGAGGAGTGGGGAAGTTCTGAGCGCCCAGGCCGATGAAAGGGTTGAAGGCCTGGCCGTCCCCGGTGCCCGTGTCCTGGCCGCCCATCAGGTCCTCCTGGGGCTGGTGGTGCTGAGCGGCCAGGGCCTCGTCCACGTCCTTGTCATGGTCGGGGGTTCCTCCGTCGATGGAGTCTGTGTCCTCGTGGGGGCTGCCCCCCACCACTTTCTCCATCGGTGTGGGGCTCTCGTCCCTCTCGAAGGCTTCAGGAAGGGAGCTGTGGTCAGGGTCAGGCAACCCCTGGGGCCCTTCCTTTGCTTCCTGGGACGACACTGGGCCGCCCGTCATGCGGATCTCCTCGTCCTCAAGATTGACGTCGTTCTCGTAGGCGTAGGCGTTGCTGTCCCCAGCCACTTCCTCTTCCTCCTGCCCCTCATCATCATCGTAGATCCCCATCTGTTCCATGTGGGCTTTTCTCATGTCCCCAGCATGTTGCGAGTCCTGCGGGAGCTCTCTCTCAGCGCCTGGTTCCTCCTCCTCCTCCTCTTCGCGGATGCCGCCCATCTGGAAGGAGTCGCTGGTGGTGCCGTACTGGATGTTCTGGGCAATGGTGTTGCTGGGCTGGGCCTCCACCGGGTCGTCGGCAAAGTGGGGCTCCTCCAGCTCCGGGCTGATCTCCTTCTCAGGACTGTACTCCTTCTCAGGACTGTACTCCTTCTCTGGACTGAACTCCTTCTCTGGACTGAAATCGTGGATGTCGTCGGACACAGTGGGGCTCTGCTCTTTCAGGTACTGCTCAGGCTCGGGGGACACGGACTGGTGCTCTGCATGGGCGGCGTGGTCGTCCTCGGGTGACATCTCCTTGCCCTGAGCGGAGTAGTCGGGCTGGATCTCCTCCTCAAAGAGCTGGGACTGCACCATGACTGGGGGCTGCTCCTGCACCACACGGGGCATGCTGTGCTCAGAGGCCGGGGGCTCCGGCAGAGACTGGGGCTGGGAGACGAACCCTCCGTCGTTCTCCCCGTCGTCAAAGCCGTTGTCCACACCCTCGTCGTCGTCGTCATACACCCCCAAGTCACGCAGCTCCTGCTGCTGGTTCAGGGCGTTGGCGGGCGGAGGCGGATGGTTGGCGGGGGGCTCCACAGCGCTGCTCTCGCACAGGGCGGGCTGGGGCAGGGCCTCGGGCATATCCCCGCCCATCATCAGGTCGGCGTTGGCCGGAGGCTGCTGCACGGCGGCGTCCCCAGAACTCATCGGTTTGTCCATGTGGTTCACCTCGGCAGGCACAGGCTTCTCCTGGGCCACTGGCTCCGGGGCCTCAGGCTGTGCGGGGGCTGGAGGTGCAGCAGCTGCTGCTGGCCGGGGTGTGGGGCGGGGTGTGTGTGGGGGAGGGGGCTTTGGGGGCCTTGGTTGGGGAAGCGGGCGATTTGATGGGGGAGGCCGTCTTGACTGAAGCCTTGGATGGGCTGGAGGAACCGGATGACTTGGACTTGTCCTCTTTTTCCTTGTCGTCCACCTTTGCCTTGTCCCTGGCGCTGGACGCTCTCTTGTTGTTGCTCTCTTTCTGTGACTTGGCACTCTTAGTGGCTGCTGGCGCTGAGGCAGCAGAGGTCTTGCTGGAAGCCGATTTAGTCTCCAGACGCTTGGGAGGCTCTGCCTTGACAGCTGACCGAGACGTAGCCAAGGACTCAGACTTGGCGATGGCTGACGATCGAGTGGCTCCGGCAGATGCAGGCTTGCGGGTGGCAGCGGAGCCCGGCCTCCCACTGGAAGCGGCGGAAGAGGGCGGCTTCTTGGCTTTGTGGGCGTCCTGGGCGCAGAAGGTGGGGTGCTTGAGGAACTCGAGGTGCTTGACACGCTCCAGGCCCTCCAGCAGCTTGTGCTGAGGGGCGGTGCCGGGGAAGAGGATGCGCGTGACGTTCTCCGTGGGGCTGGCCGGCCGCACCACCAGCAGGGCGCACACAGAGCTCACGTTGGGCACGGGGATGCCGTTGGCCTGCCCGAACGAGGACACCTGCTTGTCCCACTGAGACAGGAACTCCTTCATCTCCTTGGCGTCCCCCGCCGGGTTCAGCACGTACATGTCCAGGGACCCCTTCCCCACCTTGTGGAACAGCGTGATGGGCTCCAGGTTGCCGGAAGGGACGCGGGTCAGAGGGTGGGGGGCGTGGTTCAGCTTGCGGCTCAGCTCCAGCAGTCGGGCTCCCTCCGCGGCCAGGTTGATGAGCAGACTGGAAGAGGCGCCCCCTTCCTCTATAGCCTTCGCTCCACCGTTGCCCACCTTCCCCGTGTTCATGAACATGTAGTCGATGTCAGGGTGTATCACATCCAGGGCCTTCCTCTCCAGGAAGGTCTTGATCCCGAAGACGTTGTCGGGCCCCAGGTGGGTCAGCAGCAGGGCGTCCACGCCGTCCAGGTGGCGCACAAAGTCCCAGAAGCAGGAGCGCCAGCCGTAGCCCCCGTCAACCAACATGTTGAAGCCCTTCATGGCGAACAGGGCCGAGTCCCCCTGCTGGGCGGGGAAGATGTAGATGACGGGGCGCGTAAATGAGATGTTGCCGATGACGTCTGACGCCGCTAGCATGGATCCCAGGGGCACGGTGTGCAGCAGGTTGGAGACGTAGGCTGCGAACTGGAGGATGCCGTGGGTGTGCTCCACCGCTGGCTTGGGGTTGAGGGTCACCTTCAGCAGGCGCTCCACGTCCGAGCCCTTCAGGGCTGAGGCCCACTCGGCGGGGCAGGGCGTGCACAGGGTCAGGGCGGCTCCCGCCGTCTGCTTGAGGGCGTTCTCCACGTCGCTGTCTTTGAACGCCTGCCACACACAACAAAGGGCGCTTGTTTTGAAAATTGCTTCAGTTTTACTGCTACCATTTTCTACTACTGAAACAAAATAATGAGTTGTCTCAATTAACTCAAATAGGAAGCTGATCTCTCCTATGCCAAAAAAAAGTTTGATGTGGTATGTGAAGTTTGCGGAAATGGATAGTTATACTTTAAACAAAAAAAGAAGTTAAATGCACTAAATCAAAGTAACGACGTTGTAGCTTACGAAGTGTCTGCTGTGCTATACATATCTCTCTCCAGGCATGAAAACTACTGTTCCCCCCAAAAGAGGATATTTTTTCAGCCGAGAAATCCTTCCACCCGGATTTTCAGCTGACGTCAGAAGTTTTGTTGAGCGGGGGACTTGTTACCCCAAAATATTTCCGGCACAAATAACTAACGTCAGAACTTTTGTTCAGGGGGGGGGGGGCTAATCTGTTAAAAAAAAATGGAAACGGCGGAGCTGTTTTCATGCCTGATATTTCTTCTTCTTTTTCACCCATTCTTCGTGCACGGCTTGCTCTTCAGACGCCATTTTGGAAGTGATGACGTCGGGAGGAGGAGAAGGCGCAAAATGATGATCGTGCCATTTAAAGACCCAGCATGCCGAGTTTTTATTCGATTTTTGAGGCGGAGATTGGTCGATTTCGGAAAAAAAATAGGCGGAGAGGCGGAGAAAACGGAGATGTTTTCATGCCTGCTCTCTCTCCCCCTCTACACCCACCACCCTTCTTTCTTTCATCCCATCCCCTTTCTCCCAACTCATCCCCTATCTCTCTCTCTCCATCACCCGCTTTTTCTTCCAATACCACCTTATTCTCCCTTCTCCCCAGCCCCATTCTCTCTCTCCCTCCCTTCTCTCTGTCAGGGTGTGGCTGCCCATGTGGCGCGGTGTAATCAAAAACGGTCACACACGTAATGTTCTCACCCCTAGCTGGTGCAATTGTACCATAGTGTTCAATTGCTTTGGCTGTTGGGATGATGATCCCTGGAGTCTTAAGCCAGGGAATGACAATAACAACAACAGTGAGTCCTGACCTGGCTGAAGGTTTGGATGGTGAAGAGGTCATCTCACTGGAGTCTTAAGCCAGGGAACGACAACAACAACAGTGAGTCCTGACCTGGCTGAAGGTTTGGAAGGTGAAGAGGTCATCTCACTGGAGTCTTAAGCCAGGGAACGACAACAACAACAGTGAGTCCTGACCTGGCTGAAGGTTTGGAAGGTGAAGAGGTCATCTCACTGGAGTCTTAAGCCAGGGAACGACAACAACAACAGTGAGTCCTGACCTGGCTGAAGGTTTGGAAGGTGAAGAGGTCATCTCACTGGAGTCTTAAGCCAGGGAACGACAACAACAACAGTGAGTCCTGACCTGGCAGAAGGTTTGGAAGGTGAAGGTGATCTCACTGGAGTCTTAAGCCAGGAAATGACAACAACAACAGTGAGTCCTGACCTGGCTGAAGGTTTGGATGGTGAAGAGGTCATCTCACTGGAGTCTTAAGCCAGGGAACGACAACAACAACAACTGTGAGTCCTGACCTGGCTGAAGGTCTGGAAGGTGAAGAGGTCATCCTGCAGCACCCAGGCGGGGGCTCCCTGGAAGGCGTAGCCCGCGAACAGCACGGCCTTGGCGGGGGCGGGCAGGGTGAGCACGGTCCTCAGCGAGTCCTTCACCGTCTGTGCCTGGGGATTCAGCAGCAGCTCCACCGCGCACAGCTCAGACTGGTGGTGGATGATGCGCTCCCCTGGAACACGAACAGCGCGCACAATTAACTCCATTGAGTCACATACAAAATGACGTACCGTATTTGACCGACTATAAGGCGATACTTTTTTCTCAGACTGAGACCCCTGCGCCTTATAATGTGACTGATAAATAGAATAACAAAATCTGAATTTTCTGTAAAATGTGGGAGGTGCGCCTTATAGTCTGAAAAATGCGGTAGTTTCTCCCTCAGATCGCATTATTTTTCCTTCATTTTTTAATTTGTTACCTCATTTTTTTCCATCCTTCTTGTTCCTGCTTATCCCATTTGTCCCCTTCTACTTTCTGATCTGAGGAAATCTTTTTCCTTCGACTTCATTCTATTTTTTGTATTTTACAGTGAACATTTTTTTTCATGAGATTTAACTTGAACGTGAAACTTATGTGTGAGCTAGAGTGAATTTGTTTCTTCTCCCATTTTATAAACGGTGAATTGTCTTCATAAGATTCAACCTTGAGTGTGGCACACACAGCCTATTTTAATTTAGTCCCTGATTGTGTTTGATGAAGGGAACTCAATAAATTTCAGAAATATTACCAGCAAAAATGTGGGCGTTCGGGTTTTTGTTCATCATCGCATTATTTTTTATCATTAATTTTTCAAAAAATCGCCAAAAATCAAATGCACACATACAAACATGCAATGTGTGTCGAGTGAAAGATAAATCAGTTTTTTAATTTTTAGACTTCTTACTTCAAACGAGTGAGCCGCATATATTTCATGATGTAAATAATCTGATGAAATGCGCTTCGTCAGGAAAACAAAAACTTTTAACTCCACGGGCTGACCACTTTGTTATGATCTTGATCTAGTATCACAAAGCCACTCAAATTTTGATAGACTTGGTTTAGTATATAAATAAAAAAGGATTGTAAAAAGCATAATATAAACTATAAACTGTTTCTTTGATGTTTGAATAAAGTGATATTATATGAAGCAAATTTGAAGACGATGTCGTTCAATTTAAAGAAGTAAAAAATGAAAATAGGACACGCTGGAGACAGTCTAAGGGAAGCAACTACAATGGGAAGGTCTCAGGATTAATAGGAACAGCGAGTTATTTCCCTTTTATTGGGTTTCACAACAGTCAAAACGTGTCAGAAAAACCCCCTCCGACCTGACTCCCTTGAGTGAAACCATGTGGCCCAGGCATGGTAATGGAGGGAAAGCATTTTTCTCTGAAAATATCAGGTTTCAGGAGATGATGTCTCTTGGTGGAAGTAATCAAGGGATTAACTCATACAAGTCATGTCCGGAATTAATAGATAGCTGTCACATTTGATGCATTTGCTTCAAGGGAAATAAATCTGTGTGCATACCATACCTTGGTCACTTCTAAACTCACTTTGCTCCCTTAGACCACAATTTTGTCTCCGACTCTGCTTTTGTAGCGGTTTGTTGTGAGGCAACCAATCAGTGCAGATAGTTTTTTTTATATAAAGTCTATATATAAAGCGATTTGCAAGTTTTTTTTAATGATTCAAAATCGTTGCGATGCGAATGAGCTAAAGGCCCTTTATGGTGGTCAGGGGGCACTTGATGTTCTGCATTCACTTTTCTCTGAGTTCAGAGAATTCTCTCAAAAATTACCAAGCAGCGCCTGTGTGCACACAAACACACAATGTAAAGAGATAAACACAGTCGAAACGCAAAGAAATGACAGGCTTGCGCACGCACACATGAATGTGTGTGCAAAAACACACACACATGCACACACACACAAAGTTATGACACACAATATTAGTGAGGTACAGATACTGGTACTCGATAGACACACACACAATAAACATAGATACACACACACACACACGGGTGCAACTACACAAAATGAAAAACCCTGAAAGGCCGGGGTCTAGGGGTAATATTCCCCTGCAGCTGAAGAAAAAATTGATTTATGAAGGTATTTTATTTTAAAGTGTTTGAAAAATACAGTAGACACACAAAGATCTTGTTTGACAAATTAAAAAACAAGTACAAATGTGGAAAATATGGCTTAAAACCCAATTTGTAGACCCCTACCACTTTCAAGGCCTACCGATCTCCCAGACCGTGACCTTGATCGGTATGTCACCATCAGAACGGGCATAAGCCAAAGTACCTACATGCCAAATTTGAAGACTCTAACACCAACGGTGTGGGAGTTATGGCCCATTAAAAGATGTTCAGTTTTCAAGGTCGTACGTCAAGGTCAAGACGGCAAAAAAATGCGGATGAGCGGATGCCTTCCTCTCATGGTGACACACCAGCACACAAATGTTTACGCGATTCGGTCAAGCGGTTCAGGAGATATCCTTGGGACAGACAGAAAGAAAAAAAAATACAAAAAAATACAAACCAGCCGACCGCAAAGTCCTTCACCTATGGTGACGGACAAAAAGGAAATTCCTTATCTGGTAAAATTCAAAAACAGGAAACCCTTGTATACCAGGAAAAGTTGCACCCATGCACACACACACACCCTACTCACAGACCTGTTTACCCCCTACACAAGTCTTGAGTAGTCTGGATAGCTGAAATGAGTAGTTTGGGTGTGAAATGAGTAGTCCTCTTCATTAAACCATCAAATAATGTTCACTGAAAATGAGTAATTAGAGCATTATTTTCAATCTTGAAGAGTAGTAGAGGTCCAAATTGAGTAGAATACTACTCAAAAAGAGTAGAGAAAACAGGTCTGTACTGAGGATGTTTGAAATTAGTCAGAGCTTTCAAGTGTACATATTACCAAGAGGACTTTTAACAGTTATAATATATTCTGACAATACGTACAGGCAAAATCTGACTGTTGCAGGCAGCCGGGGGGGGGGGGGGGGGGGGGGGGGGTCTCAATCACAGACAAAAGCAACAATGGATCCAGGAATATTGTGACATCATGCATGTCAACGACAATGTAACATAAATATATGCATTGCGATAGCCACGGAAGGAAGAGACTAACCACCAACTTCCAACACACTGCCTAAAAGTTATAATACTCTCCCATCACAGTTCTTGATAAGGAAATATTCTAGACATGAAGTACTGACCTCAGGTCCTGCCTACTACATTTGTATCATATTTTTCGGACTATAAGGCGCAGGATTATAAGGCGCACCCCCCACATTTTACACAAAATTCAGATTCTGTTATTATATTTTCTTACTATTTTAGTAGTCATATTATAAGGCGCAGGGGTCTCAGTCTGGGGACAAAAGTATTGCCTTATAGTCAGAAAAATACGGTATTTGATTTCAAATAAAACTGACCCGCATATTTTAAGTCACTAGCAATCGCCCCGTGGCAGTTTTAACCCCATGGCAGTTTTAACCCCGTGGCAGCTATCTCCTCCCTACACCTACCCCCTCCCCACATTTACTTGCTCGGGGACTAATCTGCCACTCGGCGACACACTTGTTTGTTATTGTGGCTTTCAACAGACAGCCAGTCTCAAAGACACGAAAGTGAAACTTTCGGTTTTACATTTCCAAGAAGAAGGCAGCATTTCACCTTCACCCCTCCAGCCCCCCCCCTATCCCCCCCCCCCTCCTATCCCCCCCCCCCCCTCCTCGACACTCACAGCTCGTACGCTTTGTGGGTAAAGTGTTAGTTACCGTGCGAGCAGGGGGGGGGCTTGAAATAGATAGGATGAATTATCTTAATAATAGCACGTTTGGACGAATCCCGTTTCGCCGAATTCGCTAAATTTAATCGGTGCATATCGCGCGTGTTTATGAACGGATGCTGTTGCAATTTTGCACGACGATAGTCACGATCCCTGGTCATGCACGTTCCAAATCTCGAGTCAATGTCGGTTCTGGTTACGCCGTGGTTTGTGCAAAGTGAAGCGGCGTATATCGCGTACGTTTTTGAATCGATTCGCTTCCGGTTTGGCACACGGATAGTCAACGTCCCCGGTCATGTACCGTCCACATTCGAAGGCAATCCGCCCAGAAATACCGGAGATACGGGCGTCGAGAGGCCGGTTATAAGGCCCCGTTTCCCATTGGCGCTGCTCTGAAAGTGACGCGCTCTCACGATTCTCTTCAAATTTCCTGCCAGGCTTTGCCCTGGCCATAGCAAGCCTGACAGCAAATTTGAAGCGATTCGGTTAAGAAATGGCGGAGTTATTCGTAAAAAGGTGAAGCGGCGTCTAGCGCGCACGTTTATGAATCGATTCGCTTCCGGTTTGGCACACGGATAGTCCCCGGCCCCGGTCATCTTCCTGCCAAATTCGAAGGCAATCGGCCCAGAAACGCCGGAGATACGGGCGCCGAGAGGCTGGCGAATGCACGTTTCGCTCATTTGCGAAACCGCACAAATGATACGGCCGCCTCGGTTGCCGCTGGCATCGCCCCGTTAGGGCTCACAGCAAATTTGAAGCGATTCGGTCGAAAAACGGCGGAGTTATAAGGCCCGTTTCGTGTTTCAGACACACACACGGACGGACAGTTGGCTTTTTACTATATGATGAAATGACACATGGATACTGATTTCAATGAATAATATACAGTGGAACCTCCCTTATAAGACCCCTAGTCATAAGACTCCCTCCCAGTTAAAACCTACCGTATTTTACGGACTATAAGGCAACACTTTTTTCCTAGACTGAGACCCCTGCGCCTTATAATGTGACTGATAAATAGTAAGAAACTATAAGAACAAAATCAACATTTTGTGTCAAATTTGGGGGGTGCGCCTTATAATTAGGTGCGTCTTATAGCTATAGCCCGTAAAATATGGTACTTCTCCGAGACATTGTCCTTCTTTGTAAGTATTAAAATTACCTCCCTTATACAACTTCCTCCCATTTAAGGCCTCATTTTTGATTTTTCAAGGTCTTATAAGGGAGGTTCCACTGTAAATGTTTGAAATCAAGTCTTCTCTAAATGACCACAAAAACAAAAGAAAAAGAAAACATCAATATACCAACATTAGTAACAGAGATATCCATCAATCATGCAGACGAGTGCCTAGAAGAGTAAATTTGTTTTCATTCAAAACATAATGATGAGTGAGCAGGAATGTGCTTCTGAAGTACAGTGAGCACTGAACATTGGACACACACACACAAAAACCCTCTAAAATGGATGAACGCAAGAGACTACCCGGAAAAAAAGGAAAAGCTCTTAACGAGAGACAATACCTAGGGTCGAGTCTTCGGCATGATGATGATGCAACCTTAACAAGAACGGTGTTGAGAGTATTGGATCGACTGAAGTTAACTTTGAATATTCGGTGTGTGTGATTTCAATTTAACATTTTAATAGTGAGATCATTCTTGAAGGAGATTTGAGTATTATTTCACGTGAATTTCGTGACAATAGATCAGAAACTCGTTAAGGAGGTTCAGTAAAGAACGGACCTGAGTGCCGCTAAATACGGAACCGGGTATTCACGGACGATCAAAATTGCATTACTAGAGCTAGAGCTGGGCCCGCTTCTCTCTCGGGTTTCTCTGCTTTGAAAAAGCATCGGAAAAATCCATACATTGTCCGCGCCGGATTAAGAGCTGCAGGGGTCAATGTTGAGGAAAAAAGTAGCGGCTTATAACCCAAATTTTACGGTAATTGTTTGCACAAAAATGATAATAATTAATAACATGCAAAGTGAAAAATGAGAGGAGACAATAAAGCAAAACACCAACATGCAAACTATCAACATAATCTACAGCTCACATTAGAAAATGGCACCAGTATGAGGCAATGTAAACATTGGAGTTACCCTTCACCCCCATCAAGCATAGACATTCTTGGCAAATCAATTAATAACTAACACTTTCACATGTACGCCCGTCAAGCTATTCTAAGATTTTGTAAGTATTCATTAGTACAGTGGAACCTCCCTTATAAGACCTCCCATTATAAGACTCCCTCCCATATAAGACCTACTTCTGAGACATTGCCCTTCTTTGTAAGTATTAAAATTACCTCTCTTCTAAGACCCCTCCCTTATAAGACCTCATTTTGGACGATTTTTGAAGGTCTTATAAGGGAGGTTCCACCGTACCTCCAACACAGAGATTATATTGTTCTTGTAAATACAGTACCGGGTAACTCAAAAAGCTGTGAACAGAATTCAATGAAAGTTGCTACAGCGCAGTACAGGGGTAAGTTATTACCCAAAGAAAAGTCCTTCATCTGTTGACTTCTTGAAGGAATTTCTATACTGAGCTAATGAAATAGCGAACAGTAAGGCTTCTTATTCCCTGGTTTTACAGGTTGGCAACCATTCTTGATCACGGTTTGCATCACGTCAACCTTTACTGGTTTATCCTGACAGTCATAAGTGCATTTTTCCTCAAAAAGGATGAAGAAATTTAATACATTTTACAGGACATTTCTGAAAACTTTCAACAGGCAATTTCGAAAGACGAGGTAACTGTAATTACTTACAAGAAGATCGAGAGGACAGTATAAACGTGCATTTATTCACAGTGAATCTCTTTATGTACATACACAACACTAACAATCCTGTCTGGGGGTACCTGCTTGTGGCTTGACAGATCATTTTGCATGCGTCCAGCTAAATCACACTTTCAACATCACATGCTTGTAACCACACTTTTTACAACGGAACATCAAAACTTTACAACATCGAACACGAAAAGTGACGATTGTGCGATTTAATCATTTTAAAGCGTAAGCATTCAAACAATTAGCTTGCTTCAAGAGCTTTATTTTGCTTTACAGCAACAAAAAAGGTACAACCTTCATTCCGAACAGAACAAAATCAAACCAAGATATCCATCTAAAAACAAATGACAGGAGATGAAATGAATGAAAGATTTCAGCGCAGCAGCTCTACAAAATGAATGACAAGCAAGTCGCCGACTCAGCAAATGAACATGAAAATGAAAAATGAAGCGCAAGAGTTTTCTTTGTTTCATACTGTTAAATAAATGGAATTGAAAGCGTCTTTAGCATGGAAAGTGAACTGCACTCACCTGTTTTCCTACCTGCGCAGTGATGTGACAAGATTCAGATCACATTATTTATCACACAGATATAGAAAGAGGGTATTGATTCTAAATCAAACAAATTTGAGATCTGCTTCTCTTTCACTTGTCCCTCCCACCTCCTCTCTCTCTCTATCACACACACACACTCACATACTCACACACACACTCACATACATATTCACATACACACACACACACACACTCAGAGTGACACAACACAACTTTCTTCCAATTTAAATGACCACAATGATACAAGACTATCTAACACAGTGGAACCTCCCTTATAAAGACCTTCAAAAATCATCCAAAATAAGGTCTTAAATGGGATGGAGTTGCATAAGGGAGGTAATTTTAATACTTACAAAGAAAGGCAATGTCTCAGAGAAGTAGGTCTTAAAAGGGAGGGAGTCTTATAATGGGGGGTCTTAAACGGGAGGTTCCACTGTATACATGACACATGCCTTGCAGATTCAAATAGTACATTCACACATGGGTATACTATGACCCAAAAACTGAAACAGACTGCAACGTCACTGGAACATACAACAAACAACTACACGACAAGTGTAAAGTGACGTTATTTTATTCACGAGACAAAACAAAACTACTGGATATTTCGGTGAATGCGCCCTTACGCATTGGACTGTAGAGGGGAAGTATTATTTTTTCATTTTGATCTTGTTTTTTTGCTCCTTTTGTTGCCTGCTGTTTGCTCCTTTTCATATATTTATTTGCTATTTGCTTGTTTGTCTGTGTTGATAAAGGCGCATTCGCCGAAATATCCAGTACTTTTGTTTTGTCTCTTGTGAATAAAATAATGTCACTTTACACTTGTCGTGTAGTTGTTTGTTTGTTGCATACACTATGACCACACAGCTATTCAGACACTTCTGCACAGTGACACTTAACAATGGTACCAAGAACAATCCAGCGGGAAAATTAGTTACAAAAAGTGTGGAGAAACCAGAAAACCAGATATGGTCAATCACAAACAACATTCAATGAAGAACATGGAACAATGCTAATGTTGACAAACTGCCTCAGGAGTTAAGTGGATAGAGGAGAATGAAAAAATAAAACGCACACAAAAAACAACAACCACTGTTAACTTCAGAAAACCACCACCGGTAAATGACGTTGTTTGTTATAAATAATGTGCAAATTGTTAATGCCACCAGAAAACAATGACAATAAAGTCAAAGTCAAGACGAAGAAGGGATAACTCGTAATTCTGCCGCTAACTGTTCTTCACACAATCTCAGGCATGGGATTTCAGTCTCACAAGAAAAAAAAGAAGAAAGAAAATAAGGACTCGGAGGGGAAAAAAAGAGGAAAGCTGGTGTTTTGTTTTTTTTAAATTTACTTTTTAGATACAGCATTAGAAATAGAATCGATAAATCAAAGAGTTCATTTCGCATTCACTCGAAAGTAGTTCTTTACTCAAAGGATTTATTTACACCGATTTAAAAAAAAAAATCACTTCTGGGGTGATCAAAACGGCTGAAATCAACCTTAACCCTTTCACCGCCAATGTCGCATTTTTGCACCACAATGGTTTAACACCCATGTCACTAAAAGGCATTGAATCAGGGCCTGTTATCTGAAGACCCTATTTTCGTAATTTTTGGGGGTAAGCATAGGCCTAATGTTACACATGTCACAGAGGAATTCGCAACATCGCAGCTTTTTTCCCCTCTCTACCCCAGGTAAGTTTAATGGTCTTGTTTGGCTGAAAAATGACTGGCGGCGAAAGGGATAAGGCTGAAAAATCCCGTGCCTGCTAGTGATAGCGAGTGACTACAGGTAAATGTATGAACACTAGTAACATTCATTGCTGTTTATCTCGGTGTTACTGACCGTTGGGCCCCTCCTCTCCCAGGTCCGCCCGGTTGGCCACCTGAGCCAGTTCATCATTGATGTCCACCCCCGTGGCACCGCTGTCCCACCCCTTGAAGCCTGGAACAAAGACGCAGCACAATATGAATTATGATACAAAACAGAACGGTACAATAAAAACAAGGTTCATCATTGATGTCCACCCCCGTGGCACCGCTGTCCCACCCCTTGAAGCCTGGAACAAAGACGCAGCACAATATGAATTATGATACAATACAGTACGGTACAATGAAAACAAGGTTCAATTGATGTCCACCCCCGTGGCACCGCTGTCCCACCCCTTGAAGCCTGGAACAAAGACGCAGCACAATATGAATTATGATACAATACAGAACGGTACAATAAAAACAAGGTTCATCATTGATGTCCACCCCCGTGGCACCGCTGTCCCACCCCTTGAAGCCTGGAACAAAGACGCAGCACAATATGAATTATGATACAATACAGTACGGTACAATGAAAACAAGGTTCATCATTGATGTCCACCCCCGTGGCACCGCTGTCCCACCCCTTGAAGCCTGGAACAAAGACGCAGCACAATATGAATTATGATACAATACAGTACGGTACAATAAAAACAAGGTTCATCATTGATACCAGATACTGTATCATGCCCATGTTGTACTGGCTATACCTGTACTGCACTGGATTGTATATTACACAACATCGTACAAGGCCAGTTAATAAACCTTCCTGACATTTTGTGAAAATAATTTTCCCTATCAACCCTTCAAAATCCCCGAGCTATATATAAACGATGACCTAAAGGTAAAACTGTACAAATCATAGAACCCATCTTTTCCGATCGATGCCCCCGATTCAGTGAAGCGCACCGCAGGGCATGGTTAATAAGAGTACCGCCAGTTGTATTGATTGATTCGGGCTGCAAGCTGTTGCAGTCAGAAAACATTGGCACCCCGCATTCCTTGCATTCCACACAGGTAACTAATATGTATGATCCTCTATGCACACATTGGGATGAGGACTGTTTGTGAATCCGCTGGTAAAATACTCAACACCTCAACTAAGGAGATTCTTTTTTCATTTTCTTCGTTTTACTTCTTCCCGTTCCCTCCCAAGTCTCTTAATTTGAAGCCGGATAATTTCTATCTTTCTACTTTCTGTTGCGTTTTATTTTACCTTTCTTAATCTTATAATGAAACCCATGACCTATATGGGTGTAAAATATATTGATTAGTTTAAAGAAAAAAACAATGAAAAGATGTCTGCATGATTGTAATGGTCACTTAAGTAGATCTTATTCTAGACATATATGTAACGGTGATGATTTACCAAGACACTAAGCCACACATACACCATGCATGCACGCACGCATGCAAACACACACACACCTCACACATACATTGTATGCGTATGGTGTGATACAAACACCAAACATCTACTGTACACACACACACAAATGGGGTTGCAGACACACATTCACACTCATAAAACACACCACACCTATACAAAAAAGCACAAATACACACACATTCACACTCCTCTCTGTCTCGCACCAGGAAGGCACTACGCTTAGCGTCCTTGCTCACACACATACTGTATACACAAACACACGCATGCACACACACACTGTCTCTCTCCCCCTCCGAGTCTCTCTCTCTCTCACATGCACACAAAGGGAGTTGGATAGTATTACGGAAAATCCTAGTGATTCCATGACCCGGAAATCCAGTGTATTGTGGACACTTAGCACAGAGAACAATGGCCCCCGCTTAGCCATCACCGGCCTCCAAATGGATGAGACACTCACACACCAACACTGGGGGAAAGTCAATGGGAAAATGGAACCACTGTTGGGTAGGAGGGGGGTGTGGGGGGGGGGGGAGAGAGAGAGAGAGAGAGAGAGAGAGAGAGAGAGAGAGAGAGAGAGAGAGAGAGAGAGAGAGAGAGAGAGAGAGCGAATTTGAAAACTTAAACTTTATTTTCCAAGGATATAGCGTGTTTAGGCAATGCCTATTCTTCCAATCTGTCTGTCCTTGACTACATAGAGGCAATGCATACTATTACGCATACAGAGCTGAATTTCAAAGGTAGCAAAGCAGTTGATATTATGAAACATAGATAGGCTGAAATATGGGATTATAAAAGTTGCATAATTTTTAATACTCGCGCGTGCATACAAGCATGCAACCATACTTACACACTGTGCGCGCATGTATATAAGAGGAAACATACATTAGAGAGACAGAGAGAGATAGAGGGCATCATAGGGTATGTAACAGGTAACAATTTGCATTAAATTGAGGACAATATTTCTAACATAATTAGGCACATTGTAGGAGAATAGAGAGAGAAATAGAATGTAAATTAATGCGCATCTCTCTCTCTCTACATACTAACATCGTGCATAAGTGTCTAGCATATGTGGTAAGGTGTGACCCTGTGTGGGGTGACTAAAGAGAGAGGGAGAGGAGGGAGAAGAGGGAGGGAGAGAGAGAGAGAGAGAGAGAGAGAGGGGGGGAGAGAGAGAGAGAGAGAGAGAGAGAGAGAGAGAGAGAGAGTCGAGGGAGGGAGGGAGAGAGGGGGGAGAGAGAGAGAGAGGAGAGAGAGAAGCGAGAGAGAGGAACATTTGAAAACTTAAACTATTTTCCAAGGTATAGATTTTAGGCAACGCCTATTCTGTCAATCTGTGATGAATACATATGGCAAGGCATACTATTACGCATACAGAGCTGAATACAAAGGTAGCAAAGCAGTTGATATTATGAAACATAGATAGGCTGAAATATGGGATTATAACAGTTGCATAATTTTTAATACTCGCGCGTGCATACAAGCATGCAACCATACTTACACACTTGCGCGCATGTATATAAAGGAAACATACATTATAGAACAGGGCAAATAGAGAGAGTATGTAACAGATTTGCATTAGATTGAGGACAATATTTCTAACATAATTAGGCACATTGTAGGCGAATAGAGAATGAAATTAATAAAATGAGAGAGAGCATAAGCATCTAGCATATCAGGAGATATGAGTAAATGAGCTTAAGGAGAGAGAGAGAGAGAGAGAGAGAGAGAGAGAGAGAGAGAGAGAGAGAGAGAGAGAGAGAGAGAGAGAGAGAGAGAGAGAGAGAGAGAGGCTGTGCATGTGTGCGCGCGCTTGCATACGTGCACAATAGCAGTTTTCCAACACCACAAAGAGCTGCAATCACACACACACACTGTCACTAACTTCGATGCTACATGTTTGAAAATGTCACCGCTCTAATACAACAATCCCAGACACCCTCTCCCCCTCCCTCGAAATGATTGAGAAAAGGATATATTATCCCAACGGTCAATGTTTTATTTCCACAGTCAAGGTTTTTCCTCAATCACAAAGAGCCACAATCTTTCATTTATAACAGTGACCTACCATTGAAAGGGATAAGGTGAAGAATCAGTGTGAAATAGTAAATCAATGCCGCTTCCTTTTATGCCAGTCTGAGTCACTGAACATTCTTTAACACTACTACAATGAGCGTTGTCACAAAAGCCTAAGGTCGGGTTCACATTAGACGCGTTCCGTAAGGAAAACCCTAAATAAGTGGAAGAAAGAAGGATAAAAGTTTACGCATACATATGGGGGAAATTCGGACACGTGCGCAAATCTTTTTCCTTCTTTCTTCCACTTATTTAGGGTTTTCTGTACGGAACTTACGCGTCTAAATGTGAACCCGGCCTTCGTGGGTACATGACGCTTACAGACGGAAGCATCAGGCACAGAAGCAGGCCTTCACAGGAGAAGTTGGATTCATTCATATGATATACAGTGGAACCTCCCTTGTAAGACCTTCAAAAATCATCCAAAATGAGGTCTTATAAGGGGGAGGTCTAATAACGGAGGTAATTTTAATGCTTACAAAGAAGGGCAATGTCTCAGAGAAGTAGGTCTTATGAGGGAGGGAGTCTTATAATGGGAGGTCTTATAAGGGAGGTTCCACTGTACCAGTTAAAGAGTTCTTGCTCCAATCTCTTGACACTAAACTCCACAGGAATTGAGACAAGTGCGTGGAGTCAAGACTTCCGGATACACTTCAGTTTCTGCTTCAAAGATAATAACTGCTACTATATTTTGAAGTTAAAAACCAAGCAAGCAAGCAGACAGACAAACACACACTCTCTCCCTCTCACAATAATTTTAGTAAGGTGATCTTGGCTGCTGCACACACAAGGGAAAATCATGTCCCCTGGATCCATTAGGTCATTAGATATAATAGCTGGGGACTAAATCACTACAATTAAACCACCCTACCTAATGACCACTGCTGCCAGAGTGCTATTTGGGGAGAGAGAGAGAGAGAGAGAGAGAGAGAGAGAGAGAGAGAGAGAGAGAGAGAGAGAGAGAGAGAGAGAGAGAGAGGAGAGTGAGATTGGGAAAGAGAGAGACAAGAGATGGGGGGGGGGGGGGGGGGGGGGGCTAGGCTCTGAACTGATTGTGTGACTAAGGTCAATCAATCAATCAATATTTGTATTGTCCATTTTACAGGCATTCTTTCTGCAGCGATAAAACAATCAACAATTCAACACAACAAGGTTGTCATTTGAGTCTTTTTTTTATTTTACACACAGCATTCGTACAATCATTCTACATGACAGATCGTTGTTTCCCCCATTGTTTGAAAATTCTTTTGTGTAGTAACATAGAAAAAACAGAGAGAGAGAAAAAAACCCAACATATCTTAGCAGTAATTTGAAGTACATTAAATAGTAATATTAAATCAGCAAATTTTTAATTTTGCTAATTAGTCTTCAGGTATTTTGTTTCACTTGCTACACCTCAATCTCTCCCCCTTTCCAACTCCCTACCTATCTTTCTGCAACACAACAAAACAATAAGACACATCAGGGATAATTTTTGCCACAGGACATCATAGGTCATTTGACCAGTTGTCAGAAAAATAAATAGGCCATTTTCAAAAAACAATAAGTCACAGATTTATCGGTGTGCATACCATGTAAGTCAAGGTTAGCAAACAAATGCCTCAAGTGTACAGTAAATAAAGAGAGAAAACCAAGACTGGAGTCCTGACTGATCCGAGATTTTGAGAAGCGGATGAGTAGAACCCTTACACACACCCTGTTACAAATAATTCAAAATCGTTGCGATGTGAATGAGTTAAAGGCGCAACAACCCATCCCAGGGATCGGGTCTAGCTGGTCAGAAAAGCTCTGCCTGGCAGTGACTCGCACAACAGGGGAAAAGAGAGGGTCAAGTGTCTCTGTCGCGAGTAGCGATTCAAATGACAGACGCACGCTTCCCTCCTTTTATACTCTGGGTGCGACTTTAAAGGGAAAACAACCGATCCCAGGGATCGGGTCTTTTTCGTCAGAAAAGCTCTGCCTCGCACAACAGGGAACAAAGGAGTCTCTCTCGCCAGCTGTGATTCAAATGCGGCCTGCGCTCAGCGCCTGCCACTCTTTTATAGTCCGGCCATGCCTTTAACAGCCACATATTGTGTGTACAAACCCACAGAGACCCTTACACTTAAGGGCCAGCCACACGTCCACTAAAATCGCATGACTGTATGACCTTCTCCTTTCATCACTTACTCATTGCATCGATACCCAATTTGTTCAAGCATGTGGATTACAGTTTATGTCTGTCTGTCTGTCTCTCTCTCACACACACACACCTGCACTTTTATACTTTGTGTGTGTGTGTGTGTGTGTGTGTGTGGGGGGGGGGGGGGGGGACGATGACCTCCCATGATGCAGTGGGGTGAAGAGAAGAAAATTTGCTGGCCTGCACTTCCTGCCACTCTTATCCTTAATGTACTACCCTGGGTACGCAACAAGGACTGTTAATTGTCAGGGACTACTAGTTGAGCATACATGCTCCTTTTCTTGTGATTACAGTGTGTAATGTGTGTGCGTGTGCGTGTGTGTGTGTGTGTGTGTCTGTCTGTTGAATGTCCCTGTTGAAAGAGACAGATTATCTGTGTGTGTGTGTGTGTGTGTGCGTGTGCGTGTGCGTCTGTCTGTTGAATGTGTCTGTTTCTTGAAAGAGAGAGATTATCTGTGTGTATGGTGTCTGCCTGTCTGTTGAATGTGTCTGTTTCTCGAAAGAGAGACAGATTATGTCTGTGTGTGTGAGAGTGTGTGTGTGTGTGTGTGTGTGCATGCGCTTGTGTGCCTGATTCTTTATGTACTACCCTAGGGTACAGTGATGTAGAGAAGAAGGAAACAGGGAAGGGGTAGAGGATGGTAGGTAGCAGGACAAGCTCCACACAAGTCATATAAAGGAGCACAATGGAAACTGCCATAGTGGAGCAGCCTTCATTCACCACAGACAGGTAGGCCTAGGTAGCCTGCTGATTGATTTATTGCCACCTGAGGTCCAGACTACAACCTGTGGATGGAACAAAGAGAGAGAGAGAGAGAGAGAGAGAGAGAGAGAGAGAGAGAGAGAGAGAGAGAGAGAGTATGTGAATGGGACGTGCATGCCTGCATTGCTGTATGTGCGCGTGCGTGCTTGGGTGTGTGAAGGTCTTGAGCATGCTGTCCGCTTAGAGAAGGTGAAAGCAAATCACTTGTCATGAAATGACCTTAGAACAGTTATCAACGCCAACACTTTACTATCAGTATCAGGGTCTGAGTGTTGGTTGCCCCCCCTGACAATGTTCCCCGCCTAAAACACCACAACCGCCTCACCCAAACAGCCAGTTATAACCGCTAATGTGTCGCCGTGAGTCATCAATGACGCGGGTCCAACAAAGCTTGCATACATCCCTCTCCCTGTTGTCCGCCTGTCTATGCCTCTCTTTTGCTTGCACCTTCCCTTCTTCTCTTCAGCCTAGTCTCTCTCTCTCTCTGTCTGTCTCTCTCCAGTTTGCATATCTGTCAATCTCTGTCACCGTTTTTGTTTCTCTTTTCTTTAGCTACTCCCTCCCCTCCTGTTCTTCCTTCCTTTCTCTCTCTCTGTCTCTCTTTCCAGTTTGCATCTCTATCACCGTTTCTGTCTCTTCGTCTTCAGCTACTCCCTCCCCTCCTCTCTCTTCCTTCCTTCCTTTCTCTCTCTGTGTCTCTGTCTCTCTTTCCAGTTTGCATCTCTATCACCGTTTGTCTCTTCGTCTTCAGCTACTTCCTCCCCTCCTGTTCTTCCTTCCTTTCTCTCTCTGTGTGTCTCTGTCTCTCTTTCCAGTTTGCATCTCTATCACCGTTTCTGTCTCTTCGTCTTCAGCTACTTCCTCCCCTCCTGTTCTTCCTTTCTTTCTCTCTCTCTGTGTCTGTCTCTCTTTCCAGTTTGCATCTCTATCACCGTTTCTGTCTCTTCGTCTTCAGGTACTTCCTCCCCTCCTCTCTCTTCCTTCCTTCCTTTCTCTCTCTGTGTCTCTGTCTCTCACACACATACTCTCTCTCTCTCTCTCTCTCTCAAACACTCTCTCTCTCTGTGGCTTGCACCTTTCTCTTTCTCTCTTTACTTATCAGATGACCCGTCTCTCTCTTTCTTTCTCCAGCTTACATCTCTGTCACCGTTTTTCTCTCTCTCTCTTTCTTTGGCTACTCCCTCAAAAAGCCTCTAGTTACACCGTAGACTACAAGATCTTTGACTCCCCTCCCTCTTCTCTCTAAAATCTTCCACTATTTCTTCCTTCCTCTCTCTGTCTCTCTCTCTCTCTCTCACACACACACGTACACTCTCTCTCTCGGAAAATAAAGTTTAAGTTTACAAGTTCTCTCTCTCTCTCACATAAAAACGGAGTCAGGACTCTGACACTCCCACTGCTGTTTTAATTGACGCGGGACACAATAAGTTTACTGCCCGCACCCCTTTTCCTTGTTTCACACAAGTGAGTGACAGGTCTTACAGCACACGCATGCATGACACGCATGTTTACAAACACTTGCACAATTAATATGTGTACAGACACATACTACTAGTGTTTTGTAGAAGAACAACAAATCTAGCCTTATCATTTAGAGGGAAACCGGTACTCTCACTCCAGTCCACGTACAGTATGTGTGCCAGCATAGCAGGTGACTTTCAGATAGCAGGGGAGGCAGCTGCTATTCTGGAGGGCTGGGCTAAATATGTATGTAGTGGATGCCTTGCACAGGATACACCCCCACTCTCTTGACCAAAAAGACTCGAGGACAGTTGGTGTTTAGGAGAAGGTCCCCAAAGGCCCACTAATCCATTTGGCTGCAGGACTAGCACTAACAGCCATTGTGGATACCCCTTAGTTTGGGAGTCATAAGGGTCTGCTACACTGCATACAGTCCGCTGTCAATGCGATGCGATTGTGACGATGCCAGTCATGATTCACCATACTCTACTCACGTAGACCCAATACGTGAATCATGACTCACATCGTCACAATCGCATCGTACTCACAGCGAATTGTATGTAGTAGTACTAGCAGGCCCTATAGTCTTTCACAAAAGACTAAGCTGTACCATGCTTTTTTCATTACTGTACATCATCATTTATATTGGTCCCCCCCCCATATTTTAATGATAAAAGTGCAAGGGGATGTAGAAAACTAGCGAAACAAAACATTATTACTGTCACGTAGCTTCAGAATCAGATTGTTTTCAAACTTCGAGGGTCATGTGACCCCTGATCACAGAAAATGATGGGTCAATTTCCAAAGTAATGGGACAACAGTGTGTCAGTGTAGTATTACACACATTACTTTTATTTCAGACTTCATGGGTCAGATGACCCCTTGCTGCACAAAATGAGGGGTCAAATCACCGTCAATATGGGTCAATGACCCGGGCCCGCTGACAACCCGAAGCTGTGCGTCACCAAGAGGGCAAATGGAGAAAAGGTGAAACAAGACGTCAATTTAAAGTCGGTCCATCATTGTTTTTTCTGAGCACCTGGGTGGGCCCTGGGTTTACCCAGTCGTGACATGGGAATGATTTTCACATCTATTGGTCTTAAACTATCCAGTATTCAAAGACCCCTCTACAGTGTGTGTGTGTGTAAGTGAGTTTTCAAAAGACTCTTGCTTTAGAGACAGAGAGAGACAGACTAAACTGTCTGGCATTCAAGGACCCATGGTTTAAAAAATACACACATTCATTCAGAGAGAGAGAGAGAGAGAGAGAGAGAGAGAGAGAGAGAGAGAGAGAGAGAGAGAGAGAGAGAGAGAGGGGGGGAAGAGAGAGAGGGAAAGAGAGAGAGCTAGAGACAGACAGACAGAGAGGAGAGTGTGAGGAGGTGTGGTGGAATTGTCGGTTTGCCAGGACTGTTCCAGGAAAGTAACCATTTTTTATGCCTTTCTTCCTCTCTCTGTCAATGAAGTGCCAGAGATGAAAAGTCAAACGTTTGCCAAAACCAAAGTTACCTGCACACTGGAGGTAAGGCGTGGTGTGGTGTGTGTTTGAGAGACACAGAGAGAGGGAGGGAGAGAGAGAGAGAGGGAGAGAGAGAGAGAGAGAGAGAGAGAGAGACAAACAGCTTGAGAGAGAGTGAGTAATTGGGTGGCATAAAAAAAACTGAAGTAGGGAAAGGTGTTTTTTGGTGGTAACAACAAAACTAATTAACTTTATTGAATGAAATGAATCTTCAACTTTGTAATCATATTTTAAAAAGTTATCTCATAACATACTCTGTGAAATACTTACCGTTATTGTTTAATTCTATGGTTTGCTGTACAATAATACATACTTGAAATACACACAGTATACATAATAGGTCTGCTGTCTCCACTATCAGCCCTGCTTTCTTTTCTTTCTTTCTTTTCCCCCCAGTCGTTGATCCTGAATACAGAATGGCTTTGTTATGCAACTTTGGGACTTTCCTACACAATCCCAGGCAACTGTTTGTAATTTGCATTATTTACTTATATTACGTAGGAGGACTGGGAGGGAGAATGAATGATTGACATTCAGAGTAAAACAGATGAGTAATGTGTGTGTGTGTGTGTGTGTTGAGGAGATATAATGTGTGTAGGTGTTGCTGGTAACTGGGACTCCGTTTATATGGCGTTGCCATCTTGGTTGTTTTTCCCCCTCATTGATCCTGAATACAGAATGGCTTTGTTATGCAACCTTGTGACTTTCCTACTCAATCCCAGGCAATTGTTTGTATTTGCATTATTTACTTACGTACGATAACTGGCAGAGAATGAATAATTCAGAGTAGAACAGATGAGTAATTTGCCTATCCTGAATCCTAGGGGAAATTACACAGGTGAGGGTGTGCTTTCGATGTTTTTCCAGTACGTGGCAGAGGGTAAAGGTCATGATGTGCCACCCCCCCCCCCCCCCCCCCCCCCCCCCCCGACATTTCTCTCGGTTAAATGTATTTTTCCGTTATTGCCTTTCTTACCATACATAAAGCTGTATTTTAGGAACAATTTTAGCTAATAACCTTTTTTGAATACTAACCCTATCCCTAGCCCTAAGCCTAACCCTACCCTATAAGACGGAAAAACGCAACGAACCACAACTGTGACAAATCGCGGTGTACTGCAGTACATAGTGGGGGGTAGGGTTAGGCTTAGGGCTAGGGTTAGTATTCCAAAAAGGTTATTAGCTAGGGGGGGGGGGGAGGGGAGAAAAAGCAAATGACTAAAGAGCGAGCGTGTATATGACGGATTGTGTGTGTGATGCAAGGGCGCATGATTGTCTGATTTGAGGGTTGCTGAGATCCCGATCGTTTAGGGACAAAACTCGTTCCATGTTCGATGGTTTAGGGAACACACTTTCTACCCCCATACATCAAAATTAATGGGAAAAAGGTAAAACCATCTTCATACTAGTTAAACCACCCCCACCCCCCATTTTCTCTGCCAAACTACTCCCCACCACCCCTCCATGTCATTCCACCTCCCTCTGTCCTGTCCCCGGCACACTGACTCAGACTCTGAAGAACTTCCTATTGCTGAGACAGCGTGATTCACCCACACAATCCATTCTCCCTTATCTGAAGCCAATGACTGGCTTGTATACTCAATACGTGTCTTATCTGTCAACGCTGTATGCATAGTTTTTTTGTTTGTATACATACTCATTCAATGCACACAACCTGGTTACCCTCTACACAAGTCTTGAGTAGTCTGGGTAGCTGAAACAGACCTGTTTACTCTACTCTTTTTGAGTAGTTTTCTAATCAATTTGGACCTCTACTACTCTTCAAAATTGATAATATTGCTCTAATTCTTGATTGCTACTCATTTTCAGTGAACAGTGTTTCATGGTTTAATGAGTAGGACCACACATTTCACACCAAAACTACTCATTTTAGCTATCCAGACTTGTGTAGGGGGTAAACAGGTCTGCTGAAATGAGTAGTGTTGGTGCAAAATGTGTAGTCCTATTCATTAGTACCACCAAGTATTGCTCGCTGAAAATGAGTAGCAATTAAGAATTAAAGAGCATAATTATCAATTTTGAATAGTAGAGGTCCAAATTGAGTAGAATACTACTAAAAAAATAGTCGACTAAACAGGTCTGTGCACAACACTTTTGTTTTTGTAGGGTGGCTAAACAACAATAGCCTAACACCTTTTTTAATTTATCTGCGGTACATAAAAATAATGACTGTACTAAAAAAAATCTTTGTGAACACTATGTTTAATTCTATGCCTTTGGTTTAATAAATATTTGGAAACCAACAACGCACATTTTAAAAATAAATTAAGCATGAATAATGGCAACAACAAACACACTTAAAGTTTATACTGTGCCAACTTATTTCATGTGAAGTTCTCTTTGATTTGTGCATGGCGGTTGGCAAGCACAAGACTAGAGGAAATAAAGACGGATAGATTAATTTAATATTTCTAGACCTTTCAGTCCGGATCAATCCCACACGCTATAAGGTTGTACAGTTTGTAGAACTGCAAACCCTCTCCTATCTTCTTTCACCCTGAAGATTTAACACGCACACGCACACACACACATACTTAAATCGCCCAACTCATGTAAATGCTCATGATCGGATTTCTCTCAATGGTTGCAGTCAGTGTTGGTCCCAGGTCGGTCATTTGCATTGAACAACAGCGGTTCCAATTTCAGTCAAAGAACAGACGGCAGAAAAGGGGCATACATTACTCTGGCACCAGTCCATGTGCGTCCTTGATTTGGTGACTGACACCGCCAGACATTGAATGAAATATCACGTCAGACAAATGATTCCTCCCGGCAATCTTATACTCCGTACGCAAGTTATAAGAGACCTATAGTGTGCTATTTGGCATTTGCATTTTATAGTCACAGAGGTGTCTGTGAAATTCGGGTTGCTCCCACCTGGAGAGCGAGTCGCAGTCAGAGACTTAAAAATAAATAAATATGCATGCGATTTTTATGTGACTGATGAGGAAGGGAAAGGTGGTGGTGGTGGGGTGTGGGGGGTGGATAAATTTTGACCAAATGACAACTTTTTCGTTGCCACTGGGTTTAACATGTACTAAGTGCATGGGCACACAGGACCTTGGTTTATCGTCTCATCCGAAAGACTCCACGTTCAGACCATAAGGCCTAGTACGACTGATAATTCAAAACATCAAGACTATCATGGTATTGCAGTACTTCCAAGATCGTCCCACTATCTTTATTAATGGCGCATATGTACCCGTTTCAGGTCAGAGGTCGTTAAACGGACTTTCATCAAAGTACAACTTGGTTCAGACTGAAACTCCACTAACACGGCACCATCACAATATGATAAAGCCACCATGAGATTCTCAAACTTTTGGTCACTAAACGAAGCGTGCAGAATATGTAAATGGGACAGTCCGTTTTCTTCTGTCAAGTGTTTGAATTATATGGCGCCAAACCACTCAAAACACTTTAGCTCATCAATAATCATCATTCTTTCATCTTTCCTTAAAAAAATAATTCTACTGTTATTGGAGTTAACTATTGCTAAGCTTTGTGCATTCCATGATTCATGTAACCTTTTCTTTACTACTCTTCCTTAAAGGTGCACCCTGACGGGTGAGTTTTTGCAAGAAACACGTCGAGATCATAAGACGGACGGCCTTTTCAAGGATCGGAATACTCACTTTGCTCTGGTTTCCTATAAGTCAAAACGGCGATTCCTCTTTGGCGGAGAGAGTAGCCATTTTGGATGGGGTGGGTGGAGGTCACTCATTGTGGCTGAAGCTTTTTTTTTTTTTTGTAGAGCAGTAAAAAAAAAAAAAAAAGGAGCTATTTTCTTTGTTGTGAGTAAAACTCCTTTAGGTATATTGTATAACATTAAATAAATAAAAAGGCTTGTATTGTGAAAATTTCGTGCAAACGATTTGGTCTAAACTCAGGCGACCAATAGAATTTCACTGGAAGAATTTGACTTCCAGTACCTCCGCCAAGGAGGAATCGCAGATTTGACAATTTGATTTATGGGAAACCAGAGCAAAGGGAGTGTTGCGATCTCTGTAAAGGGCGTTTTCCTGGTGATCTCGACATGTTTCTTGCAAAAACTCATCCACCAGGGTGCCCCTTTAACGCAATAAATAGAATTGGCTCAATTTAAGAAAAAATATCGTTAAAAAAGGAGGGGGGGGGGGGGGGGGGGGCACTCAACATAATTATTTCACTTGTCCACCACCCCTTCCCCTCCCTTCTTGCGTACCCCCGCTTTGTCCTCTATGCACACACATAATACAGTAGGTCTATTCTGTCAATTGATGAAGCTTAAAGACAGCTAATTGTTGAACACTCATCAACAAGCCTTATCGATTGATTGATTAACAGGATGTCTCCAGGAGCATAACATAGTGAACACAGCTCGTTACAAGATGATCATAATGCATCAGCTGTTGTCCTAGTGTTCATCAGCTGTTGTCCTAGTGTTCATCAGCTGTTGTCCTAGTGTTCATCAGCTGTTGTCCTAGTGTTCATCAGCTGTTGTCCTAGTGTTCATCAGCTGTTGTCCTAGTGTTCATGAACCAGGGACCAAAATTCGATGGCTTGGAGTCAAAACGGACTATCTTTAAATAGTCGATTGACGTATTATTGGATTTATTACAAAAACTACTAACATATAAAAAAAAAACATTGACTGCAGAAATATAAAAAGGGGGTTTTGCTTTTTATATTTCAGCTTTTTTAAAATTATTATACAATTAGTTTTCCTAATACGTTCAATAATATGTCAATGGACTATCTAAAGATAGTCCTTTTCGACTCCAAGCCATCGAAATATACGTTGTCTTGCTACATTTAGTGGTTGCATGGATGAGTGCCTCAGATATGAATATTTCTTTTTCTTTCCTTTCTTCAATGAAGTCGTTCACCCATACCAGGTCTGTTGTATGCATTACTTAGGTCTCTCCCATTCACCTGAACCTCCCTCCCTGAGGCTGACTCATCTGCTTCTTCTTTATGGAGGCAACAAGCTGTCACCTGAAAGAAGTCTATGGGGAGAAGAAGAAGAACAAGAAGGAGAGAGAGAGAGAGAGAGAGAGAGAGAGAGAGAGAGAGAGAGAGAGAGAGAGAGAGAGAGAGAGAGAGAGAGAGAGAGAGAGAGAGAGAGAGAGGGAGGAGAGAGAGAGAGAGAGAGAGAGAGAGAGAGAGAGAGAGAGAGAGAGAGAGAGAGAGAGAGAGAGAGAGAGAGAGAGAGAGAGAGAGAGAGAGAGAGAGAGCTCTAGACATTCACTGATTCAGACAGAAAGACAGACAAGCACTACTGTAAAGCGGGAAAGAGGAAAGAGACTGCATGTGTAGGCCTAGTGACTGTGCATAATTACTCACAGTCATACACCTAAGTCAAGGGTGAGGAGTGGGGGTGGGGACATGTCTAGCTCTGCTGTGTATGCCAGTCAGTCGTTTCCGACCACGACTGCCAGACAGCACTAGAGGGGGCAGATACTATTCTGGCGGGCTGGGCGAGAATTTGCTTACAGAGGAGATGCCTTGCCCAGGGTACATCCCCACTCTCTCGGCCAAAGGGATTTGAGGACGATGGCGTTGAGGAAGGTCCCCAAAGGTCAGCCCATCCCTTTGGCTGCAGCACCAGAGCAGGTTCAAGGACTCCCCGGGTCATTTGAAAGTCAGTCTTCCACAAGAGAGAGTAAAGTAAATTGTAGCATGATTTTCCATTACTTTAGAAAATCATCTCATGTTACTGTTGGCCCCATCTACAGGCTAATGTCAACCAATGATAAAAGCCATTTGAGTAATGAGAAAAAAAAAGGCCTGGTATTTTTAGTGCAATGGGGATAAAAAAACACCCCATTACTCCACGCCCTTTTTAATTTCTGTTAAAAAACCACGAGAGAGAGAGAGAGAGGAGAGAGAGAGAGAGAGAGAGAGAGAGAGAGAGAGAGAGAGAGAGAGAGAGAGAGAGAGAGAGAGAGAGAGAGAGAGAGAGAGAGAGAGAGAGAGAGAGAGAGAGAGAGAGAGAGAGAGAGAGAGAGAGAGAGAGAGAGAGAGAGAGAGAGAGAGAGAGAGAGAGAGAGAGAGAGAGAGAGAGAGAGAGAGAGAGAGAGAGAGAGAGAGAGAGAGAGAGAGAGAGAGAGAGAGAGAGAGAGAGAGAGAGAGAGAGAGAGAGAGAGAGAGAGAGAGAGAGAGAGAGAGAGAGAGAGAGAGAGAGAGAGAGAGAGAGAGAGAGAGAGAGAGAGAGAGAGAGAGAGAGAGAGAGAGAGAGAGAGAGAGAGAGAGAGAGAGAGAGAGAGAGAGAGAGAGAGAGAGAGAGAGAGAGAGAGAGAGAGAGAGAGAGAGAGAGAGAGAGAGAGAGAGAGAGAGAGAGAGAGAGAGAGAGAGAGAGAGAGAGAGAGAGAGAGAGAGAGAGAGAGAGAGAGAGAGAGAGAGAGAGAGAGAGAGAGAGAGAGAGAGAGAGAGAGAGAGAGAGAGAGAGAGAGAGAGAGAGAGAGAGAGAGAGAGAGAGAGAGAGAGAGAGAGAGAGAGAGAGAGAGAGAGAGAGAGAGAGAGACACACAAGCACACAGACAAACATGCACAGGTTTTCGTTCTTTTTCCAAAAGTACTGCGGTTCCAATAAAATATAGAAACTTGGCGCAGGCTTAAAAAAAAAGGAAAAGGCAAATAACAGGTAAAAAAATCTGCCACATTTTTGTACCTTATGCTGCTATGCAGTTTATTTACAGAACATTGAGGTAAAGGCTGGTGAGTGGCAAGCAGCTTTAGTTCTGTCTTATGACAATGTATTGTTGGCAAAAACTGAATCCAACCCATAGCAGACTCAGACAAAACAAACGCTGTTCTTTTTAACCAACATACATCAATATTTAGTAAGCCTATAATTATGTGATGCGCAGTACGCTTTCTGTGCTTGTGCAATTTTATCTGGGCTTGTGCATACATATACGTATGCATGCATGTTGTGTGCACATGTTTGTATGAGCACGTGTGATTGCAAGTGTGCATGCGTATTCATGTGTATGTATGTATGTATGCATGTTGTCTGCATACTATCATTACAATTTAGACTAATCTGCCCCCCTCCCTCCCTAACCTTCCCACGCGTGCGCGCATGTGTGTGGTGTATGAACGTGCGTCTGCATTTTGTGTGAGAGCATGTACGCACGCTTGTGTGTGCGCACGCGCTCGCGAGTGCATGCGCATGTGTGTGATATGTGTGACACGCTGTACCAGGTTGAATGTGTGTGGTCTGTCTCCCTCCATCCATCAGAGAATGAGCGCTAACTGGGTCAATCCACTACTATTATCACAGACCCTATAGTTACGTGAAGGTCTGTGATACTATACACTGTACAGAGAGGGACTTGGGGTTTTCGCTGCACCCACTAAACAAACACTGCGCTTCTTCTATTCAGCTAGTGGGAGACTAAGGATTGAATTCATTCAATTAAATTCTAGTCACAACCTACTGCTATAAAAAAAGTTTAAAACCCAGCTGAGCTGTGATGACACAAGTAAAATAATTGTTTTTTGGTTTATTTTTATTTTTTATAGATCAGACCAAGAAACAATGAGAATGGTAGACACACACATATGCGCGCGTGCACACGCACACACATACGCACAAAGTTGTGTTCATATTGTAAAATAAAGACCTTTTTGGAACAGGGGACTGGGAATGGCAGGGGGAGGAGCTAATCTTCCTCTTCTTGTTCTGAACCAAGCCATTTCTGGCAACCCCCTCCCAGACACCCCGGCATCAAACACACACACATACCACAATACACATAAGCATTTGTGTGCGTGCACACACACAAAAACCACAATATGCATGAGTGAGCATCTGTGTCTGTGTGTGCATGCACACACACATACACACACAAACAAACAAGCACTTGACTTCTTCCATAACAGTAACACTAGCTGTTTTGTTGCTGTTAGGTTTGTAGCCTACAAACCCAATACAGTGGAATCTCCCTTATAAGACCCCCTCCCACATAAGACCTACTTCTCTGAGACAATGCCCTTCTTTGTAAGTATTAACATTTAATACCTCCCTTATAAGACCTCATTTTGGATGATTTTTTAACGTCTTATAAGGGTACGTCCACTGTACAACCATTGCTCTTTATCGCCCAACACTTCAGAAACTTTCCAACAGACAACTTCACTGCAAGTTTGTTGCAGAGCCGACATTTTCCATAAAAAAAGAGAACAATTGTAATGAATGTTCCTGCTTCCACTTCAGACATACTTTCTAAGTTGTAGTGTAGACCCAGGGTAAGACAACAACTACAACATAAAATAAATGTAAGAGTCCCCCCCCCCCCCCCCCCCCCCATTCACGTGTTTACGACTCTCAATATCAAAGTATGGTTCTTTCAGTTTCATGACAATATGACCCTTGGCTGATCCTAACCCTATCCCTTTCCCGAGAATATTGTTCTCCAGTGAAAATGTTCAATGAGAGGAATTGACAGGGGGTATTTAAATTACCATTTTGCTCTTTCTTCTTCATTCTCCTCTTCATCGTTTTCAGCTTAGGATGTAAATGGGTGCCATAAAAAAGAAAGTTTCACTTTAGCTTTAGTGTACATCCTACATTTCCCAACACAGACACACACACAAGACTACCATAGATCTCAGAAAACTGTTCTCTAGCCTGAGAGTGACAATGCATTGACATTCTAAGAAAGTTTGTTTCTGGCAAAGTTGACTATTTAATCGACAGTCACACACACACACACACACACACAGAGTATTGATGAAAGGCTTGGCAGCAACGTAGGTTATAAGTATAACTTGTCTTGTGCTTGAAGAACCTAACAATTTACGTAACACACTCCGCATCCGCCATTTACCTGGATTCATTGTTTCAAAAAGTAACTGTAAGGAAGATAAAAACACAATGCAAAGAGAAAAAAAGAGAGAAGACTTAGAGAAGTGTGCACACTCAACACAAAGAAAGAGTGGAAATTTTGATAAACGAAAGACAATAAAAGAGTGGGAATTTCAAAGGAAGAAAGACGATAAAAGAGTGGAAATTTCAAAGGAGAAAAGACGATAAAAGAGTGGAAATTTCAAAGGAGGAAAGACAATAAAAAGATAATTGGGCAAAGATGTACTTTAACCCCCCCCACCCTACTATCTACATGATTGCCTAATTCGTATGATGTATTCAGAACATGGGCGTGTGCATGCGCGCTAAGCTTATAATAACGTGGACACACACACACTGAGAGAGAGAGAGAGAGAGAGAGAGAGAGAGAGAGAGAGAGAGAGAGAGAGAGAGAGAGAGAGAGAGAGAGAGAGAGAGAGAGAGAGAGAGAGAGAGAGAGAGAGAGAGAGAGAGAGAGAGAGAGAGAGAGAGAGAGAGAGCAGAGAGAGAGAGAGAGAGAGAGAGAGAGAGAGAGAGAGAGAGAGAGAGAGAGAGAGAGAGAGAGAGAGAGAGAGAGAGAGAGAGAGAGAGAGAGAGAGAGAGAGAGAGAGAGAGAGAGAGAGAGAGAGAGAGAGAGAGAGAGAGAGAGAGAGAGAGAGAGAGAGAGAGAGAGAGGAGAGAGAGAGAGAGAGAGAGAGAGAGAGAGAGAGAGAGAGAGAGAGAGAGAGAGAGAGAGAGAGAGAGAGAGAGAGAGAGAGAGAGAGAGAGAGAGAGAGAGAGAGAGAGAGAGAGAGAGAGAGAGAGAGAGAGAGAGAGAGAGAGAGAGAGAGAGAGAGAGAGAGAGAGAGAGAGAGAGAGAGAGAGAGAGAGAGAGAGAGAGAGACGAGAGAGAGAGAGAGAGAGAGAGAGTGTCAGTCCAGACACTTGATCTTACAAGGATAAGAAGTTAGGCTAGGCCTATTCTTCCATTCTGTCCTTCCTTGGAAGAGGCACAGAGAGAGGATGGGAGGGGTGTGTGTGTGGGGGGGGTGTGCTTGAAGAGAAAAGGTAAAGAGAAAAACTGAAATTAACATAATTCTGAAAAAAAAGAGTAATCAACGTACTATATGGCTGGAAACACCATGACTGTCAACACAGATGTTTGAGTAGTACTAGCAGTGGATAGACCTACAATGTATTGTAAAGGTTTTATTTACTTCACACCTGCATGACCCTGGAAACAAAAGGACAACACACCAACTACAATGTACATTTCAGACATGTGAGACCTTACGCACCATTCTGCAGTGCATATTTGCCTATGGTTCCCCCCCCCCCACCAGCGTGCGCATCTCCACCCTTCCAACCGAAGTGTCGCCATCTTAGTCAGATTTGTGTGTAAACAGCATCGATCTGGCATTTTTCAAACAAAGTTACTGACTAAGATGGTGGTCTCCCATAATATGGCACGCTCCTTGTGGCTGGATATGACGACACGTGGGTACAAGCCATATGGTCTTTTTCTATACCGGTATATATTTTTTTTACTAGGATGTGTTTGTTATAACTCCTTTTTTACTGTTTAAAACAAAAACAAAACTGGATCCGATAAGTAGAGTAGAGTGACTCAACGTTTTCAGCACTGTGTGAAATTATGAGCCATAGGGTACAATGATGAAGATGCCATGTCGTGAATTGTACTGTTTTTTTGTTTTTTTTTTTTCATGTTTTGGGATGTTGTTAATTTAAGAATCGTTGATGTGTATTTTGTTATACGTGGTCGAACCTTATGCGGTGACAGTCCTGAGATAACCATAGCTGTTGACGGGACTATAACAGACTAACAAGGTACATTTCAGCGAAAAGAAGGGCAGAGAACAATCCAAGCAAACAATGGTAAAGGTCTCTGTACACATTAACACTATTCACAGAATATCACTATTTCCCCATGGCAACACAGTGAGTTGTAAGTCATATTAAGGTATGTGTACACGTCAAACAACATTCACAAGATATTTGTATTTCCCCATGGCAACACCGACAGTGAGCTGTAATGGTCTGTGTACACGTTAACACTATTCACAAGATATTTCTATTTCCCCATGGCAACACCGACAGAGTAAGCTGTAAAGGTCTGTGTACACGTTAACACTATTCACAAGATATTTCTATTTTCCCATGGGCGCGGCAACACAGTGAACTGTAAGTCATATTAAGAGGGAGCTATCACTGTGTTGCCATGGGGAAATAGAAATATCTTGTGAATAATGTTAACGTGTGCATAGACCTTTATGAGTGGCCTGGCACTGTGTTGCCACAGGGAAATATATATTTTGTGAATACTGTTAACACGTACAGATACTTTAATCGTGATGGGATTCAAACACAAATGGGTGGAAACAATCATAAAAGGTAAGGGGAAAGAAAATAATGCAGCTAGTTTGAGATGAGAACATTAACTTGCGGGCACAGATCACACCTTGCGCAACGCGCAACGTGTGAAATGGTAAATGTAGAGAAGCCCAAGAACCAAGGCCACTGGCCCGTTTGGTGGCATAATTAAGAGAGGGACAATGCTCATTAAGCCATAACAGTTAGCCACACACAAAATCATCAAGCAGCCGCCATAGCGAAAGCTGCTTAATGTTTTCAGAGCTATCTGTCCTTTCCTGGCTGGCTGGCTGACAATTTATGCTACCACAATAGCGTTTGAACTTGGGACCCTCACACACAGGACCCTCTTAGGACCCTCAAATTTCACCTGCAGATATGTAGTTACTATGTATCTGGACCAAGTTCTAAAATGAAGGTCACTGGTCAAAGGTCAAGGGAGCCGAAAATGCTGCGGTGCAGCTGCTTGATCTAGCGTTTTCACGCTGTAGTATTGAGGATGACTTCTTCTTTATCCATATCATTATACCAATGTCATTTGGGGTCAATGAGTCTTATCCTAACAATGGCCCCCTTTGTCTTCATCTCTCCATCTTTGCTGCCCGAACACTCACGGTATTAATTATTATAATACTCAATCATGAATCATTGTGTAGGCCTACTGTTGGTCGACAGGGCACTTCAGTCTCGACATTCTGACACTGTTACATTAGAATTATGGGTTGCACAGACATAACACTGAAAAGTTAGGGGGGAGTGAATGGGCGAGGCCTATTCCCACAGCTGCTGCCCCCACCCACCCCCACCCCACTCCCTTCTCCCCATCCATGTCTCCGTTCCCACCACCCTGGGGTCAAGCATTCCATTCACTATCGTCTCGCTCAATCACATCCTTGAGGGGAAAAAAAAAGCACGGTATCAACAAGTAAAGTAGTAAGTAAGTAATACTAATAGGCCCAGCGGGGGAGAAACGTCAGTAAGTGGCGCGAAGTTAATGCACGCTAATGTAATGGGAGGGTTGCGCTGGCATGTCAAAAAGGATCTTGGACCATGGTGTAACAAGGATGGCCTTGAACTGTAGACTAGTCACACTGACTCGACGTTGATATAACCTCAAAACCGGCTGACGTTGGGACCGATACATTTTATTTTTCTAACACACGCTATACAATGGAACCTCCTTCAAAAATCATCCAAAATGAGGTCTTACAAAGGAGGGGTCTTATAAGGAAGGTAATTTGAATACTTACAAAGAAGGGCAATGTCTCAGAAAAGTAGGTCTTATATGGGAGGGAGTATTAAAATAGGTCTTATAAGGGAGGTTCCACTGTACTAGTATAGTTCGTGCGTGCTCTTTTACAGCAGTTGTGTTGATGAGAAAACGATCAGGAAAAGATGTCTAATAAAAAAAAAGTTCCTTGGTAAGTAAAATATTAAGGCTACAAAGCCCAAAAGATGACTGTCCATTTAAAAACCACCAACCTACTGCTTCTTAATCTAATATTTAATACCTATCTGAAGTTATAAAATAAATACCCAACCAAATTACTCTCTTCATATCTGTCAATATCATTGTAAACAAGGTCAGGTCAGGTCAGGTAGATTAAGACTAGGCCTCGCGGCCTCACAAACGCTTTTCTATTACCTATTATATTTCTCAAATCCTATCTCACCCCGTGCTGCGCATCTTCGTCTTTGAACTTCTATATAATTATGTCAATACTTGCCGATAAACGGTAGGTGGACATTACTGGAAAAAGAAGACCACAATCTAGCAGTCACTTGACAAGGGATATTTTTCTATCACAAAACTGTCCCCAGAGCTGAACATGTCTCGTCCGCTCGCTTACAAACCTGTTAATAATTTATCAACGAGGGCTGAACCTTTCTGGCAGCTTGTAACACATTGACAAAGGCTGTAGGGGCTGTTTTCTGAGCCTAAAAGACTTCACCCTGTCCGTTACCTACCCCCCTTTTCTTCCCCCACTATACAGACTGAATACTATGATATGTTCTTTTGAAAAGAATGACGTGGAAAGCACACACTGCTTAGTCAGCCGAACGTCGAACTGTCTGAAAAGGGCGAGTAGGGGTCGAAAGAGAGGTGGGGTATAAACAGGTCAAGACAGACTAAACAGTACACCCTTGCTGTCTGGATCCAAAGTTTGAAAATAGAACAAGTAGATCAGGTATGCAGGACAATTACAGACGAAAAGAAAAATGTCTGTAATAGGCAAATCGGCAGCAACAACATACTGCTAGGCCTACTAACTACAACTCTCCATTCCTACAACAGTTACTACATGTACAGTGGAACCTCCATTATAAGACTCCCTCCCATATAAGACCTACTTCTCTGAGACATTGCCCTTCTTTGTAAGTATTAAAATTACCTCCCTTATAAGACCTCATTTGGGATGATTTTTGAAGGTCTTATAAGGGATGTTCCACTGTACTACCAAAGAGATTTTACCTGTGTACCAGATTACAACTTCTGGTATCAAAGAGACTGGACATAGTTCTTTCTCAGTCTCTTGTACTACAACAAAGGATACAGCTACTACTATGCCTATCATGCAAATGCATTGAAGCATTGCAAACAGCCGAGTGACGGAAGACTCAATAATGAACACAAACAGAGTAAGCAGAGATCATGAACAGTATCAGTACCACAACGCTGTAACAGATACAACGGCTTTGTGGTTAATGAACTGCTCAATGGGAAGCCACTGGAGCAAACGAAAATAACGCAAGGAAGCACGAAAAAACGGCCACAGAACAAAGAGAAGTGAAGCTTTCAGGTAAAGTCTTGCAGCATAATTATCAGACTTGTGCAAAGGCTTGAACGACAGAGAATATACCACTGACTATGGTGTGAGTTATAAAATGGTTTTGATTGATTGTACCAACTTCACATCTATACATGTACTAATGAAACCAAAATCGAACTTTATATATTGGCATGAAAACTTTAGGAAATTTGCAAATTTACTGTGCCATATACACACACTGAGCTTACGTTATTATGAAAAGCCTTACTCAGCTTTGTGTATTATGTCACTGAAAGAAATTATGATTCTCTCTCTGTCTCTCTCTCTGTGCGCGCATGTGCATGTAAGTGTGCGTGTGCACGTCTGCATCAGCATGTACATGACAGCAGGAGTGAGTGTGTGTGCAACTGTGTTCGTGCTTGCATTAGGATTCTGTAAAATACTTATCTTGAGGATCTACTATACATACAAATGATTCAAACATCCACACAATCATTTCTTATATCTCTCATAACACTCTGTCACGTACACACACAGAGGAATCTATTATCTAAATACACACAATACTTGCAAACTTGTGTATACGATCCAAATGCCAACTTTTTTCTACCTGTGTGTGGCACGGTAGTATGTGCAACGGAGAAGAACAAAAAAAGCCAATACATACAATACCTAAGGCACGTGCAGCTTCCTTTCGATTAGGAAAAGAAAAGAAATAAACCTCATCAGGGAACGTACAACAAAAAAGCTATGAAAACAAAAGCTTTGGTTCCAACTTCCCAGCATCAGTGCTAAGCAGAGATGCGTCGATAGATAACTTTTCCTTTCAACCTCCTTAGAGCTCCAACCCCTCACCCCACTTTTCCATTCATTCTATACCCAGTTTATTATACTCCCCTTCCTACACAGTTACACACACACACATGGTGACTCATGCATGCATGCAAGCATGTGCATTTGTGCACGCACACACACACAGAGCAACTTATGCGCGCACACACATACACATATTATCAGTGACATATGCATGAACGCGCAGCGACTTTTGCGCGCACATACATGTGCACACACACACACAGTCTCTCTCTCTTACACTGTAACACACACACACAGTCTCACACGCACACACACAATATCACGAGAAGTGGATAGACGTTAAATGAAAGACACACACACAGAGTCTCACACGCGCGCACACACACACATACACGTACATTCTTCACTTTTCTTCCGAGTACAGTTGGCTGAATGCCACAAGTACAGAGGACTGCCTTGTCACTGAAGCCTACAAAAGAAGAGTTCCTCAGTCTGGCTGTACTGCTTGATGAGTTGGGCCAGATGGCAAAAAAGCAACAGTTTTTTCTTTTTCCCCCTCAGAACTTTTCTTTTTCAAATCTTTGAACATTTGCTTGGCTTCATCTTTCAAGAGGTTTTGCTCATTGCAATCCCGTACATGCTCCACACACGCATGTTCAGGCACAATGAGACGTTTGAGAACGAGCATGTGCGCACAACCACACACACACACATCAATGATGTACATACTTTACACACAATTGCATCCGGTACAAGTACATGTGCTCGCATACCACAACCCACAGAGAGAGAGAGAGAGAGAGAGAGACTCAGAGAGAGTGAGTCACAGAGAGAGAGACACACAGACAGACAAACAGAGACATATCCATTGACTTAGCCCATAGAGAGAGAGAGAGGTTCATTGAGTTAGCACAAGGCGCCTGCAAAGGCAATAAACTCTTTCCCCACTTGTACACTTACAGCATAACTTTCACAGTAAATGCACAAAGCGTCAACATTATAGGCACAATTCTTTCCTTCTCTATCTTTTGCTGTTAGTTTTTACACAACTCTCCCCCCCCCCCTCTCTCTCTCCCATTTTTAACTTATTTTTGTGTTACAGTACATTTGCGGTTGAAAGTGAAAAAGTTTTCTGGAGCCACACCTGAACTCAGTTACCTGAGAGAGAGAGAGGAGAGTGAGAGAGAGAGAGAGAGAGAGAGAGAGAGAGAGAGAGAGAGAGAGAGAGAGAGAGAGAGAGAGAGAGAGAGAGAGAGAGAGAGAGAGAGAGAGAGAGAGAGAGAGAGAGAGAGAGAGAGAGAGAGAGAGAGAGAGAGAGAGAGAGAGAGAGAGAGAGAGAGAGAGAGAGAGGGGCCTGTAGACAGACAAGTTTTGTGTGTTTATTGTGCATGCGTGCTTGCACGTTTGAGTTTGCTTGTGTGTGTGTAATAGTGTAGCAGTGTGTGTGTGTGTATATAATATATATATATGAGAGAGAGAAGAGAGACAGAGACAGAGAGAATGAGGGGAGGAGAGAGAGAGAGACAGACTGAAAGAGGTAGACCGACCGACAGACAGACCCACCCACAAACAGAGCCTAAAGAATGGACTGATGAGAAGCCCTAAGCACACCATATTTCTTTTTCTGAAGTGAGCTGTCCAAAAAGATGGTCTATTATAACACTTGGTTCACCTTTGAGCTGTCACAGTGTCTGCAAACTGAATAGTGCTTCATGAAGTGTGCACACGCGCGCGTGTGTGTGTGTGTGTGTGTGTGTGTGTGTGTGTGTGTGTGTATGTATGTGAGAGAGAGAGAGAGAGAGAGAGAGAGAGAGAGAGAGAGAGAGAGAGAGAGAGAGAGAGAGAGAGAGAGAGAGAGAGAGAGAGAGAGAGAGAGAGAGAGAGAGAGAGAGAGAGAGAGAGAGAGAGAGAGAGAGAGAGAGAGAGAGAGATTATCTGGAGGAATGAAAAGAAAGTGTTAAAAGACCTTAAGTTTGACTGGTTAAAAAGCACACTCAGACAGTGAAAATGGTAGTCAGAAGATAAAAACACACCTTTCCGGGCTTTCTCTATCTCTCAACAGACTACACCCTTTGAAACCGTTGTGGAGGATGGAAAGCTCTACTGAACGAAGAACAGTTGACTGGGAAAAGCAGCAGAGGACATTGGTAACTTTGTTTATGTACCTTTTGTGTGCTGTCAGAAAACATTACTTAAGTCATAGACACAATTATGCAAGATTTGAATAAATTGTTCGATTTTTTGAGGCCTCACTTGGCAATGACCTTAGTTAATGTCTCGGGATCTATCAAATCAACATAAAATTGTGTTTTCATTGATTGTACCAGTAGTCTCAAACCCAACTAGATAGCCTAAAGGGCTTGGTACCCCGTAAAGAGAGGGCATAGCTTTTGTTCAAACAGTTCTATCTACATGGGGTGAACAGCTTTTTTGCTGAATGCCACACTTCCACGTTCTGCTATGAATAGGCGTGCATTATATACATCAGGCATTTGTTGACATTCAGCTTAGAGTAGATTCATTTGTATTCATTCAAAATCCTTGTGTGCCCAAGGGTTCGCGCATATGTGCAAGCATAAAATGCACAGTTACATACACGTGCAGGCATTTATTCTATAGTGTGCACATTTGCACAAACCACACACCATGTACACACACACAATCATGTACACCACACACACGCACGCACACACACGTATCACCCACCATCCGTTAAAAACTAAACTAAACGGTTTGTACCAACCGGTAGCAATAAAACAAGCTTTGTTGCGTCCTCAAGTGACTAACAGTAACACCCTCTACCCACAATCCACGCTTTGTCAAGGCCCATGGACAATACTAGTGGAAAAGCCCTTAAAGACCCCCCCCCCCCCCCCCCCTTATACTACAAGCTGAGCCATCACATTCTTGCTGTACTTCGGCCAGGCTACTTGACCCTGTCCTTGCGTGCCCCCCCCCCCCCCCCCCCCCCCCCCCCCCCCCCCAACCATCACTCCCTGTCAAGGCAGGCTGCAGGTGGCATGTCAGCTATGTTCAACAAGGCCCAAGTCCCCTCTCACTTTTTCACTCAGGTGTAAGTCCATCTTACACAACCCACGTCTAGTTTTCACGCGTCCAACACACAAGACTACCCTATTTCATTCCATGAACCTAACATAAGTTTATTAGTCTAACCTTGATCTTGCGTGTGCTAGGCAGTAGTGTCTGAAGATAAAGATTAAGATAATAGCCCCGTCGACAAGTAAGGCAATGTCAGGGCTGTCACCACGTTAAGACTAACAGTAGTGTCCCAGTATGGCCTCCAGACACAGCAGTGGAGGTAACAGTTACGCTATTTATAATTTGGAAAGCTGGGCTAAAATTTGAGAGGATTGTACAGGATGCTAAGGGTGGAAGAGGCATATGAAAGTTGAAACAAACATAACGACAAGAATGTCACCGAGTGCAGCAACAAATCCTTCGCAGTCAACGAACGGAACACATTGAAATTTAAATTAAGATAATTAAAACTTGGTAAAGGAAAATATAACCAATTTTGACCTCCCTTTACAGAGCGGGTGTGTGTGTGTGTGTGTGTGTGTGTGTGTGTGTGGTGTGTGTGTGTGTGTGTGTGTGTGTGTGTGTGTGTGAGTGTGTGTGTGTGTGTCTTGACAAGCAAACCAATCGCTAGAAAGGACACTCCACATGATACAGTACCATAGTTTATTAGCGATCATTTACCTTGCATTAGTTGTAATCCAAACCTTTAAAGAGACATGGTCGGGAATGTCACCTTTGATATTAGACCTCCCCGAAATTCTTCTGATCCACAGAGCCACCTATTGGTATTGCTCAGGGGTACGTTACCCCAAATCACTCACGGATTACATCACCCCCCCCCCCCCCCCCCAGAGTGTTAAGTTTCATGACATGGTTGTAATACATGTATGTGATATACACCCCTCTCACTCCCCTGTTGTAGAGATGAAGGACGGACACAAATGACATTCACCTGGCTTGGACCCCAGTCAGTGACTTCACACCTCTTTGTTCTATTATTCAAGATTTTCTGCCTGAGGACACTTTCCTGGTGGTTTTAGTTTCATTCACTGTCCCTGTGCACGGTACATGCACCAATCCAGATGGTAGAATTAGACGCTGCCTGCAATGGTGATTTGCAGCACCAGCAATAATAATACTTTATTACTTATATTACTTATATTACACAACACCTTCAAAGTCATTTGGGTGTTTGTTTCTGTGGCTGATTATCACATCTAATGTACCTACGACAATTATGTTCAATTGCATCTATAGTGACTTACAAAGTTTAAGAGGAATTACTACAGTGACATTTTAAGCAAAGACATGCAAAGTGCGTTTGAAAGCAATTTTGAAAAGTGTGCAACATACGTCTTAGACACAAAAAAGGGGGAGAAACCTGCTGGGCCTGCCCTTTTGAATTAATCAACATCAAAACTGCCTCGCCCTGAGTGATGTGACTGACATCTCCTCCCAGTTACATAACCCTTAGACGAACAGCGTAATCCATCCCACCATTGTGTGCCTGGCAAGGGTAGGGCGCAATGAAGCGAACCCCATACCCTCCGCATAAACTCTTCTCATGAATAAACATGACTGGCTGAAGTTCTACATGCGCATCGTCCTGTGAATGCCAAGCAGATGCCACATGTCATCTGTCACGGTCATTCTTCTTCTTCTGCGTTCCCAGGCCATATGGCCATAATGGGTAAGGTACGTATGTGTCCGGTTTTCAGTTTTCACTGGTCTCCCCGTTGCGTACAGCTGACACATTCTGATTTCGGAGGAGCTCAAGGGAGAAAAATTATTTCGAAGAGTTTTTTAAAAGGCAGGAGAATGGGTCAAGAAGTTAGAAAGATAGTAGAAAATAGAAAGCAAAGGGAAAAGGCAGAGTCAAAGAGAGTGGCAGATTAAAGGAAGTTACAAGCACAGTACTTCCAGAAGGTGGGGGAACTATTTTTACGAAAGACCCCCCGGTATCCCCACAGGGAATGGTCATTCTAAATCTAACTTCTTGAAAATCATTTCTTCAAAAAAGATACATTGGTGTAGTGGAAGTTTAGTGTTCTCTTCTTTCTTCATTACTTTTTTGTTTGCCACTTTCCAAGACCAGTTCTGCATACTACACCCCGCTCTATAAAAAGTGGACACCACAAACTGATACAGCCCGTCGTACATGGCGAAAGCCGATACGCGACGTTAAACTGAACATCCATCCACTGATACAATGATTGCTACAATTTATTTTAAGTACATATATACTAACAAGAACACTTACTTCCAACACCCTTGTGGGAACGTTCAGAGTGATTGTCTTGTAATTGAAAAAAAAAAGTATGTAAAGTTATCCTTCAGTTTCAAACATCTCAACATTTCAAATCATCTGTGATACAGGCTCACCCCCTGTTTACAGTTTTAAGGGGTATTTTCACCCCCAGTTTCAAATTTTAACGGCACAAGTTTTTTGGGTTTTTTACAGACACACGCGCGCACGTACATGCACTCAACACACTCTCTTCACCCACACACCTACTGATCACTTTTTTTCGGTGTTTGTTTTTGACGAACAACCTGTTTTTTCTTCTTTGTCTTCAAGTTTTCTTGCCAGACTGGTGGCATGTTGCCGAAAGGAATATCAAGTGCTTGAAATGATTTAATTGGATTTTGAGAAAACGGTCTGCCAATGAACAATGAGCTTTCGAAGTTCAGTGCATTCTGCATGATCTTTTAAGAATGTTAGATCTAGGTTAGAGACTCATTGTGGCAGTCGTCTAGTTTGGCCTAGCAGACTATTGAAATGAGCAACGTCGTTATCTTACTGAAAATTAACGGCTTTGTTAACACATAAATCATCGTTTAATGCGTAACCTCACCCACTATTGAGATATAAAAAGGTAAATCTCATGCATGGTTTGACATTCCAGGGGGTGATTTGAGGGCTCTAGTGTGTAAATACGCACAATCTGTACGTTTTCAGAAGCCCTGGTGATATTCATGTTGTAATTTCCTTCTTTGGGCTATGTAATTTCCCCCCAGCTTTATTTCGTGAACTAGTGAACAGAATCGCTTCAAATTTTGTGTGGTGGTGTACCATGGTGCAAGGTTTGTATAAAAGTTCAGCTGTATCTCGTGAACTACTGAACAGAATCGCTTAAAATTTTGGGCTATGTATTTTATGCGTTCTGTAAGGGTGGAAAGTGGTGTGTTTATTGGGGGGGGGGGCATCACTCGGTGCAAGGAAGTTTGTATAAAAGTTCAGCTGTATCTTGTGAACTACTGAACAGAATCGCTTCAAATTTTGGGCTATGTATTTTATGCGTTCTGTAAGGGTGGAAAGTGGTGTGATTATTGGGGGGCGGGGGGGTGGGGGGGCAGGACATAACTCTGGCTGGGTTTGCATTGTCACAATGCGTTGCTGCCGTTCGGCGATGCCCTTGTTTATGTTATGTTTTAAACAGCTCGCCCAGTACATCACTCCACACTCCCACCAAACGCAAAGACATTCACTTCCAAGTACCCTGCCATGTGTCTGTCTATTTTTAGAGCTTATGTCAGTGATGTTTTCCATTACATCAATGCGTGCGCATTCGAAAACAAAAATATAGTCACTCCCCTCTTGTCGGTTGAGATGCAACGGACAACCAAGAACGTCCCCCCAAAAAAATACATGGGGCTAGAAGAAATAATATGGCCTCATTTTACAACGCAAGTTAACTTCCAATTTGTAAGAATCAGTTCAATGACCCTTGAAGTTTCAAGCACACTGCAGTCAGCAGAAGAGGTCAGCTGTCAGTGTGTGCAAGCTAATCACTATTAATCAGGACTGGACATGGCAGGGCAATGATACCCCTGAACCCCGCTAATTACCCACTTCCTAAATGCCTGCAGTGCAACAACAGTTGCCATGGCCACTCCTCTGGTTCTCTTTCTCTGCTGTAAACAGTTTTCAGTGTTTGGGTTGCCTTAGTTTCTTAATAATAATAATAATAATAATAGTGAATCATTTATATAGCGCATTCCTCCACCAAATGTGGAGCTCTATGCGCTTAACAACAAAAATTAAAAGGAGGAAATTCAACAACAAAATCAAATAATCGCTCACGCACATGTATGCAAATAGGCATACACATACACCCCCCACATCCCACCCACACAGACACGCACGTACACACCGTTACCATCACCACCACTCACCCCACCCAAAAACACAATCAGTTGAATAAAGCATCAACACACACACTCTCTCTCTCTCTCCCTCTCACAACAAAGCTGATGTAGACATTGCAGTCAACACACAGTGAAACTAATATAGGGGGGAGGGGAGGGTGTGTGTGAGAATAGAGTCCAGAAGTAATGTGGCCTAAAGGTTGTGATGTAGCTTGAATAGGTGGGTCTTGAGAGCTGATTTGAAACATTGCAAGGACTGGATATGGCGAATATCGCGTGTTAAGGAGTTCCAAACTGACGGGGCCGAAAAGGAAAAGGACTCACTGCTTCTCTTTCTCTGCCCTAAAGTTTTCAGTGTTTGGGTTGCCTTAGTTTCTCAATGACTCTCTCTCACAGCTTCTCTTTCTCTGCCCTAAACAGTTTTCAGTGTTTGGGTTGCCTTAGTTTCTCAAAGACTCACTGCTTCTCTTTCTCTGCTGTAAACAGTTTTCAGTGTTTGGGTTGCCTTAGTTTCTCAATGACTCTCTCTCACTGCTTCTCTTTCTCTGCCCTAAACAGTTTTCAGTGCTTGGGTTGCCTTTGTTTCTCAATGACTCACTGCTTCTCTTTCTCTGCTGTAAACAGTTTTCAGTGTTTGGGTTGCCTTAGTTTCTCAAAGACTCTCTCTCACTGCTTCTCTTTCTCTGCCCTAAACAGTTTTCAGTGTTTGGGTTGCCTTAGTTTCTCAATGACTCTCTCTCACTGCTTCTCTTTCTCTGCCCTAAACAGTTTTCAGTGCTTGGGTTGCCTTTGTTTCTCAATGACTCACTGCTTCTCTTTCTCTGCTGTAAAGTTTTCAGTGTTTGGGTTGCCTTAGTTTCTCAAAGACTCTCTCTCACTGCTTCTCTTTCTCTGCCCTAAACAGTTTTCAGTGTTTGGGTTGCCTTAGTTTCTCAATGACTCTCTCTCACAGCTTCTCTTTCTCTGCCCTAAACAGTTTTCAGTGTTTGGGTTGCCTTAGTTTCTCAATGACTCACTGCTTCTCTTTCTCTGCTGTAAACAGTTTTCAGTGTTTGGGCTGCCTTACTTTCTCATTGACTTGTTTTTCTGCTTGACTGAAGTCCTCCAGTTCCAACGCAACAGAACCATCAAAAAGATGATGGCGATTGCTCTATGAAAGAAGAAGTCTAGTTTCCCAGCAATTCCGTTTGCATGCTGCAAGTGCCACAGTGCAAGACACAAGAGGCATGGGCTGTCAGGGAGAGATGAATGGGCCAGTTGAAGGGAAAGATGAGTGGATTTTTTGGAAAATGGGAAAGCATAATTATCTCTCTCTGTGTCGCGAGAGTGCATGCGTATGGTGTGAAAGCTACGAGATAGGTCTCTTATGCACCAATGCATAGCATCACAAACACAAGCGACACCAACACATGCATACACAAACATGCGCGCACAATGATTCCACAAACACACACTGGTGCACACACACTATCTTCCAGTTCCACACCCTCTCTTTTCCAATTTTTGTTTCTGTTCAGCAAATTGAACACAACTTTTAGAAACTTTTTTTTTTTTTTACACTGCTGTCCAACAGAGGCTGATATTAGTGATAAATCTTCAATCACACCAGTCCCCATGTTGCTAGTTTAGGCTAACTTCAGTGAAAAGGGACTGGCCATGTACAATTAGTTTGGGGCTCCCCCATTCTGTAATTAGCACTTTGGCCTCCTTCCAAACCGCTCTGTAGCCCTAAAGTGAATAACTGAAGCGGCTAATAAAAACAGGCATGCAGCGGCTAATAAAAACAGGCATGCACTGCCACACACGCGTCAACAATATGCACCCAACAGAACACGTGAAAGATGCTGAGCACACACACACACACGTGAACAGATGCTGAGACACACACACACACACACACACAGAGAATATGCACAAAGAATGAGATACACCATTTATACCAAAGGGTAAAGGTAAGACACACACACACACATATTATAATACAGAGAAAAGGAACTAGAAACACACACATGCATGTACATGAGCGCACACACAGTGACACACATCACACATAAAGACCTTCACTTTAGAGATGTACAGGAAGAGAAGGAGGAGAGAGAGAGAGAGAGAGAGAGAGAGAGAGAGAGAGAGAGAGAGAGAGAGAGAGAGAGAGAGAGAGAGAGAGAGAGAGAGAGAGAGAGAGAGAGAGAGAGAGAGAGAGAGAGAGAGAGAGAGAGAGAGAGAGAGAGAGAGAGAGAGAGAGAGAGAGAGAGAGAGAGAGAGATGAGAGACTGAGAGAGAGAGAGAGAGAGAGAGAGAGAGAGAGAGAGAGAGAGAGAGAGAGAGAAGAGAGAGAGAGAGAGAGAGAGAGAGAGAGAGAGGCAGATGCTGCTGAGATTCATGAGAGAGAGAGAGAGAGAGAGAGAGGAGAGAGGGGAGGGGAGGGGGTCCTATGATGTGAGAAAGTAGTGGAGATGCTGGGTTCTGGAAATGGGGAAGAGAGAGAGAGAGGGAGAAAGACTCAGAGAGAGACTCAGACAGATAGAGGTGGAGGGTGGGCTTTTAGGATTATGGGAAGCTAGTGAGAGTAACTGATCAATGATTGTTGGGCTCTGGCTTTGTACCTAGCTGGGGGTAGGTAGTCTGCTTTTAATTGAACAACTTTAGCCAGAGGACGGCCACCAAAATTGAATTATTTCACACAACCAGCTGAGCACAGTTGTTGGTGCTCCTTAAGAAACTGGGGCTTAAAACCAGGAGTTTTGATTTTGTTATTTGCAGGGGATAGGAAAAACAATAAAGAGGGTATGGGTGCGGTGGGGGTGGGTGAGAGGCTTGTCAAAAGAAAATTTCTTTGTTATTGAGAAAAACTTTCTTCAATTCAATTTGAATGTGTGGTTTTAGTGAAAACTGAAAACATATGTACCTCACCCATTATGGCCATATTTTGATATATGCCCTGGGAACGCAGAAGATGACGACGAAGAAGAATGTATGTGGCTTAAAAATCTATTATTATTAATACAGAAATGTAGTATAAGAATATTTTTATCTCTTACATATCGTCTTTCTTTATACTATAGGTAGCTGCTGCTCCAACCAGATTTTGGTTGAACATTTACACCCCTCCCCTCCTCCTAGTCCTACCTTTTCGGTGCCTCTGTCTCTTGCAATGGCATACACTTGACTTTTCACACAATTACACTGCTGGCTGACCTTTTGCCTCTTCACACATCCAAATACTTTGCGTGAAGGTTGGCTTTTATCAGACACATCATGAATAATTTTATATTGAGGGTTAAAATAAGGTAGTGCGATCTGAGTCATCTCTTTACTACAAGGTAATATGCACTGTATATGTATTATCAAGCTTCTTTAAACACATTTTGTAATAGTTTGTAAAGAGATGGCCAAAAAGTGACAATTCCTTCGTGTATGCAAAATTATGTTGCCATAAAATTAAAAACATGTTGTGTTTTAATTACCACTCCCGTTTGATACTATCTGAATTCCACCCTTTGACCAAGCATTACCAAACCCCAACCCCTTTGCCTAGCTGGGGACAATGCTTTTGCATTAAACTAAAGTACTAAAATTTGTTAAGCCGTAATAACAGATCAAAAAGAAAATGAAAATCATGTTACAACTGCAACATACTCATATAAGGACTGAATTTCATCTATATACTTTAGTGAACTTCTTTTAAGTTTCGTAGACTTAAATACTAAGATTACAATTTTAATCTGTATTGAAATACTGTACATACTCAAAGTCAAATGGTTCCACTTAATTTTTTTTAAATTTTTTACTGTACTGGAATGTTTGGGATATCAGTATTCATCATAACATGCACATTATAATATCAATCTGGGCTTGCTTTTTGTCAACCGTGGCCCTGTTACCAGTGGGAAGAATTACATTACAAGAGCACTGTGCAGTGAGCATACAATACATGTACACAAACATATGGAAGCAATCATAAATATGACCCTGAGGTGTGGGAGCAGAGTGGAGAGAGAGAGAGAGAGAGAGAGAGAGAGAGAGAGAGAGAGAGAGAGAGAGAGAGAGAGAGAGAGAGAGAGAGAGAGAGAGAGAGACTCAGAGAGTGAGGGGTAAGGGAGAGATGTGGAATTCCACAAGAAGTCAGTGGAAAGAAGGAATGTGCCCTGTGAGAAAGGAGAGGGAGGGAGAATGGAGTGAAAAAGGGGAATGTTATGAGTGGGAGGTTGGGAAAGGGTGGTACCTGACAGACAGAGCATAATGTGACAAACCCAGCATAGTGTCTGTCATTCTGGCAATCTATTGGCATTTTAAGTGCTATCAGACGTCTTTAGGCAGCTTAGCCCAAGTCACGCTGGCTGTATTGGTGAGATATTAAGATAAGTGAGAAGAAAACAGACTGTTAGTGTTACTGTTATAGATCAAGTGACAACAGACGGATAAGCATGCTTTCTCTCTCTCTCTCTCTCTCTCTCTCTCTCAAAGTCATACATACAGTATAGTGTATACACACACAGAATGCACTGAACACTCAGGGGAACATATACACAGGGGCCTCTGTAAAGACATGAATTCCACAGTATATACATGCTTGGGTGGGGAGCCAGGGAGGAATCTCAACTTGTCTGACATGACAAACAATGCTCCTACAGTTTGCTTGTCACCTCATCATCAAGTTCTCATTATTTTTAGTTCTACATGTACCACTTCTGTACAACTACAAAGTACAGGTCTGACCACAAGAGTTCTATCTCTATATAAAGTGACTTGATTCTCTCTCTCTCGTGTGTGTGTGTGTGTGTGTGTGTGTGTGTGTGTGTGTGTGTGTGTGTGTGTGTGTGTGTGTGTATGTATGCGTGTGTGTGCATGTGTGTGTGTGTGTGTGTGTGTGTGTATGTATGCGTGTGTGCATCACTGCAAGTGCATGCATGTGTGCGTGTGCGTGTGTGTGCGCTTGTGTACATACATGTGTCGCATCACAATGCATATGCTTTTCCTTTCCCTCCTCTCCCAGACAAAAACTTGTTCCTTTGCCTACTTTGTGACACATGTATGGTGATGTGGTCAACGATGTCAAACACACTGATCAAGTTACAGAGGATAAACACTGCCAGTCATATTCCAACTCTCATGCAGAATATTAAATTTATTATTGTTTCTCCAATTTCCCCTTTTAGTTTTTTTTACTGTTTTAACCTAGCTTTAGAATTTCTCTTTGCTTTCACATCCATCATGATAAGCTCATCCCTGCCAGTGCCCCACTTAAAACACCAAGTGTTTGTTTTAAGGATTTACATGAGGGTGACTGTCACTGTCAGTGACAGGTTCCTCGGTGTGCAAATTCCACCTTTACTTGGGTTTAACCCTTTCTTCGCCAGCCATCTTTGAGCCAAAAATGTCCATTAAAGCTACTTGGCTACAGAAAATATTTTGTCTGCAATATTGTTGGATTTCTCTGTGACACATTTAGAATGGGGTCAATCCCTACTGCCCAAATTTAGGAAGACAATATCATTGAATAAACAGACCCTGATTTTTGAGAGTTTTTATGACATGGTTGTTAAATCATTGTGGTGCAAAAATGTGACATTGGCGGTGAAAAGGTTAAGGTATAACTGGCAGCCAACATCTGTTGGCACTAAGCTGCCTGGTAGTGGTACCAGGCTTTCTCCTACGCATGTCTCTCCTCTCCCCTCCTCATTTCACAGTTTCTGACAAAGTAATGAGTCAATCCTGGATCGCTGCCATTATTCTCACCCACCCCCCTGCTGCAAGCTCAACTGCAAGTAGACTGTCAGACGCTGTAATTATTTTCATTGCTTATTGTCATTATGCAAGTATGGTCAGGCAGATAAACTTTAAAATGTCTATGGTTTGAAGTCTGTGTGTGTGTGTGTGTGTGTGTGTGTGTGTGTGCATGTGTCACTGTATGTGCGTGTAAGTAACTTAAGCTAAGTATAATTTGTGAGTAAGTGTTTGTGTGTGTGTGTGCGTTTCTGTGAAAAAATTGTTTATGTGCGTGCATGCATACATGTGCGTATGCATACATTTCTTGTGCACATGTGTTTCTTTCTTTATGTGACCTAATTACTGTCATGCTTCTGGAGCTCTGAAACTAGTGAAAGAGTGAACTTCAAAGAAAAAAAATCTCTGCACACTACACAGTACAGCTCTCAAGAGATCAGTGGTAACAGCTGTAGATAAACAATGGCCGGGTAAGGAAAAAGAACTTCTGAATAACCCCCCAGTGGAATTTTTGTCTTCTGAGTCATCTGCTCGCGCAACACAGACATGATGATAACATTGTGCCGGTTTTCTTCAGTTCTTGAGCCAACAATCTTTCTTTTCTAAATCTTTTAGGTACTGACTAACTGAGCAATGCATAATGTAGCCTGGATGTATTAAATAAAGCCCTTAAATAAATCTAAACCCAACACACAGACGTCTCCCCCTCTAGCTTTTTTGTGTGCCGTATGTCATTATCATTAGGCCTATGCATACAAATCTAAAAATCGCTGGGCCTATGCCGTCACAGCACATTGTGTTTTGCGGCGGTTTTGCTGCACGCTAGCCTAGATGATTCACACTTTCAGTTTGGGCGCATCGCCGCATGCACTCTTTTTTGCCGCTTGCTAGGCTAGGGGCCTAGCTTTTGAAATTTAGGACAGGGAAAAACAAGTATTTGGCGAGCACTCTCAAATCAGTGCAGAACGGGTAACTTTTCCCTGTCTAGTGGTCACTTTTTACAAACGATCAACTTTCACTATGACCCTGAGTCTGAGACGAGTGAGAATGACTCAGTCAGATTGAATCAATGAATGACTGTCGGTCAGTCGTGGAATGGGTGATAAATTATGATAAATAATTAATCACTTTTTGTTTTTCTTGAAAAACAACGTATCAACTAATGAAAGACAAGTGAAACAGGCACAACACTTGAGGCTGAAACAGACAAGCAGTGACACAAAGTGACAACTGACATGCCATGAGAACCATGATTGTAATTATTGATTTAAAATATTTGCAATGACTTTTGTCTAAGAAATGCTATAGGCCCTACTATGTAGGTTCCCTCCCAAGCTGCAAACACTCAACCAGACATACTGTCGGTGCCAGAAACAGCTGCCAATGCCTATTGTTAACGTTAGTTCTCCCCTAGGCTACCCCTCCGAAAGTGGCGAAAGTTTTCGCTTGCCGGTTGAGCTTTATCATGAGTTGTCTGCAAACATCGTTAAATTTGACATCAATTCCAAAACAATGAGGCACATACCTTTGACAATTTCTTCAAGAATCAACTGCTTATCGCCGTCAGAAAATGGCTCGCCAACAATCAACAAAACTGCAGCCTTAGGCATAATGCCGCCGGCCAAATCGTCCGCAATCTCTGTCGCCATTCTGAAGCTTGGTTCGTCAGCTTCTGAAAAACCTCACAGTGAGTCTTGCACGTCGACTGCGGCTCAGCCTTCTGAAAGAGAGCTGTCTGTAAAAGTAGATTTCATTGGCTGAAATTACCGGCCTGAGGGACGATAACCAATCGTCGCTCTGTTTTCAGCGGAAGCCAAATTTCTGCAGGTCACGCCGGAAAACACAGGAACGAGTCAGAAGGGTGAGGGATGAGCAATTGTGTTGTTGAATGTATGAGTATGTTTTGTTTTATTTCGCACTTATTCTGTCATGTCAGAATTTGTAAAACAAAATTCCTAGAATGGGAGATGTTTTGGCCTCAGTTATGTATGAGCAGTTCAGTTAGATCCCCTCATAGTTTGCTGATTCTTCAGCATTCATCGTCCCAGACATCGACCCATTCTGATTCTTCTTGATTTCAGTTGCATTAGCCTAATGATAATTAATAATAAATTAATATGATTACACCTCAGTTGCAACTTTGACGATAGATAGAACTTTTGATAAGTGGCACTGGTAGATCAAAACTGAGCATAACAAGCAGATAGATTATCAAGAATGAGTGAAGAAACACATGTTTAAAAAAAACAACTTTTATAATGATTGTCTAAAATGTCAAGTTCTTGTGTTTACTACAATTACAAATGTTATGTTTTCAGATTTTGATGACTTTCAATCTATATTATAATGCGCAAAGGATCCGAGGAGGGACCCTAAAAACTCGAGTATCGCGTAAATGTTAGACTTTCGCTCGCGATGCGGGTCAAGATACGCGCTTCGTTTATTAATTCCGCTAGGTTGTATTACAAATTTTGCTTTTGAAAGTTGATTTTGAAGGCAAAATGTTGCTCGCGTGTCAATTGGCATCTGGTCCAACTTGACTGCTTTCCCTTCTTCCTCTTTTATTAGTTTTAATGAAATTTTTACAGCAACTTTCAACGAAGCCTAATAACTCGATAGGTTAGGACGCTGCTTCGCAAGTCCGTAGGTCGTGTTGGTTGCGGGTTCGAGTGTGCCCCTCGCCACAATTCTTTTATATATATTTTTTGTTGTTGGGGGGGAGGTTTTTCATCATTTTTTTTAAAGGAGAGGGGAGTGGGCGGAAGGGAGGGGGGCGCAGCCCAGGGAGGGGGAAAGCTGGGGGTGGGCGGAGGGGGGGGGGGGACACGGGGAGGGGGAAAGCAGGATAGGGGAAACCTCAAGCGAAGCTAGGAAGGAGAAGAGGGAGGCGAGTACCTTCTGGAAGTTTGGAAAGCTGGGGGTGGGCGGGGGGGGGGGGGGGGGGGACACGGGGAGGGGGAAAGCAGGATAGCGGAAACCCCAAGCAAAGCTAGGAAGCGCAGATGCTTCATGCTGCTGTGCGGAGCACAGGTGAGTGGGCGGAAGGGAGGGGTGCTGCCGTGTTGAGCACAGGTTTATTTAGTGAGGCTTTAATACTGATCATTCTCTCAGTCTCTGCCCCTGTCTCATGCCCTACTTAAGATTATCACCCTTGCCTGTCATGAAGTAGTACTAGTACTAGTAGCATTATAGCCATACCAAATTATCTGCCCCTGACTCATCGCTAGGTGGCATGAGCAGTTTGGGCCTAAAATTGTCATCCTTTTGTGTCAGGCAAGTAGTATAAAGCCCCATTGGGTCAGTCTGCAACTCACACTGAGACAACATTGATGAACACCCAAATTTTGTCAATGTTTAAAAGTAGAAGAGATAATTGCTGCTACAGTTACACAAGGCAAAATCTACACACGTATACAGTATATTATTTGCCTTTAATCTGTCAACGAAGAAAAGCAAACTGTCTAAATCATCCTGTTATTAAATTACTTCCCTTCCCCTTACACACAAAGTTGTGGTTAAGGTAACATGGCCCCAAAAAATAGGGTAGGTAGGTACTAAGTTAGGACCTAACTTTTTTTATTTTTTTAAAAGGTACACAGAGGGCGACAGATTAATACATGTATTTTGTATTAACAGTCTCACTTATTTTTAATTTTTATATTCACTAGCGCAACTCCAAGTAAAGGTAACGCCTAGTAACGGTAACGCCTAGTAACGGTAACGCCAAGTACAGGTAACGCTGAGTACAGCACATTTGAAGCGATTCGGTTAAGAAACGGCGGAGTTATAAGGCCCCATTTCCCGTTGGCGCTGCTCTGAGAGTGAAGCGCTCTCCCTAGTAATGGTAATGCCTAGTAACGGTAACGCCAAGTACTGGTAACGCTGAGTACAGCAAATTTGAAGCGATTCGGTTAAGAAACGGCAGAGTTATAATGCCCCGTTTCCCGTTGGCGCTGCTCTGAGAGCGATGCGATCTCCCTAGAAATGGTAACGCCTAGTAACGGTAACGCCAAGTACTGGTAACGCTGAGTACATCAAATTTGAAGCGATTCGGTTAACAAACAGCGGAGTTATAAGGCCCCGTTTCCCGTTGGCGCTGCTCTGTGAGTGACGCTCTCTCCCGATTCTCTTCAAATTTCCTGCCAGGCTTTGCCCCGGCCATAGCAAGCATGACAGGAAATTTGAAGCGATTCGGTGGAGTTATTTGTGAAAAGGTGAAGCGGCGTATAGCGCGCGCGTTTCTGAACCGATTTGCTTCCGGTTTGGCACATCGATAGTCACCGTCCTCGGTCATGTACCTGCCAAATATGAAGGCAATCGGTCCAGAAATGCCGGAGATACGGGCGCCGAGAGTCCGGCAGATAGGCGTTTCGCGCATTTGCCAAACCGCGTAAATGACACGGCCACCTGAGTTGCCATTGCCATCGACCCGTTAGGGCTCACAGCAAATTTGAAGCGATTCAGTCGAAAAACGGCGGAGTTATAAGGCCCGTTTTGTGTTTCAGACAGACACACACACGGACACACAGACACTTGGCTTTTTACTATATGATTGATACTTGTCCTCATGTTGATTATTCTTGGCTTGTCTTTAATGTGTGTGTTTATCTGTATGTTAGTGTTTAGGCCTTTGTTCAGCGCTTTGAGCTCCCTGCAAAGGGATTTAAGCGCTCTATAAATAACCAGTATTATTAATAAAAATATTATTATTATTATTCTGTGTGCGACCTTCGTACCTCGACCAAACTGTAAAAAAATCAAATTGTTGATTGTGGATACTAAATGGAGGAAGAAGAAGAAGGTAGGTAGATAGATAGGGACAGGCTTCAGCCTTCAAATCTCGCTGCTTATATATAATATCCCATCAACTAGAAGTTCATAGGTTTGCTTATTGCATGCAGTATAAAATGCAATTTTCAATTCAATCGTCGAAATAAACAAAGTATTTGACTAAAAAGTTCACTACTGTCCATATCATGTAATCATGAACGCGTCTTAGACAATCAACATGAGCAGTAGTACAGACAAACCTCTATTTTAAGACTTCCAAAATGTCCGGAAAAATTGGTCGTAAATTGGAGGGGTCGTATGACGGAGGTTTTCACTGGCAGCCGTAGAAAGAAAAAGTTCAGCACAGTTCATACTCTCTTCTTCATGCACACATACAATGACATATTAAAACTGGATTTGGGTCTTTCCAACTCCATAGGATTGTGCAATCGATGTATTACAGTTTCACTTCGCCGCTTCTGTTAATCACCTCCACTCTCGTCCAAAGTCAGTGGTTTTCTTTTTCAAAGTCAGTGGTTTTCGTGCTTTTCCTATGCTTTCCGCCATCTTTTCTACAACAAGGGAAGCGACTCCGCTTTCAGGCCCTTGACCGTGGTTGTTTCCCTTTGCTCGAAGTCTATGCAGACGACAACAACGGTCGTAAAAACCAACAAAATGGCGGTCGTAAGTCGCGTTTTAGAGGAAGTCGTTTAAGAGAGGTCGTTTACATAGTAAAATGCATCCGTGCCAACAAATCCGGTCTCAAATGAGAGGTGGTCGCTTAATAGAGGGTCGTAAAATAGGGGTTTGTTTGTATGTAAATTAGATTAAACTCCCAAAATGATTGGCTGTTTAGCCTAATTTACATACTACTTCTTCCCATGTTAAAACATGAAAGTCTAACTCTAAGACGCACTCATGATTACACGCCCAGGAGAACATTAATGTTTATTTTGATTTTTACTCTTGGTTGAAAAATGTTATTTGAACATGAAGACATGCATTGCTGTACTTCTATGCAGTGAATTGACTCGAGTAAACAAAAAACTGTTTCAGATTTGCACGCTCAGCTGTCTGACACAATCACAATGGCCTCGGACATGGAAATAGATGATTCACTATACAGGTACGTTTTACTGCTACTACATAGTCATAGAACTTATCGTTGCACTTTGTTAAAGGGATTATTTTCTGCTCTCATTTTTTCTCCTATGGGCAAATGAAACACCACACAACAGGGGAAGATGAGAATTGAAATCAGTGGAAAGAACCAAAGCCGGGAAGGGATGGAGGTATGGGTAACTAGAGCGTGAAAACGCCAGATCAACCAGCTGCACAGCAGCATTTTCCGGTCCAGTGACCTTGCAGGAACAAACAGACGAACACCCCTGAAACTAAAGTCCGATCAGACAGTCTACACCTGCACCTTACAGTACCCCTGCGCCAGCAAGGATCTCGCGCGGCAGCATTTTCGGCTCCAGTGACCTTGACCTTTGACCAGTTCTTGACCTTCATTTTCGAACTTGACCTAGATATTCTAAATACCTATGCATGCAAATTTTGAGCCTCCTAGGTCCATGCGTTCAAACGTTATTGTGTTGCCATAGATAGACAAATACTACATAGATACATAGCCAGGAACAAACAGACTGAGCTGGACGACCCCGCCCCCTCCACGAGTCTCTCCCCGTGGGGATACCGGGGGGATCTTTCGTAAAACAGTTTCCCCACCTTCTGGAAGTTCTGTGCTTGTAACTTCCTCTTGTCTTTCACTCTCTTTCTGACTTATTGGCCCATTCTCCTGCCTTTTTTTTCCAAAACATCTTCCAATCTTTGAGCTCCTCCGAAATCGGAATGTGTCGGCTGTACGCAGCGGGGAGACCAGTGAAAACTGAAAACTGGACACATACGTCCCTTAACCATTGTGGCCTTATGGCCTGGGAACGCAGAAGAAGAAGAAGAATTCCCATTTCTGCCCCTGTGGGAGTAAATCAATCGACTGAAAAATCAACTTGATCAGCAACTCCCCGTGGGGATACTGGGGGGTCATTTGTACAAATAGTTCCCCCACTTCTGGAAGTTCTGTGCTTGTAACTTCCACTAATCTTTCTTTCTCTTTGACTCTGCCTTTTCCATTTGCTTTCTGTCATCTACTATCTTTCTGCCTTATTGGCCCTTTCTCCTGCCTTTAAAAAATAAAATCTTCCCAATTTTCTCCTTTGAGCTCCTCCGAAATCGGAATGTGTCGGCTGTACGCAGCGGGGAGACCAGTGAAAGCTGAAAACCGGACACATACGAACCTTACCCATCATGGCCATATGGCCTGGGAGTGTAGAAGAAGAAGAAGAAGATCAGCAACATGAGAAAATTCTAATTAAAATCAGCGGAAAGAAGCAGCGACGGGAAGCCGAAGGGGTTAGTGGGAAGTGTTGGAGGTAAAGCAGAGTACTCTTAATACAAAACTGGATAACACGAAATATTGCTTGTAAACCACACTAAAATCTGTTTGAATGGCCCAAACCCCTCTTTATTATTTCTTAATGCTTAACACAAAATACTGGTTAACGCACACCAAAATCTTTGTTCCCTGAATTCCGTGTTAGCCCCTTGACTGCCAGAGAAAATTGAAGAAAAAATCATTGGACAAATCATGCCATGAAAAGGACAACTGATAGAGCCAATCTGGCAAAATGGTCTGGGGATATAACTCTCTTGACTGTTAGAGCAAAACCAGCATATCAGTCTTGAGAGTTTTTTCACTTCATCTGATGATGTCATCAGTGATGTCATCAAGTCAGTATGTGATGCGTTACATGACAGTCAAGGGGTTAAGTGTACTCCACTGTATGTGCTATTAATAGATCAGTTAAAGTTACTGTATTTTTCTGACTGCAAGGCGATACTTTTTTTCCAAGACTCGGATCCCTGCGCCTTATTATATGACTGATGAAATACTAAGAAATTATAATAACAAAATCTGAAATTTGGGTAAAATCTGGGGGGTGCGCCTTATACAAATATGCGCCTTATAGTCCGAAAAATACGGTAATCTTTACAGGGATTATTCCAAGGGTCATTGACTGATAACATTTTGAAATGACCTATTGTTTTTGGAGGCAAGAGGTCATATGACTTATTATGTTTACTTTGTGTCTGTTAGCAACTTTAAGGATTTTGATTTGAGCTGCAACGGATTCCATAGTGATCAGATTGACTTAGGTGAAACAATAGACTGTAATTTAATAATTGCTTTATTATTACTTTTGCGTTGCATAGTACTGTACTAGCTTTTCTCATGCCAAAAAAAAGAATATATAAAAAAACAAAACGTTTATCATGTCATTCTTTGAACATGCAGTCTGTGAAACTATGTGATTGATTACAACAGTGTCCTAGAAAACAGTTTTTGTTGCACTCGAGTTGTATTTCCTTTTTCTTTTACATTATGACTTATCGTTTTATGAAAATGACCCATTATATTTTCTTCGAACTGGTCAGATGACCTATGACCTATGAAGTTCTGTGACAAGATTGATCCTTGCTTTACCCTTTTTTTTTAACGATGCCTGCATTGCTTTGCAGTCGTCAGCGCTATGTGCTGGGGGACAGCGCCATGAAGCGCATGGCCCAGTCTTCTGTGCTTATCTACGGCATGGGAGGTCTGGGCGTGGAAATAGGTGAGGCTCAGTCAGGGCGTTTGATGTGTCAGCCATCTTTTACTTTTAGCTTGATCAGTTGATGGTCAGAGAGAGAGAGAGAGACAGACAGACAGTCAGAAAGAGCTCAACAAACTGAATATTTATTTTTTTAATTTTGGTCTTGAGCCTCTATTAGAAACTGGATTTTTAAAAATACAGTGGAACCTCCCTTATAAGACCCCCCCCCCCCCCCCCCCCCCCCCCCCCTTATAAGACTATATTATCACTTAAGGCCTACTTCTCTGAGACATTGCCCTTCTTTGTAAGTATTGAAATTACCTCCTGTATACATGTGCAACTCCCTCCCTCTTAAGACCTTATTTGGGATGAATTTTCAAGGTCTTAAAAGGGAGGTTCCACTGTATTATTAAGAAATGCCAAAGAAGAGAGAGAGAGAGAGAGAGTTAGTTTTATGTATTTTTTGTAGGAATGTCTATACAAAGTGCTCTGTAAGTGTAGTGATCATTTTACAAACTGTAATGAGTGCTTCAGGCTATCGATTTATATTACTTCCCTTTGTCAAATAAGGGGAAACATGTAATTTTTGCTGTGCGCTGGTGAGAGATATCGGGACAAAAAGAAAGAGCGAGTTTCTTGTAGCTAAGAAACGACCTCGAAATGGAACGCCACCTGGTTTCAAGGGCTAAGGATAATAACTCCGCCTGAGCGTCCCGTTTGCACCGAGTTTGAATGCAATAGGAAGTTTGAAGAAATGAAATTTGTTGTGCAATAGGAGTTGTTCACAAATAATGAATTATGAAGGGGAATAATCTCATGGTGATTGCGAGTGATCCTGCTTGACAGAATCAGTCAAAGTCAAACAGAAACAGGAAGTCACACAATACCAACACACTCGCCACATTCTGCCTTTGACTACAGCACACAGTCGGCCTATTGTTTTCAAGACTTTCTGCAGGCGCGTGTAATAATCGAAAAGCTGGTCTCATTCGTTAACGGCAACAAAAACACAATGAAAGTTTGTCAACAACGAAAGATCGCGTGTTCCAGTCATGAGTGATGGCTTCTCCTTCTTGATAAAAATCTGTTTAACGTCCTCCGGTCTGGAACACACATATGGGACATTAATATATATAAAGATGGTGAGAACGATTCTGGAGGCTATGCCCGGAGGCAGTGCAACACCAGTAAAGTCCCGAATTTTTAACCATACAGATATGTACCAGTATAAATCTTTACTGAAAAATGATTGCCATCCTTCGATGTTCTTTCAGTGTTTCAATCAGCTTGCAGATCTGTTCTCTGTCAAGCCATCTTGGTCAATCTCAATTTTCATGTTCCTTCCTATTTTGTAAAGTTCTGCAAGTTCCATCAGTTTGTGGCCGCTTGCGATCACTCTTCTTTCTATTAAAATTGTTGTCAAGTCGCTCACTCGTGTGGTAGGCCTAGTTTCACCCTTCAACACCATGATTATGGTTTGACCGATTTGTTCAAGGTAGACTACTCTAATGTTCATGTAGTGCTCTCCCCTTGTTTTTCCCCAAAAATAATTGTCTATTATAATTATCTCAAAAGGAAAATAATTGCTCACGAATCACTGAAGACTTTCAGGAAATTTTGTCAAGGGAATCCAAGTTGTTGGATTTTTTTCAATTTAAATAAGATTGACTTATTCATTTAACGTTAACGTTTTTCTCTGATTATAAATCAAGAACGGCGTGTGATTGTTATTGGATGATTAAATAAGTGTTTAAAAAAATATCTGGAATAAATTTTGCTATTTTCCCCTTTTTTACGATACTGATTAATGTTTTTGTCTGTTTACAGCAAAGAATATTGTTCTGGCAGGAGTGAAGGTGAGTTGCACTTTTGTGTGGAATCTGTTTAGTTTCTTCAGAAAAGATTGGGGAGAATCTTGTCCCTGTCCCAAATCGTACCTCAGTATTGGCTTCTTTTTTGTTTTTTTGTGGGTGGGTGGGTATTTTAGCTCTTGAAAACAGGAGTACATTGGAAAGGAAAAGCCTGTGCATTTCTCTCTCCCTGTCTGTGTGTGTGTGTGTTCATCTTTTTATTCAAAGCCTTCACAACATAAACTACAGAACCAGTAAATATGAAATTTGGCAGAAATGTTACCAGTGACCTAATTCAGCCCTGTAGAAGGCAGCTTGACTGAAAAGTTTTCTTCTTTTTTTGTTTTTAAATTTTGTTCAAGCAAAATGATAATATTAAAAAGTGTCCATGTTTGCTAAGCTCTCACCGATGAGCTGTAGCCAAGGAAGCATAAGATTAAAAAACCCCACTCTACAATTGTTTGTATCATTCACTAAAGGAGGATTTTTAAATAAATCATGTCACAAATAAAACAATGCAATATCCATCTTGGTGCATTCAGAAATGTGATAAAGTGTTGCTGGAATACATGAAGTGTCTTGTAATCTTTAGTTATATATGTCAGGCATGAAAACAGCTCCACCGTTTCTGCCGTCTCCATCAAAAATTTGTCGTAATTGAAAGAATCTCCGCCAAAAAATTACTTTTCTTTGCCGAAAAGGCGATCACAATGTTATTCTCAAACGGTGCGGTCTGTAATCGGTCGAGCGTATGCTTGAGGTCGGAGTTAAAATGGTCGCCGTAGCTCATCTTTCGGATGAGACGATAAACCAAGGTCCCATGTGCCCATGCACTTATCATACGTTAAACCCAGTTGTTCAAAATTTCCCCCCCCCCCCTCATCAGTCACAAAAATATTGCATGCCCCCAAAAAAAATGGGTGGTGCACCTCTGGCTGCGACGCCTCTCCAGGTGGGAGCAACCCAAATTTCACAGAGACTCCTCTGTGACTATAAAGTACCTAATAGTAATACCTAATACCTAATGCCTGCAAATGGCGTGTTTGAAGGCAAGTCAGGCCATGAAAAATGAGTAACTGGCGACCTCCCGCTGCTGCTCAATAAAAATTTCGGTCGATGTTGGGTTTGGACGGTAAGTTGTAATGCATGTACACTCCCCCCCCCCCCCAGCTCAACAAAAGTTCCAACAGTAGCAGAAAATCCGGGTGGGTGGATGGATTTCTCAGCTGACAAATCTCCTCTTTTTTTTAAACATTAGTTTTCATGTCTGATATGTATTTTTTTCCCTCTTTCTTTTCAGACTTTGACAGTGCAGGATAGCAAAGTGTGCACCCTATCAGATCTGGGCACCCAGTTCTTTGTTCGACAGACTGATGTGGATTCTTCCAAAAACAGGTTTAGTGCTTTTTTTCCATTCATTAAGGCGTCTTCACACTCGTTAAAGACTTGTTCATGTAGACAGTTCCTTATTTATTCATATTTTTATTGTCTTTTTTTAAAAATTGTGCCTTTGATTTGTGAGCCTGTCAGTGTGTGCGAGAGATTTATAATTTGTAAGCGAAATTGCAATCACGGACACACCATGATTGTATGAATACAACAGATACATTACCTGGAGCATGCACATAAGCACACATAAGAGCAGGTGTAACATTCTTGCTTGATTGCTCAGTTTATCTGTCACTTGCTGATTCACCGACTCACTCCTTCACTTGTATGCTCACTCTGTCACTCACTCACAGTCACACACACAGTTCATAGGTGTCACATTAACATGCTCACGCATTTCTATGAAGCGCCAACCGCATGATTTAAGTTTGGTTTTGTGTATAGATGGTGAGACTTGTATATCGTCGCTGTTTGGCGCTAACCGTGTATCTGCAAAATTTTACAAAAATAAATTTCTCACTGAAACCCCTTCTAATGACCTCACACAGGTCTTCTATAAATATCTTGTGTCTGCGACCAATGGAAATGTTCAAATTTGTCACATGATCTACTGGAAATCACTGGAAATCCTAGTCTTGACACGCTAACCGTGTAGCTGCCGGTACAGAGATTACAGCTGTCGATCTCCCATTCTTTGCAACTCCGGCGCGAAGCGTGTAGCTGAATTATCACGAAAACTTTAGGTGTTGTGCAACTTTTATTGTGTCCCATGTTTGCTCATCGGTGAAGAAGAAGAGACAAGCGTATATCAAGTGGGGAATGACATTGTAGCAGATGACAACATGTTTTTTGATGCTTCTGTAAAATCACTGATTTTGCAGATACACAGTTACTGAGTTAGCGTCGGACAGCGACGATATATAGCATCAACCCGCTCATTGGTGAAGATGTTGTTTTTGTCTTTGTCCAATGTGTTTCAGAGCTGAGGCATGTGCAGGGAAACTGGCGGAGTTGAACCCCTATGTCCAGGTGTCCACAAAGACGGAGCCTCTGGGCTTGTCCACTGACCTGGAGTACCTGCGAGGGTTCCAGGTAGGTAGCTTGTGTGAAAATCTGTTTAACGTCCTCCGGTCTGGAACAGACACATATGGGACATTAGTAGATCTAAGGATGGTGGGAACGATCCTGGAGGCAATGCCCTGAGGCAGTGCAACACAAGTCCTGAATTTTTAGCAATACAGATAATGATATGTATGATAAAACACTACTGTTGAAGGTAGGCAGCTGTTTAATGTCCTCCGGTCTGGAACAGACACATATGGGACATTAGTAGATATAAAGATGGTGGGGACGATCCTGGAGGCAATGCCCGGAGGCAGTGCAACACCAGTAAAGTCCTGAATTTTTAGCAATGCAGATCTGTATGATACAACACTACTGTTGAAGGTAGGCAGCTGTTTAACGTCCTCCGGTTTGGAACAGACACATATGGGACATTAGTAGACATAAAGATGGTGGGAACGATCCTGGAGGCAATGCCCGGAGGCAGTGCAACACCAGTAAAGTCCTGAATTTTTAACAATACAGATCTATCTGTATGATGCAACACTACTGTTGAAGGGAGGCAGCTTTTTTGTTTTAGCTCTTTTTATGCAACGGCACACAGGTGTTTGTTAGCCCATGTATAACTCTTTGGTGTGCCGAGTTTTCCTTCTGAAGATGGGGGGAAAAGCTGATGTTGTTTTTGAAAGTGAAGATAGTTTTGAAAAGTGCAGCTTTTGCGAGTTAATTAATCAGATGTTTTTCTTTGAGTGTGCATTTTTCCATTAATGTGGTGCGGTTTTATCATCTTGGCTTGCTTTTTTTCTTCATATTAAGGGTGTGTGTGTGTGCATGTTGTCGGTGCATCCTTTGCTTGAAATACTGCAGATTTCAAATCAGCTTTTTTCCTTGCATATAAAAACAAAAAAACAACAGGTAAGCAGTCCTCAAACTTGTTAAGTCATTCTTTGGTGCGATATGACACAATGAATGCTTATAAGATACTTTTAAATACAGTGGAACCTCCCTTATTAGACCTCCCATTATGACTCCCTCCCACATAAGACCTACTTCTCTGAGACATTGTCCTTCTTTGTAAGTATTAAAATTACCTCCCTTATAAGACCCCTCCCTTATAAGACCTCATTTTGGATGATTTTTGAAGGTCTTATAAGGGAGGTTCCACTGTACCATATTTTTCGACTATAAGGCGCACCTGTTTATAAGGCGCACCTCCCAGATTATACACAAAAATCAGATTTTGCTTTAACAGTTCCTTACTGAATTACCAGTAGTCATATTATAAGGCGCAGGGGTCTCTCGATCAGTCTGTGAAAAAAGTATCGCCTTATAGTCCGAAAAATACGGTATGTCAAAACAGAGAAAACGGTTTACACAGACTGGTTTGTTGGTGATTGCTGTTGGTTTATTTCTTATTTTTCTGTCTTATCAGGGATCCCAATCGTCCCGCAAAACAAGGGTTCCCAGGGACTCCTTCACTTACAGTGTAGAGGGTCCTAGAGGCGAGATAGAGTGTCCCAGTGGCATTGCGAATGCAAAAACAAATTTTTCTAGTGCATCCCTGCTAGAGGGTCCTTTAGAATGTTAGTACTTCATAGACCCCCAAATGGGGGTCCCTGGGAGCCCTGCAGTTATTTTGAACATTCCTGGGTATGTGAATTACCGTGGTTTTGCCTTGGTTTCAGTGCGTGATCCTGACGGAGTGCCCCCTCTCCATTCAGCTGTACGTCAACAAGTTTTGCCGAGGCTGCTCCCCTCCGCTGAAGGTGGGTGTGCTCACTCCTTGATGATTGTGAACATTAAGAGGACAAAATCAAACAGGGAGGGTTCCTGCACCCCTCCCCCCTCCACCAGTCTCTCCCTGTGGGGAAACTGGGGGGTCTTTCGTAAAAATAGTTCCTCCACCTTCTGGAAGTTCTGTGCTTGTAGCTTCCTCTTGTCTTTCACTCTCTTTGACTCTGCCTTTTCCCTTTGCTTTCTATCATCTACTATCTTTCTGACTTATTGGCCCTGCCTTTTTTTCAAAAACAACTTCCAATCTTTGAGCTTCTCCCAAATCAGAATGTGCTGGCTGTACGCAGCGGGGAGACCAGTGAAGACTGAAAACCGGACATATACGTACGTTCCCCATTATGACCTTATGACCTGGGAATGCAGAGGAAGAAGAGGAAGGAGGGTTCCTGCCAGAACAGTCTCTCTGCGTTCTTTATTCCGTTTGTGGTAGGCTTTTTTGGCAGGCACCCCTTGAAAATGCGTTTTTTAAACATGATTTTTTAGTCCTCCGTTGTTCTGTGGAGCAGGACTAATGCAATCGTTAGTATCTGGGTTTTTTCTTTTTGTTTTATTCTGCACTTTATCGCATTAACCCTTTTACCGCCAATGTCGCATTTTTGCACCACAATGATTTAACACCCATGTCACTAAAGGGCATCAAACCAGGGCCTGTTATCCTAAGACCCTATTTTCTTAATTTTGGGAGGTAAGGATAGGCCTTACTGTATACACGTCACAGAGGAATTTCCAATATTGCAGATGATCTTTTTTTTGTCTACCCAGGTAAGATTAATGGTTATTTTTTGCTGGAAAATGGCTGGCGGCTAAAGGGTTAACAGTAACACAAAATCACTTCAAATTTTATAGCTTGGTGTATTACATGTTTTGTCTTGTCAAGTAATTATTGCGGCTGAGGAGCTGTTGCTATATTGGGCAACACTTCTGTTCTAGCATGCGTTTTAGTAGCATAAGGGCATTTTTTTTATGTATGTGTGTGTGTGTGTGTGTGTGTGTGTCTGTCTGTGCGTTTGTTCACGCTGTGAGCAAGCCATGGCTGAGTGTGGCTTACAAGGTGAACATATACTTGTCTCTATGCAGGTATATCAGTAATGTGGATTTACTCTATGTATGTGTGTCTGTCTGTCTGTGTGTTTGTTCACGCTGTGAGCAAGCCATGGCTGAGTGTGGCTTACAAGGTGAACATATACTTGTCTCTATGCAGGTATATCAGTAATGTGGATTTACTCTATGTATTGCTGAGTGTGGCTTACAAGGTGAACATATACTTGTCTCTATGCAGGTATATCAGTAATGTGGATTTACTCTATGTATTGCTGAGTGGCTTACAAGGTGAACATATACTTGTCTCTATGCAGGTATATCAGTAATGTGGATTTACTCTATGTACTGCTGATGTTTGAAATCTGAACAATGTATCATTGTATGTCTTTAGAAAATATTTTAGATTTTATAAATTTGACAGAACCGCTCTTAATAAATATATGCAATTTGGTATAGCTACAACAGCTATACTAATAAATTACTATTGGTATCATGGTGCCAGTGATTTTTTTGGGTACATGTACCCATATTTTTCAAACTATAAGGCGATACTTTTTCCCCAGACTCAGTCCCTTGCGCCTTATAATATGACTAATAAAATAGTAAGAAAATATAATAACAAAATCTGAAATTAGGGTAAAATTTGGGGGGTGCGTCTTATATAAAGGTGTGCCTCATAGTAACAACAAAATATGGTAGCTTAAAACAATAACCCCCCCCCAAAAAAAAAAAAAAATTAGAGCCAAAAAAGAGGCTTTTTGCTGATGATATAACTTGTTCGCGTGTGTGTATTTATGTGCATGCTTGCTTATCTACTTGCGTTTGTGTGTGTGTGCGTACATTTTCCAGTTCATCAACTCGGATGTGTATGGAGTGTTTGGCAGCGCGTTCTGTGATTTTGGCGAGGCCTTTGAGGTGACGGACCCCACGGGAGAAGAACCCAAGGAAGTGTTTGTGGCCAACATCACCAAGGTAAAGGCTCCACAAGGAAACTGAGATTTCTCATTTTCTGAATTATTTCAGATGGCTAAAAAATTCCAACTGGTATTGATAGTATGATGTTTAAGAAGTATTATAGTAAAAAATCACCACTTATATCCTGATGAATGCAAAGATATATTCGTTTAAAGACATAATTTACGTAAAATTCTGTACTTAATGGTTATATCTTCATGTTGATCAGGATATCATGGATGCAACCTTGCCTCGGATACAAGGCGGCACCTGTTTTTCAAAATTTTGACCAGAAAAAAAAATTGTTTCAAAGTTCAAGGGGAAAAAAAGTGTTGAATTCGGTTTTTGGACTTTCACCAGTTGCATCCATGGGATATAAGTGGCGATGTTTTACTATAATAGTATTAATCAGTTTTACTATAATAGTATTAATCATCATATAGTAATTTAGCAAGTGTGTGTGTGTCTGAAGCACAAAACGGGCCTTATAACTCCGCCGTTTTTCGACCGAATCGCTTCAAGTTTGCTGTGAGCCCTAACGGGGCGATGGCAATGGCAACCGAGGCGGCCGTGTCATTTGCGTGGTTTCGCAAATGCGCGAAACGTGCATCCGCCGGCCTCTCGGCGCCCGTATCTCCGGCGTTTCTGGGCCGATTGCCTTCGAATTTGGCAGGTAGATGACCGGGGACGGTGACTATCGGTGTGCCAAACCGGAAGCGAATCGATTCAGAAACGCGCCGCTTCACCTTTTCCCGAATAACTCCGCCGTTTCTTAACCGAAGCGCTTCAAATTTGCTGTCAGGCTTGCTGTGGCCGGGGCAAAGCCTGGCAGGAAATTTGAAGAGAATCGAGATAGCGCGTCACTCTCAGAGCAGCGCCAACGGCAGACAGGGCCGTATAACTCCGCCGTTTCTTAACCGAATCGCTTTAAATTTGCTGTACTCAGCGTTACCAGTACTTGGCGTTACCGTTACAAGGCGTTACCATTACTAGGGAGAGCGCATCACTCTCAGAGCAGCGCCAACGGGAAACGGGGCCTTATCAGGCATGGGAATTGTCAGTCTTTTGGCTGATTTCAGCTTTTTTGATGGTCCTCTTCAGTCTTTTTTGGCAAGTTTCAGCTTTTTTGATGGTCCAAGAGGACATTTGTGAGATAAAAAAAGAAGCCCAATGAGTAAAACTTAAGTTATTGGTTATAAATGAATGCAAAATGAACTAAATATATCAGTCTTATCTCTAATACTGTTTTTAAGGCTTAGATAACAGAAGGAGCTTCATTTTCTGGGGGCTGTATCCCAACACACGGTTTTCAGTTTTTTTTATTTTTTATTCCTTGTTCCTATGCCTGCTTCCAGACCCCAATTTTCAGTCTTTTTTGTCTTCTCTAATTCCCATGCCTGCTTATAACGCCGCCTTTTCTTAACCGAATCGCTTCAAATTTGCTGTACTCAGCATTACCAGTACTTGGCCTTACCGTTACTAGGCGTTACCGTTACTAGGCGTTACCGGTACTAGGCGTTACCAGTACTCGTCGTTGCGCTAGTACTTCTTAAACATCATACTATCAATACCAGTAGGAATTTTTTAGCCATCTCAAATAATTAAGAAAATGAAAAATCTCGCTTTCTAAGCGATCTAGAGACTCCTTCTGGAGTAAAAGAGATACAAAGAATTTGTCCCTTAAAAAATAATGCAGTCTTAAGAAATAAGTTGGCTTTTGGGAACCACCCCTTGCGCCAACTGTCCAAAAGTCTTCAGGGTCTAGAGGAGAGTGGGGATGTACCATGGGCAAGACATGTGCACTGTAAGCAAGCGCTCTGCCCATTTGACCTGCAGGCTGCACTCAACGCCTGCAGGCTCTGAGAGAGAGGTACAGTGGAACCTCCCTTATAAGACCTTCAAAAATCATCCAAAATGAGGTCTTATATGGGAGGGGTCTTATCAGGGAGGTAATTTTAATACTTACAAAGAAGGGCAGTCCTTGGTATCGACAAAGTTTTAATAATAAACCGAAAATTATAAATTGCCACTACCTGGGTGTTTGCTGTTCTCTTTATCCCACAAAGAAGGGCAATGTTTCTGAAAAGTAGGTCTTATATGGGAGGGAGTCTTATAATGGGAGGTCTTATAAGGGAGGTTCCATTGTTCTTGTTGTAATACAAGAATTTAACAAAAACAGATAATGAAGTGCAAGCAACTGATTTAAAATCGCGCTACAATTTTAGCGACCGTTCTGATGTAAATAGCTTCAGAATGAGCGTACTTTACTCCCCCGAAGACAGGAGTGTGGCTCCCCACGTGGCGGGGTAATCAAAAACGGTCACACACGTAATGTTCTCATCCCTAGCTGCTGCATATTTACCCTAGTGTTCAAGAGCTTCGGATGTTGGGATGATCCCTGGAGTCTTTTAGCTAGAGTACATCAAAAAAAACAAAAAAAAAGCATTTTGTTAATTGTTGTTTAAAATTTATTTATACCGTTTTCATGATTGTAAAACCTTTGTTGATGTTTACTTGATCTACATATCGTCGCTGTCCGAAATTAACCATGTATCTAAAAAATTTCACAAAAATAGATTTTTTACTGAAACTCCTTCCAGTGACCTCATGCAGGTCTTCTATAAATATCTTGTGTCTGCGACCAATGAAAATGCTCAAATTTGTCACATGATACCACGGAAATAATCGTGTATGTGGCGGGTTGTTGCTGGTTTTGACGTGATAAGCGTGTAACTGGTCACGCTAATCGTGTAACTGCCGGCAGCTGTCGTATCTCCCATTGTGAGAACAATGCACTAACTTTGTGACTAACCGTGTAACTGAATTATCACGAAAATTTTGGGTGTTAATGCAACTTTTATTGTGTCACATGTTTACTCATCGGTAAAGAAGAAGGGTCAAGCGTATATCAAATGGGGATTGACTTTGTAGCAGGCGACAATATGTTTTTTGATGCTCCTGTAAAATCACTGATTATGTAAATACACAGTTAGCGTCGGACAGCGACGATATGTATCATTACCGTATGTTATGCTATTGAAAGGAGAGCCTTACTGTGTAGCGTGCAATTCTCCAATTTCCATTCTTCATGTCCTTTTGGACTGCTGGGATTTATACGACATTAGAAGGAAACACTACACTGCGGAGTCAATGAAAGTTTTGTTTCGTGATGTTCCACCTGACACGATCTTTAATTACTTGAAAGAGATTTATATTTTTCACTTGATGTAAGCTACTGTGATGTTGTTATTTCTAGACGTGTTATGTTTTTACTTGCAAAGTTTTTTAATTTATTAATGTGGTTTTTTTAACAAAAGTATTTTAACAAAAAGCTTTGATTTTGTTTTTACCTTGTGTTTTTATCCCTTTTTAATACGTGGTAAGATTTAACGTGGTGACAGCCCTGACATGGCCTTAGTTTTCGACAGGGCTATAATTTTAATCTTAATCTTAATGCTAACCCTTATCACCAACTTCTTTTTAAAAGAAAAGAAGAAGAAAGCGCATAAAGTGATAAACATAAGAAACGTGTGTGGAAAACTAGAGTTGAGGCAATGTTGACGACAGCATTTTCTGTTAAAACTTACAAGGACGAAACTTGCTCAGTTGCTGATCAAGAAATACGATTGATATAATATAAACAAAAAAGAACTGTCACGACCAATTAACAGTTCAAAATTTCCCCATTACTGATATCACTCACTTTGTTAGAGACTGCTTGAGGGGCTTTTTTTCCCCCTTCTGTATTTGAATAAAATAGACTATTGACTGTTGTAGTGTCAACACGAGGAAATAGCAGGGAGAGAGATAAGTGCAATCTTTGTCAGGTCAAGTAGATAGAGACTTAAGATTTGGGAAGTAGGGGTGGGGTGAATTGAACGGCAGACGAGGAAGGGATAGGCAAAAGGAAGACAAAGGGTGAGGGTCGTCTTCTTCTTCTGTGTTCCCAGGCCATATGGCCATAATGGGTAAGATACGTATGTGTCCGTTTTTCAGTTTTCACTGGTCTCCCCGCTGCGTACAGCCGACATTCCGATTTTGGAGGAGCTCAAAGGAGAAAAATTATTTGGAAGATTTTTTTGGGGAAAAAGGCAGGAGAATGGGCCAATAAGTCAGAAAGATAGCAGATGACAGAGAGCAAAGGGAAAAGGCAGAGTCAAAGAGAGTGGCAGATTAGGGTCAAGTCAAGTTTAGGGGAAGTTACAAGCACAGAACTTCCAGAAGGTGGGGGAACTATTTTTTACGAAAGACACCCCCCTTCCCCACGGTATCCCCATGGGGAGTGTCAGGGTCAAGATTAAGATTAAAATTATAGCCCCGTCGACAACGAAGGCCACGTCAGGGCTGTCACCATGTTAAATCGAGGGTGAGGGTGGGTGAAGAGGATGGGTATGAGGAGGGTAAAGAGGGCAGATGGGGAAAGGGAGTATAAAGGCTAACATGTTATTAATATTATGTACAGCCCCTGTGGGGATACTGGGGGGTGTGTGTGTCTTTCATGCAAATAGTTCCCCCACCTTCTGGAGGTTTTGTGCTTGTAACTTCCTCTAATCTTTTCCCTTTGCTTACTGTCATCTGCTATCTTTCTATCCTGCTGGTCCATTCTCCTGCCTTTTTTTCTATAAATTCTTACAAAGATTTCTTCAGCCGTAGTCGGACATGCTGGGCCTATTTCTTAGTTAGGCGCATAACGGCAGCATGACGCATCTACGCTCATATGACAGGAAACTGTCTGAGCGAACGAAGAAGAAGAAGCCAGTTGTCACCGTTTTCCATTTTTAACCAGCTGCGAAACCAAAGCTGGTTAATGTTTTTAGGGCCGTTTGTTCCTGACTATCTACGTTTCCATGATAGCGTTTGAACGCAGAGACCTAGGACCCTCAATTTTTGCATTCGGATAGGTTAACTCTTTCGGTCCTGAGAACCGCTATTGAGGTTGAATGGGAGCAACTGCAGATTCCTAGCTTTATAGAGCTCTCTATCTCCCTATTCCTGGGTTTCCAGAGAGAGTAAAACTGTATAAAAGGGTGTTATGTTATTGTGAATATGTGGCATGTTTTCAGCAGCCTGTTTCTCTTTCATAAACACTTGCCCCAGTAAGAAAAGGGAAAAACTCATTGCATTGCAATTATAGAAGAGCAAAGTAATAACAGTTGCATCATGTTGCATGATATCACGAGCAAAAGAGGCCCGTAGGAATCAACGGGATAAAATTTCCTCAGCAGCTAAAGAGGTTATCAGGAATGAACAGTAGTTGAAACTTCTCTAAATACAGAAACCAAAGAGTTAAGGTAGTTAGAATATCTCTGCCAAGTTTGAAGATGAAGGTCATTGGTTAAAGTTCAAGATCACTGGAGCCGAAAATGCTGCTGATGAGGAATGGAAAACTCAATATTTTGGTCATTTCAAGTCAAATTACATCACTTTTTGTTGTTTAGCTTCACCATCAGTGTTTTATCTTTGCAAATTCTTGTTTTACAGCTTTGTTAGATGATGCAGCTTGTTTTGATCATCTGGTAAATAATAATAATAATAATAATAAACGGACACTTATATAGCGCTTTTTATCGAACACAAAGCGCTTTACAATCAGCATGGAAACACTCAAATCCAACACATCGAAGTTGACCGATTTCGACTTGCGGTCTCTGTTGGTAAGTCCAACACGTCGAAGTTGACAAATTTCGACTTGTGGTCTCTGTTGGTAAGTCCAACACGTCGAAGTTGACCAATTTCGACTTGCGGTCTCTGTTGGTAAGTCCAACACGTCGAAGTTGACCAATTTCGACTTGCGGTCTCTGTTGGTAAGTCCAACACGTCGAAGTTGACCAATTTCGACTTGCGGTCTCTGTTGGTAAGTCCAACACGTCGAAGTTGACCAATTTCGACTTGCGGTCTCTGTTGGTAAGTCCAACACGTCGAAGTTGACCAATTTCGACTTGCGGTCTCTGCGTTTTGCGCATACTCACCACAGGGACATTTTATGTTGTTGTTGCTTTTTCCCCAGGCTGACCCAGGTGTGGTGACGTGTCTGGACAACTTTTTCCATGGTCTGGAGACGGGGGACTTTGTTCGCTTCAAAGAGGTGAAGGGCATGGAGCGACTCAACCACATACAGTGTGAAGTGAAAGGTGGGTGAATCATCGTCATCATCATCATCATCATCATCATAGTACAGGGGACCTGGTTCGCTTCAAAGAGGTCAAGGGCATGGAGCGACTCAACCACATACAGTGTGAAGTGAAAGGTGGGTGAATCATCGTCATCATCATCATCATCATCATCATCATAGTACAGGGGACCTGGTTCGCTTCAAAGAGGTCAAGGGCATGGAGCGACTCAACCACATACAGTGTGAAGTGAAAGGTGGGTGAATCATCATGATCATCGTCATCGTCATCATCATCATCACAGTACAGGGGACCTGGTTCGCTTCAAAGAGGTCAAGGGCATGGAGCGACTCAACCACATGCAGTGTGAAGTGAAAGGTGGGTGAATCATCGTCATCATCATCATCATCATCATCATCATCATCATCACCATCATCACCATCATCATCATCATAGTACAGGGGACCTGGTTCGTTTCAAAGAGGTGAGGGGGATAGCAGCTCAATTCCACACAGTGTGAAGTGAAAGGTGGGTGAATCATCGTAATTGTCATCATCATCATCGTCATCATCTTCATCACCATCACCATCATCATCACCATCATCATCATCATCATCATAGTACAGGGGACCTGGTTCGTTTCAAAGAGGTGAGGGGGATATCAGCTCAATTCCACACAGTGTGAAGTGAAAGGTGGGTGAATCATCGTGATTGTCATCATCATCATCATCATCATCATCATCATCATCATCATCATCATCATCATCATCATCATCATCACCATCATCATCATAGTACTGGTTCGTTTCAAAGAGGTGAGGGGGATAGCAGCTCAATTCCACACAGTGTGAAGTGAAAGGTAGGTGAATCATCGTGATTGTCATCATCATCATCATCATCACCATCATCATCACCATCATCATCATAGTACTGGTTCGTTTCAAAGAGGTGAGGGGGATAGCAGCTCAATTCCACACAGTGTGAAGTGAAAGGTAGGTGAATCATCGTGATTGTCATCATCATCATCATCATCATCATCATCATCACCATCATCATCATCACCATCATCATCATCATCATAGTACAGGGGACCTGGTTCGCTTCAAAGAGGTGAGGGGGATAGCAGCTCAATTCCACACAGTGTGAAGTGAAAGGTGGGTGAATCATCGTGATTGTCATCATCATCATCATCATCGTCATCATCATCATCATCACTATCATCATCATAGTACTGGTTCGTTTCAAAGAGGTGAGGGGGATAGCAGCTCAATTCCACACAGTGTGAAGTGAAAGGTGGGTGAATCATCGTGATTGTCATCATCATCATAGTACAGGGGACCTGGTTCGCTTCAAAGAGGTGAGGGGGATAGCAGCTCAATTCCACACAGTGTGAAGTGAAAGGTGGGTGAATCATCGTGATTCATCATCATCATCATCATCATCATCATCATCATCACCATCATCATCATCATAGTACTGGTTCGTTTCAAAGAGGTGAGGGGGATAGCAGCTCAATTCCACACAGTGTGAAGTGAAAGGTGGGTGAATCATCGTGATTGTCATCATCATCATCATCATCATCATCATCACCATCATCACATATCACTGGTTCGTTTCAAAGAGGTGAGGGGGATAGCAGCTCAATTCCACACAGTGTGAAGTGAAAGGTGGGTGAATCATCGTGATTGTCATCATCATCATCATCATCATCATCATCATCATCACCATCATCATCATAGTACTGGTTCGTTTCAAAGAGGTGAGGGGGATAGCAGCTCAATTCCACACAGTGTGAAGTGAAAGGTGGGTGAATCATCGTGATTGTCATCATCATCATCATCATCATCATCACCATCATCATCATAGTACTGGTTCGTTTCAAAGAGGTGAGGGGGATAGCAGCTCAATTCCACACAGTGTGAAGTGAAAGGTGGGTGAATCATCGTGATTGATCATCATCATCATCATCATCATCATCATCATCATCATCATCATCATCATCATCATCATCATAGTAGTACTGGTTCGTTTCAAAGAGGTGAGGGGGATAGCAGCTCAATTCCACACAGTGTGAAGTGAAAGGTGGGTGAATCATCGTGATCATCACCATCATCATCATCATCATCATAGTACAGGGGACCTGGTTCGCTTCAAAGAGGTGAGGGGGATAGCAGCTCAATTCCACACAGTGTGAAGTGAAAGGTGGGTGAATCATCGTCATCATCATCATCATCATCATCATCATCATCATCATCATCATCATCATCATCATCATCATCATAGTACTGGTTCGCTTCAAAGAGGTGAGGGGGATAGCAGCTCAGTTCCACACAGTGTGAAGTGAAAGGTGGGTGAATCATCGTCATCATCATCATCATCATCATCATCATCATCATCATCATCATCATCATCATCATCATCATAGTACTGGTTCGCTTCAAAGAGGTGAGGGGGATAGCAGCTCAATTCCACACAGTGTGAAGTGAAAGGTGGGTGAATCATCGTGATTGTCATCATCATCATCATCATCATCATCATCATCACCATCATCATCATAGTACTGGTTCGTTTCAAAGAGGTGAGGGGGATAGCAGCTCAATTCCACACAGTGTGAAGTGAAAGGTGGGTGAATCATCGTGATTGTCATCATCATCATCATCATCATCATCATCATCATCACCATCATCATCATCATCATCATCATCATAGTACTGGTTCGTTTCAAAGAGGTGAGGGGGATAGCAGCTCAATTCCACACAGTGTGAAGTGAAAGGTGGGTGAATCATCGTGATCATCACCATCATCATCATCATCATAGTACAGGGGACCTGGTTCGCTTCAAAGAGGTGAGGGGGATAGCAGCTCAATTCCACACAGTGTGAAGTGAAAGGTGGGTGAATCATCGTCATCATCACCATCATCATCATCATCACCATCATCATCATCATCATCATCATCATCATCATCATAGTACTGGTTCGCTTCAAAGAGGTGAGGGGGATAGCAGCTCAGTTCCACACAGTGTGAAGTGAAAGGTGGGTGAATCATCGTCATCATCACATCATCATCATCATCATCATCATCATCATCATCATCATCATCATCATCATCATAGTACTGGTTCGCTTCAAAGAGGTGAGGGGGATAGCAGCTCAATTCCACACAGTGTGAAGTGAAAGGTGGGTGAATCATCGTCATCATCACCATCATCATCATCATCATCATCATCATCATCATCATCATCATAGTACTGGTTCGCTTCAAAGAGGTGAGGGGGATAGCAGCTCAATTCCACACAGTGTGAAGTGAAAGGTGGGTGAATCATCGTCATCATCACCATCATCATCATCATCATCATCATCATCATCATCATCATCATCATCATCATAGTACTGGTTCGTTTCAAAGAGGTGAGGGGGATAGCAGCTCAATTCCACACAGTGTGAAGTGAAAGGTGGGTGAATCATCGTGATCATCATCATCATCATCATCATCATAGTACAGGGGGCCTGGTTCGCTTCAAAGAGGTGAGGGGGATAGCAGCTCAATTCCACACAGTGTGAAGTGAAAGGTGGGTGAATCATCGTCATCATCATCATCATCATCATCATCACCATCATCATCATCATCATCATCATCATCATAGTACTGGTTCGCTTCAAAGAGGTGAGGGGGATAGCAGCTCAATTCCACACAGTGTGAAGTGAAAGGTGGGTGAATCATCGTGATTGTCATCATCATCATCATCATCATCATAGTACAGGGGGCCTGGTTCGTTTCAAAGAGGTGAGGGGGATAGCAGCTCAATTCCACACAGTGTGAAGTGAAAGGTGGGTGAATCATCGTGATTGTCATCATCATCATCATCATCATAGTACAGGGGGCCTGGTTCGTTTCAAAGAGGTGAGGGGGATAGCAGCTCAATTCCACACAGTGTGAAGTGAAAGGTGGGTGAATCATCGTGATTGTCATCATCATCATCATCATCATAGTACAGGGGGCCTGGTTCGTTTCAAAGAGGTGAGGGGGATAGCAGCTCAATTCCACACAGTGTGAAGTGAAAGGTGGGTGAATCATCGTCATCATCACCATCATCATCATCATCACCATCATCATCATCATCATCATCATCATAGTACTGGTTCGCTTCAAAGAGGTGAGGGGGATAGCTCAATTCCACACAGTGTGAAGTGAAAGGTAAAGCCGGTACCTTTTTGGTTATCCTTTTTTCATCCCAGCCTATTTTTCAGACTATAAGGCCATACTGCGCCTTATAATATGACTAATTAAATAGTAAGAAAATATAGTAACAAAATCTGAATTATTTCCTCTTGTTCTGTGGGGACTGGGCATTTGACCAGATTCGTAAAATAGTCACCCAAACCAAGTTATGAAGAGTTAGGCATCATTATTTTCAGAAAAGATTAGCAACACCATGCACTAAACGATCGTAAAATATCAGATTCCTTACCTTCGTTGTTTGTCTCCTATTGACGAAAACAGCTAACACATAGAAAGAAGGAAAATTTCACATTCCGATCTTTGACCCCCCTCTACAACCAAACCTGAATGTAAAGTCTGCAATGATTGGTTGATTTCAAGAGAGGCAAGGTCAAAGCCAACAGACAATAGGTTATGACTTCCTACCGGAAAGCTGGTTACACGCCAGAAATCAAAACCTCTTGAAAACTCTTATGAGCCGGATCCGGGCCATTCGTCCTAAACGGTTGTGCGAGCCATGAGCGGCATCCGGGCCATTTGTCCTAAACGGTTGTGCGAGCCATGAGCGGGATCCGGGCCATTCGTCCTAAGCGGTTGTGTGAGCCATGAGCCGGATCCGGGCCATTCATCCTAAACGGTTGTGTGAGCCATGAGCCGGATCTGGGCCATTCGTCCTAAACGGTTGTGCGAGCCATGAGCCGGATCCGGGCCATTTGTCCTAAACGGTTGTGCGAGCCATGAGCCGGATCCAGGCCATTCGTCCTAAACGGTTGTGCGAGCCATGAGCCGGATCCGGCTCATTCGTCCTAAACGGTTGTGCGAGCCATGAGCGGGATCCGGCTCATTCGTCCTAAACAGTTGTGCGACCCATGAGCGGGATCCGGCTCATTCGTCCTAAACGGTTGTGCGAGCCATGAGCCGGGATCCGGCTCATTCGTCCTAAACGGTTGTGCGAGCCATGAGCGGGATCCGGCTCATTCGTCCTAAACGGTTGTGCGAGCCATGAGCGGGATCCGGCTCATTCGTCCTAAACGGTTGTGCGAGCCATGAGCGGGATCCGGCTCATTCGTCCTAAACGGTTGTGCGAGCCATGAGCGGGATCCGGCTCATTCGCCCTAAACGGTTGTGCGAGCCATGAGCGGGATCCGGCTCATTCACCCTAAATGGTTGTGCGAGCCATGAGCGGGATCCGGCTCATTCGCCCTAAATGGTTGTGCGAGCCATGAGCGGGATCAGGCTCATTCGCCCTAAACGGTTGTGCGAGCCATGAGCGGGATCCGGCTCATTCGCCCCGAGTGAGTTAAAATTTGGGGGATGTTCCTTATACACCTTGTATTCAGAAAAATATGGTAGTCCTTGTAAACCACTTAGAGCCTGGTCTAAGATCAAGAATGGGCTCATTATGATATAACATTTTGTGTCAGTACATTATATACCGTATCACAGTATATTACTTACACATGTTGGGGCAGTGGGTGGATGCCTCGTGCCTCCATTCGGGGAGCTGGACGACCCCGCCCCCTCCAAGAGTCTCTCCCCATGGGGATGCCGGGGGGGGTCTCGTAAAAATAGTTCCCCACCTTCTGGAAGTTCTGTGCTTGAAACTTCTCCTGATCTGCCACTCTCTGTGACTCTGCCTTTTCCCTTTGCTTTCTATCATCTACCGGTACTATCTTTCTGCCTTATTGGCCCATTCTGCCTTTTTTTCAAAAACAAATTATCCAAACAGGGGTGCTAATTTTCCGGCATGTGCCGGAATTCCGGTTTTGAGATTACTAAAAAATTCAATCTCCGGTTTTGAGATGACTAAAAAATTAAATCCGTTTTTTGAGTTAGTTTGGAACAAAAATTCCGGCATCGGAGAAACATGTGACGATTACCAACATCGTACATGTATTGGCCAAAGTAGCAAACCGATTCAAAATTATGTTTATACGGCACAATCTTCATTTCGTGCCTTTTGCTCTTCCGCCGTTGTAATTTCCAAGATGGCGTCCGCCGAGAACACATGTATTTAGTTGGCGAAACCAACATGTAAAAAAAAAGCAATAGTACGTGAAACAGTTTGTGGCCGAAGATTCGGCGATGAGACAAAGACAAAGAAAAAGTTTGAATAAATAGGAGTACTTGTCCCTCCCCCCGCTCAACAAAATTTCCGATGCTATTCGCTGAAAAACCGGGTGGAAGAATGTATCCTCCGTTATGAACACCCCCCCCCCACCTCAACAAAACTGCTGACATTAGCTGAAAATCCGGGTGGAAGGATTTCTCGGCTGAAAAAAATGTTCCGGTTTTCAGGAAATTGGAACTAGACGTCTAGATTGGTTTCAGGTTTTCGGTTTAGGGAATTCCTAGTTTCAGATTTGGGGACCCTTTGGCGCTAGCACCCCTGTATCCAAATAAATGTTCTCCTTTGAGCTCCTCCGAAATCGGAATGTGTCGGCTGTACGCAGTGGGGAGACCAGTGAAAACTGAAAACCGGACACATACGTACCTTACCCATTATGGCCCTATGGCCTGGGAACGCAAAATAAGAAGAAGAACTTATGCATGTCGCCACGCGTGTGTGTGTGTGTGTTTGGTTTGTTTCAGTTCTGAGCCCCACCTCGTTCTCCATCTGCGACACCACTGGGTTTGGGGATCACGAGGGAGGGGGCATCATGGCCCAGGTCAAGGTGCCCAGAACGGTGACCTGTGTGAGTGACCGCCTTGTTCAGTTCTTCGCTTTGCAAACATCTAACAAAGCTGCAAGAAAACAGTTTCATGGGTGCTACTCTATCAGTTTTACACTGATTTCAGTATTTTAAATTTTACCAGAAACTGAACTTCAGTTTTTTTAATTCATCAAAAAAAGAAAAGAAAAAATGACCACAAGCGATTTGGGGCGTTTTGAACTTGGTTCTATCTTGGAAGTTTACAAAGGCAATGTACAGTGGAACCTCCCTTATAAGACCTTCAAAAATCATCCCAAATGAGGTCTTATAAGGGAGGTAATTTTAATATTTGCAAAGAAGGGCTATGTCTCAGAGAAGTAGGTCTTATATGGGAGGGAGTCTTATCATGGGAGGTCTTATAAGGGAGGTTCTACTGTAATAATTTTACAAGGCTTATCAGACTCAAACTGTCTCTGTCTATCATTTTAACTGTCTCGTTATCTCTCTTTTATCTTGCCCCCCTGAATCGTCCGACGGGGCTCTGCCCCTGTACCCTGGACCCCTGCCTTTCATTTTTTTTTTCATTTTGAGGAGTTGCACCCATGCAATTTGCAAAGATAACTCACCGATGGTGACCGATAAATGAACAAAAAAATGATGTCATTTGACCAGAAATGACTGAGAATATTGAGTTTTCCATTCCTCACGTGAAGTGACATCTTTTGACTTATTTCACTGTGTATTGCACACGGCGATACAGTCTGTAACATAGGGCAGTTCTTCTGGTCATCCAGCAACTGGTCTTGTGAACTTGTGCTCTCTGAAAAAGATGACAAAAACAATGGTACGTGTATCTTTTGGTGATGTTTTGATGGTTGGGTGATAGATAGTCTTTACTGGTGGCTGAAAAAGACGACAGAAATATTGGTGCATGTAACATTTGGTGATGTTTTGATGGTTGGGTGATAGATAGTCTTTACTGTTGGCTGAAAAAGACGACAGAAATATTGGTGCATGTAACGTTTGGTGATGTTTTGATGGTTGGGTGATAGATAGTCTTCACTGTTGGCTGAAAAAGACGACAGAAATATTGGTGCATGTAACGTTTGGTGATGTTTTGATGGTTGGGTGATAGATAGTCTTCTCTGTTGGCTGAAAAAGACGACAGAAATATTGGTGCATGTAACGTTTGGTGATGTTTTGATGGTTGGGTGATAGATAGTCTTTACTGTTGGCTGAAAAAGACGACAGAAATATTGGTGCATGTAACGTTTGGTGATGTTTTGATGGTTGGGTGATAGATAGTCTTCACTGTTGGCTGAAAAAGACGACAGAAATATTGGTGCATGTAACGTTTGGTGATGTTTTGATGGTTGGGTGATAGATAGTCTTCACTGTTGGCTGAAAAAGACGACAGAAATATTGGTGCATGTAACGTTAGGTGATGTTTTGATGGTTGGGTGATAGATAGTCTTCTCTGTTGGCTGAAAAAGACGACAGAAATATTGGTGCATGTAACGTTTGGTGATGTTTTGATGGTTGGGTGATAGATAGTCTTCTCTGTTGGCTGAAAAAGACGACAGAAATATTGGTGCATGTAACGTTTGGTGATGTTTTGATGGTTGGGTGATAGATAGTCTTTACTGTTGGCTGAAAAAGACGACAGAAATATTGGTGCATGTAACGTTTGGTGATGTTTTGATGGTTGGGTGATAGATAGTCGTCACTGTTGGCTGAAAAAGATGACAGAAATATTGGTGCATGTAACGTTAGGTGATGTTTTGATGGTTGGGTGATAGATAGTCTTCACTGTTGGCTGAAAAAGACGACAGAAATATTGGTGCATGTAACGTTAGGTGATGTTTTGATGGTTGGGTGATAGATAGTCTTCACTGTTGGCTGAAAAAAACCTTTGCTTCGCTATGTTCCAGAAATCTTTAGAGGAGCAGCTGCTGTCGCCCAGTCTTCTGATGCCCGACCTGAGCAAGATGAACGTATGTATTTCACTGCAGTACTCTGTAGTGACATTGATTAGAATATACTAGCGCAACGCCTAGTAACAGTAACGCCTAGTAACGGTGCGCCAAGTACAGCAAATTTGAAGCGATTCGGTTAAGAAACGGTGGAGTTATAAGGCCCCGTTTCCCATTGACGCTGCTCTGAGAGTGACGCGCTCTCCCTAGTAACGGTAACGTCTAGTAACGGTAACGCCAAGTACTGGTAACGCTGAGTACAGCAAATGAAACGATTCGGATAAGAAAAGGCAGAGTTATAAGGCCCCGTTTCGCGTTGGCACTGCTCTGAGAGTGATGCGCTCTCCCTAGTAACGGCAACGCCTAGTAACGGTAACGCCAAGTACTGGTAACGCTGAGTACAGCAAATTTGAAGCGATTCCGTTAAGAAACGGCAGAGTTATAAGGCCCCGTTTCCCGTTGGCGCTGCTCTGAGAGTGACGCGCTCCCGATTTTCTTCAAATTTACTGCCAGGCTTTGCCCCGGCAAGAGCAAGCCTGAAAGCAAATTTGACGCGATTCGGTTGAAAACCGGCGGAGTTATAAGGCCCGTTTTGCATCATGCTGCTGTTATGCGCCTAAGTAATCGATTCGCTTCCGGTTTGGCACATCGATAGTCACCGTCCCTGGTCATGTACCTGCCAATTTTGAAGGCAATCGACCCAGAAATACCGGAGATACGGGCGCCGAAAGTCCGGCGGATGCGCGTTTCGCGCATTTGCAAAACCGCGCAAATGACACGGCCGCCTCGGTTGCCATTGCCATCGCCCTGTTACGGCTCACAGCAAATTTGAAGCGATTCGGTCGAAAAATGGCGGAGTTATAAGGCCCGTTTCGTGTTTCAGACACACACACACACGGACACTTGCTAAATGACTATATGATCATGTACCGTATTTTGTGTACCATAAAGCGCACACCTCAACTTTTACACCAAATTCACATTTTGTTGCTATATTTTCTTACTGTATTAGTCGTTTTATAAGGCGCAGGGTTCTTAGTCTGAGTAAAAGGTATTGCCTTATTGTCTGGAAAATATGGTATGTATTTCACTCCAACATTCAAATTGAAGAGAAATTCAAAAGTGTGTTCAAATTTCAATAGAACGTTAGTATAGTGGTACCTGAATGTTGCGACCACCCTACAGACTGGCCCAAACTGTCCGTAATTGCTAGATGGTCGCTATAGCTTGTTAAAAAATGCAGAAATATGACTTATGAAAACAGACTTCTTTATCTTAATCTCTATTCCCTTAAAGGCAGAAGAGTCAGGGGAGACCTGATTCAAGCATATAAAATATTTAATGGTCATGTTGATTTGTCATGGGATGATTTCTTTAAATCTGTACAATATGATATAACAAGGAATTCATATGGTAAGGTTTTCATTAAGCGATATAACACTAACATTAAAAAATATTGTTTTACTAACAGAATTGCTAACCTATGGAATGATTTACCAGTGGACCTAAAATGTGCACCCAATACTAATACATTCAAAAATCGTCTAGATAATCATCCAAAATTTATAAATATATTTAGAAGCATTGATTAAAATTGTATGATAGGAAAATTCAACCGATTACACCTTGATCAAAGATACAAAATAAAAATTGATGATTCGATGGGACTGCCAAAAAGCTTGACGGCTTATTTAGTCCCTACCCCTACTACTACTACTACTATACTGAAGACTCTGTTAGTAATAAATAAGAAGGGGAGAGACAGTGAAACTGTCCGGATTACCGAGGTGTCTGCGATACTGAAGACTCTGTTAGTAATGAATAAGAAGGGAAGAGACTGAGTGAAACTGTCTGGATTACTGAGGTGTCTGCGATACTGAGGTGCCCGTTAAGCAGGGTTCCACTGCAATAGAATGTATGCATTTTACCACAGTATTGATGTGGATTGGAACTTATTTGTATTTCATCAACCTTAAAAAGTAATTTTCTTATTGAGGTTCACGAGCACATGAGCGAAAAGTGTTTGAACTTGATATTTTTATGGTTTTTATTTGATTTTTTTCAATATTATTAACGGGAACACATTTTTCATTTCTAGATTGGCCCAAAAATTCAGGGAACATGGAATAGCTTTGACTTTAAGAGAGAGAGAGAGAGAGAGAGAGAGAGAGAGAGAGAGAGAGAGAGGAGAGGGGGGGGGGAACATTATCACTTGATCTTTAAATTTTTTACATTTTTTTTAAATGAAGTTAGAGCCGACCTACCCTATTTAACTTTTTTTGTTTTTTGGCCTTATCAAACTCCAGAAATATTTGTCAGTTCCTAAGTCGAGCGTGTACAATTGTATTTGCAGGCGCCGGCAGACATCCACGTGGCATTCCAGGCTCTGCATCAGTTCTGGGCTGAGACAGGCTCCCTGCCTCAACCATGGTAACTTGCCCTTCGTTTGCCCTCTCCCTCCTTCTGAAGGGGAGGGGTATTGTGATCGTTTGATCGTGTTTGTTTTTGTGTTTGTCCGTACAATATCTTGTGCACCACAGCACATATTCACTTAACATTTCGTACGGTGGTATGCTACCTGAAGCTCATCAGTAATGTGTCCCATTGAGTAACTACACAGAGGAGACCTTGTGGCTGTACTTCTCAGCACACTTCTTTGGCTCATGAGGTATTCTACTAGAATCAATTTAAAAAATAAGTTTTCAACGTACAATTAAGACTTGAATATCACTTGTCAATGTGCATTGTAAACGGTTGTGTACAATTTTATACTGGCATATTGGCATATGTTTTTATTATGTACCTTTAATGTTTGTTTTTCATTCAGCATGATTTGAATTTATAATCTCATGATTGCTGGCATATTGGCATATGTTTTTATTATGTACCTTTAATGTTTGTTTTTCATTCAGCATGATTTGAATTTATAATCTCATGATTGCTCTGTCTTTAATTGTGGAATCACAGATGTTTCAAGTGTTAAATTTTGCTGTAGACATAACAGTTGAACAAATTGTTTTGAGCTTTACTTCAGACCCACAGTGTGAGCAGAGTTTGAGCTCTGTGGAGATGATGTTACTTTGTAGCAGTAACATGGTGAGAAAACATGGTGAGAAGTTTTAATTTTGTTGTTGTCTTTTTTTTGGGTCTGACACCTTCTGAAATAAGACCTTCGAACCTTTGGAAGGTCTTCGACATAGGCAGCCTTCATTTGTGCCTCTTGGTGTCGATGTCTCAACAATCAATGAAGAATAATAATATAATTTTGTTGACATTTTATTAGAAGTTGTCGGGGCAGTGTGTGAATGCCTCATGCCTCCATACGGGGAGCTGGACGCCCCCGCCCCCTCCGCGGGGGATGCTGGGGGGTCTTTCGTAAAAATAGTTCCCCCGCCTTCTGGAAGTTCTGTGCCTGTAACTTCCTCTAATCTGCCACTCCCTTTGACTCTGCCTTTTCCCTTTGCTTTGTATGGCTTTTCCATTTGCTTTCTATCATCTACTATCTTTCTGACTTATTGGCCCATTCTCTTGCCTTTAAAAAAAATCTTCCAAATACGTTTTCTCCTTTGAGCTCCTCCGAAATCGGAATGTGTCGGCTGTACGCAGCGGGGAGACCAGTGAAAACTGAAAACCTGACACATACGTACCTTACCCATTATGGCCATAAAATGATGGCCTGGGAACGCAGAAAAAGAAGAAGTTTGAAGCTGTGCATTGACAAGAGTTTCTGTGTGTGATGGCCAGGTGCAGTGACAGTGCTGATCGCATGGTGGCCCTGGCAAAGACCATCAGTGTTGACGCTGCTGAAAAGGTCAGAAGAAGAAGAGTAGAATATGCTTATGATAGTGACCCTAATCCTAACTCGATATGATCTCCAAAAAGTCAAATGCAGGCTTTTGCTATTTCCCCCCCAAAAGGCTGATAGTTTCCTCGGATACAAGGCGGCACCTGTTTTTCAAAATTTTGACCACCCCCCAAAAAAAATTCAAAGTTCAAGGGGAAAAAGTGTTGAATTCTCACTTTACAGCTTCAAATTGAGTATGATTTTGCTTTTTCTTCAGCTTCAGGGGCCCGTTGCCCCCTGACCGCCCAACAGGGGCAAAATTCAAAGTTCAAAGTTAAAGGGGAAAAAAGTGTTGAATTCTCACTTTACAGCTTCAAATTGAGTATGATTTTGCTTTTTCTTCAGCTTCAGGGGCCCGTTGCCCCCTGACCGCCCAACAGGGGCCTGGGCTGCCCCTTAACCCCTGCCTTGCCTGTTTTTGGATTTTCTCCAGTTCCATCCATGTAGTTTGTTTAAGGTGGACATGCCTTGTTAAGGGTACACCCCACTCTCAGCCACGAGGACTTCAGGACTGTGCGTGTTGGGAATGGTCTATCGATGTCGGCCATTCACCAGTGCTACAAGAGCCAGTGCAGTTTCTCCTAGTTTAGTCGTTCATTAAACGCTAACCAACCGGTAAATCATTGACAATCAGTTACTATACAGCTGACTTTCTCACTTTGCTATTGAATCTCACTTGAAGCTAATGTCAGCCTATAAGCTAAATATGCCTTGTTTGGACATTTTTGGGGATGTTGATTATTATTTTTTTACCCTTGTTCAAAACCAATTTTTATGACATGAACCTGTTTTTCTTAATGTACAGTCCCACATGTTACCAGGGATGGGAGGCCTTTAGTATAGCTTTTTTTCCGGACATTCTCTCTCTCTCTCTCTCTCTCTCTCTCTCTCTCTCTCTCTCTCTCTCTCTCTCTCTCTCTCTCTCTCTCTCTCTCTCTCTCTCTCTCTCTCTCTCTCTCTCTCTCTCTCTCTCTCTCTCTCTCTCTCTCTCTCTCTCTCTCTCTCTCTCTCTGATATTCTATGTATCATACATGCCAAGTTTTGAACTACGTATACGCTAAGTTTGTTATGTGTGTTTATGATAAAATGTTGTTAATACTGCTACTTTGTTATACTTTTGTAACCACTCAAAATGACATGGGCCAATGGCCTACTCATTAAACCATTTCAGTGTTCAGTGTTTCTCTCTCTGTGTCTCTCTCTCTCTCTCTCTCTTTTCTTCCCTTATAAACCTTTCATGCCCCAGCTCCTTGTAGAAGAGATGACGTCCATTATGTTGACTGGAACGTTTGGTGATGTCACTGCCTTCTTTTTCAGTACAGTGGAACCTCCCTTATAAGACCTTAACAAATCATCCAAAATGAGGTCTTATAAGGGAGGGGTCTTATAAGGGAGGTAATGTTAATACTTACAAAGAAGGGCAATGTCTCAGAGAAGTAGGCCTTAGGCCGTGTACACACATAAGCGGATATTCCATGCGGAAACCCATGTGCAATCCATAGATAAGTGAAACAAAGAAGGGAAAAGATTTGCGTCCGTGCCCGAATTTCCCCTGTATGCGTAAACTTTTATCCTTCTTTCTTCCACTTATTTAGGGTGTTAATAAGACACGGAACTTACGCGTCTAATGTGAACCCAGCCTTATATGCAGGCATCAGAATTGTCAAGAGGATTAAGAATTTCTGACAGAGGATTGGCTTCTCTTGTCAGAGTTTATGGCTTTTGATTCAGTGTTATCTTTTCTGTTAAATAGCATTTCAACGCAATGATTTCTCACTTTACTCAGCCTTTTTGGTCCTGTTGGGAACTCATTTCAGTGTTGTCCCTCTTCAGTATAGGGCCTTGATGTCCCTTTTACCGTGGTTTTCAGAGGATCAGACTTCAGACCATTCTGATGCCTGTATATGTGTCTGCTCCCACCCATGTGTACGTTGCCCCGTTTCTGTCGTCAGACGCAGACTCCGCCGGTGGAAGCGGAGGAGAAGGTGGTGCGCTGTGTGTCCCACACCGCTGCGGGCGGCCTGGCCCCCATGTGTGCCGCTGTGGGCGGCTTCGTGGCCCAGGAGGGGCTCAAGGCCCTCACCGGAAAGTTCATGCCTCTCGATCAGTGGGTCAGTGACAAACTTGTGCAGTAGATTATGAAATAGGAACTAAGTCAGACCTGGTTACTCTACTCTTTTCGAGTTGTACTCTCTTCAATGAGGCTTTATGCTGAAAATGATCTGCCCCCTGTCTCGTGCACTGAGATGCGACGCCACCTACTTATGCCTCCTATTTTACCGGCAGTGTGTTCATTTCGATATTGTGAACATTTGGTGGCGATGAGAGAAAGCTAAATATGGTTTTAGCGTGCACACAGACAGACACACGGTCTTCGATTATTAATAGAGATAAGACGCAGGGGTCTCAGTTTGGGAAAAGAGTATCGCCCTTTAGTCCGATTAATACGGTAGTCACATTATAAGGCTCAGGGGTCTCAGTTTGGGAAAAGAGTATCGCCCTTTAGTCCGATTAATACGGTAGTCACATTATAAGGCTCAGGGGTCTCAGTTTGGGAAAAGAGTATCGCCCTTTAGTCCGATTAATACGGTAGTCACATTATAAGGCTCAGGGGTCTCAGTTTGGGAAAAGAGTATCGCCCTTTAGTCCGATTAATACGGTAGTCACATTATAAGGCTCAGGGGTCTCAGTTTGGGAAAAGAGTATCGCCCTTTAGTCCGATTAATACGGTAGTCACATTACACATGTATAAGGCTCAGGGGTCTCAGTTTGGGAAAAGAGTATCGCCTTATAGTCCGTAAAATACGGTACCCCTCAAACTTTTCTCAGATAGTTTTAGATATGGGCAATGACCATGAGCAGCATTAGTGTAGCAGTGTGTGTGCTTGTTTATATTGTTATATTTTGTTTTGTCTTGATGTAATCATTTTGCACGAAATGCTCCAAAATAACACAGTGGAACCTTCCTATTAAGACCGTGAAAAATCATCCAAAGTAAGGTCTTAAACTGGAGGGAGTTGTATAAGGAAGGTAATTTTAATACGTACAAAGAAGGGCAATGTCTCAGAGAAGTAGGTCTTAAGTGTGAGGGAGTCTCTTAACAGGGAAGGCCTTAATAGGGAGGTTCTCCCCCGAAGTCTGAGTGTGGCTGCTTGCGTGGCGGGGTAGTCAAAAACGGTCACACACGTAATGTTCTCATCCGTAGCTGATGCACTTGTACCATAGTGTTCAAGTGCTTCTGCTGTTGGGATGATCCCTGGAGTCTTCTAGCCAGGGTGTGCAAACAAACAAAGGTTCCACTATATATCTTTTTATTGCTGCGTTTTCATTCTGATTTAAAAAAAAATAAAAAAAAGTGGTGATTATTGTGTTTAAGTTTGGTATGACGTTTTGTTTGTCAGTTGTACCTGGATGCCATGGAAACCATACCTGAGCTGTCGTCCACCTCTCCTGAATCCTTCCAGCTAAGGTAAGCGCTCCATGCTGGTTGGATTCTACGTATCATAATATTTGACTATAATGGTGACATGTTTCCTTCGCTGTTGATGAGAATGCATTATTTGAAGAAAAAACCCAGAGGATGACATTTAGAACTGAATATGGGAAGGTGCAAAAGTGTTCAAACTACCATATTTTACGGACTACAAGGCGCACCTGATTATAGGGCGCACCCCCCAAGTTTTACACAAAATTCAGATTTTGTTATTATAGTTTCTTACTATATTATCAGTCACATTATAAGTCGCAGGGGTCTCAGTCTAGGAAAAAAGTATCGCCTTATAGTCCGAAAAATACAGTACTAAGAAATTGTGTGTGTTGCATGTTTTATCTGTGTGAAAATGCCAGAAATTGCTTACTGTGAATGCATTTGAAAATGTGTGTGTTTGGATTGGTGTGTGGGTGTATGTGCGTGTGTGCGTGCACGCGTGTGTGTGTGTGTGTGTGTGTTTTGAAATTACTTGAACATAAATTTTGTGTCAACTGTATGGATGAGTGTGTGTGTGTGTGCGCGCATTTGCGTGTGTTTGTGCGCATGCATGTTTTGTTTATTTGTGGGAGAAACGCCCAAACTAGGCAATTTTCCTAAATCGTCTGGCATGAACAACGTGACATTGATTTTCAGGAACGACCGGCTGGACCCTCTGCGGATCTGTGTGGGTGAGGAGATGTGCCAGACACTGGCAGACACCCGCCTCTTCATGGTTCGTCCCTTCATTTAACCCTTTCATTGCCAAAGTCACATTTTAGCACCACAGTGATTTAACACCTATGTCACTAAAAGGCATCAAATGGGGGTCTGTTATCCAAAGACCCTATTGTCTTAATTTGGGGAAGTAAGGATAGACCTTATTTTATATATGCCACAGAGGAATCCCCAATACTACAGATGGATTTTGTTCTCTGCCCAAGTAAATTTAATGGAAATATTTGGCTGAAATATGGCTGGCGGTGAAAGGGTTAACTTATTCGCATCGCAACGATTTTGATTTGTTCACAAATCACTCCAGCCATACACACAGACAAATCATGCGTAAACAAAAAATGAAAGAAATGAGAGAGAGAAATGAAAGATTACCGTATTTTACAGACTACAAGGCACACCCCCCAAATTTAACACAAAATTCAGATTTTGTTTCTCTATTTCCTTACTATATTATCAGTCACATTGTAAGGCGCAGGAGTCTCAGTCTGTGAAAAAAAGTATCGCCTTATAGTCCGTAAAATGCGGTATTCACTAATCACTCCAGCCATACACACAAACACATCATACATAAACCTACTACAGACAAACCTCTATTTTAAGACTTCCAAAATGTCCGGAAAAATCGGTCGTAAACTGGAGGGGTCGTATGACGGAGGTTTTCACTGGCAGCCGTAGAAAGAAAAAGTTCAGCACAGTTCATACTCTCCTCTTCATGCACACATACAATGACATATTAAAACTGGATTTGGGTCTTTCCAACTCCATAGGATTGTGCAATCGATGTATTACAGTTTCACTTCGCCGACTTCTGTTAATCACCTCCACTCTCGTCCAAAGTCAGTGGTTTTCTTTTTCAAAGTCAGTGGTTTTCGTGCTTTTCCTACGCTTTCCGCCATCTTTTCTACAACAAGGGAAGCGACTCCGCTTTCAGGCATTTGACCGTGGTTGTTTCCCTTTGCTCGAAGTCTATGCAGACGACAACAACGGTCGTAAAAACCAACAAAATGGCGGTCGTAAGTCGCGTTTTAGAGGAAGTCGTTTAAGAGAGGTCGTTTACATAGTAAAATGTATCCGTGCCAACAAATCCGGTCTCAAATGAGAGGTGGTCGCTTAACAGAGGGTTGTAAAATAGGGGTTTGTCTGTATTGTCATAATTTTTTTATTATAACTATTATGTCACTGTGTGTGTGTGTATGTATGTATGTTTTTCATGTAAAGCGCGGTGAGTCATGCTGTGGCAGGAGAATAGCGCTATAGAAGATTTATTTATTATTATTATTACTGACTTGATGACATCACTGATGACGTCATCAGACGAAGAGGAATAACTTTCATATGCAGTCAAGAGAGTTATATCCCCAGAGCATTTTGCCAGGTTGGCTCTATCAGCTGTCTTTTTCATGGCATGATTTGTACAATTATTTTTTTCTTTAATTTTCTCTGGCAGTCAAGGGGTTAAGTGTTTGAGCTTTAACCCTTTAATTCCCGGAACTCTGTACTTTTAGCAAACAATCTACCGAACTATTAAAAAAACACCCTAAAACTTAAATGATGCTGTAAAAGCTGTAATGATGTATTTTGTATTGAAGGAAAATGAATGGAGAACACAAGTATTATATCAATGTTGACAGGGTGAGATACCTCATTATCAGGAGAAGTTAATCAAGATTTTAGGAAAATTACAATTATTTAAAAAAAAAAAAAAAATGAAAATTCAGGTCTGAACCACTTGTCTCATGATTGGTTGAACAAGAACAATTTCATAAACTTTATTTCTCATACACTTTTAATCATTGTTATTGTGGAACCAAAAAATGAAACAAAGTTCGTGCAGTTTTCTTGGCAATATAGTTTTTCGGATCATTAGGTGCTGATGTGTGTATGGCTCCCGCCCACCTGCGTGCGCATCTCGACCCTTCCAACAAAAGTGTCGCCATCTTAGTCAGATTTGTGTGTAAACAGGATGGAAGTTCAGTTTAACGTCGCGTATCGGCTTTCGCCATGTACGACGTGCTGAACAAACCAACCAGGATATAAACAAAAATTTATGTTCCTGAATCACTGTCTTAGCCAAAAGGCCAAGAAGCGATCAGAATTTAAACGTGTAAACAGCATCGATCGGGCATTTTTCAAACAAAGTTACTGACTAAGATGGCGGTCTCCCATACTATGGAGCGCTCCTTGTGGCCGGATATGACGACACGTGGGTACAAGCCATAAGGCGAAGAGGGCAATTTTCAAGAAAAATCTGAAAAAAATTTAAAGTAAAAGGCATCCTTGTTTATAAGTAAATCTTTGAAGCTTGTACGCGTCCTATAAACGCTTACCGACCGCCATTACTGCTGTTATAAACGAGAGTTGGCTCCCCTTTCAAATAATCAAACTTCTGTTTGAGCTGCTTCCTGTCTCACTCACAGTAGACTGTACTGAGCACGGCAATCGTTGCCTCTCTTCTCACGATTTTGTTAACTAATTGGGCGCCCTCGTTTATAGGTCGAAATTTGAGAAAAAAATATCGCCTTATAACCCGAAAATGACGGTACAGTGGAACCTCCCTTATAAGACCCTCCCCAAAAAATAAAAAATGAGGTCTTATAAGGGAGGGGTCTTGTAAGGGAGGTAATTTTAATACTTACAAAGAAGGGCAATGTCTCAGAGAAGTAGGTCTTATGTGGGGGGAGTCTTATAATGGGAAGTCTTATAAGGGAGGTTCCACTGTACTTTCTGGCAGCCATGTTGATATGCTTGGTCACTTTTTGCTTTACCAAATGCAAAAACCACTTGCATATCCAATCCGCTTATTTCTTTGACTTTTTTTGCGGATTACGGATCTGATAAGCGCATTGGTTTCCACGCATATATGTGCACACGCCCCAATGTTTATAGTTTATAATGATCAGGTGAATTGTTAATCGTTTTCAGGCATCAGAATTGTCAGAGGATCTGCGAATTTCAGAGGATTAACAATTTCTGATCTAGAGGATTGGCTTCTACTGTCAGAGGTTTTGTCTTTTTTATTCAGCGTTATCTTTTCTGTTTTAAATAACATTGTGAAGTGGATCTCTCACTCCATCACGCCTTTTTGGTCATGTTGGGAACTCATTTCAGTGTTGTCTCTCTTCAGTCTGGGGCCTTGATGGCCTGTCTAGTTCTACCACAGTTTTCAGAGGATTGGACTTCAGACTATTCTGATGCCTGGTTTTGTTGTTTGTTTGGACTGTTCAGGTGGGCTGTGGGGCTATCGGCTGTGAGATGCTGAAGAACTACGCTCTGTTGGGGGTAGGAGCCAGTCCAAAGGGACAGGTAAGATACTGAGATGCTGAAGAACTATGCTCTGTTGGGGGTAGGAACCAGTCCAAAGGGACAGGTAAGATACTGTGAGGTGTTGAAGAACTACGCTCTGTTAGGGGTAGGAGCCAGTCCAAAGGGACAGGTAAGGTACTGTGAGGTGTTGAAGAACTATGCTCTGTTGGGGGTAGGAGCCAGTCCAAAGGGACAGGTAAGGTACTGTGAGGTGTTGAAGAACTACGCTCTGTTGGGGGTAAGAGCCAGTCCAAAGGGACAGGTAAGGTACTGTGAGGTGTTGAAGAACTATGCTCTGTTAGGAGCCAGTCCAAAGGGACAGGTAAGGTACTGTGAGGTGTTGAAGAACTACGCTCTGTTAGGAGCCAGTCCAAAGGGACAGGTAAGGTACTGTGAGGTGTTGAAGAACTACACTCTGTTAGGAGCCAGTCCAAAGGGACAGGCAAGATACTGTGAGGTGTTGAAGAACTACACTCTGTTAGGGGTAGGAGCCAGTCCAAAGGGACAGGTAAGGTACTATGAGGTGTTGAAGAACTACGCTCTGTTAGGGGTAGGAGCCAGTCCAAAGGGACAGGTAAGGTACTGTGAGGTGTTGAAGAACTACGCTCTGTTAGGAGCCAGTCCAAAGGGACAGGTAAGGTACTGTGAGGTGTTGAAGAATTACGCTCTGTTAGGAGCCAGTCCAAAGGGACAGGTGAGGTACTATGAGGTGTTACATGCTGAGTGCATGTTAAGGGTGTGTGAGACTGTGTGTGTGTGTGTGCGTGCATGTGTGTGTGTGTGTGTGCGTGCATGTGTGTGTGCGTGTTTTCAAAGCATGGAAAACGTGGAAATAGATATGTCACTAAGTGTGTATGTTTGTGTATTGTTGTTGTTGTTGTCGTACCCTGGCTTAAAGACTCCAGGGATCATCCCAACAGCTGAAGCACTTGAACACTGTGGTACAAATGCACCAGCCAGGGATGAGAACGTTACGTGTGTGACTGTTTTTGATTACCCCGCCACGTGGGCAGCCACACTCTGACTTTGGAGGATTGTTTGTGTAGTGAATCATGTATCTTAAAAAAAAAGAAGGTAAAAGTTCATACTTTTTTCCCTGTGTAAATGCCATACAAACAAACACACAACAAAAGCACAAAGTCGCGTTCATTTATTGACGAAAAACAAAACGTGATATTTCAGCAAAAATGCCCTTGTCAAAACAAATGAAACGAGCGACATAAAGAACAAAACGATACTTCCCCGCTTCACAGTCAAGCAGTCTCCAAATGATTTTTGTTTGGCAGTGGTGTTTTCTTTTTGTTTTTAAAATGGATACAGTTGAAGTTTGTAAACAGTTTTACTGATTCCTGGGCATTTATTTTACAGTTAGATTTTACCCAATTTCTATCAAGCTTCGTCGTTTTGGGGGGGGGACTGAATGCATGCAGCGACTTGGGATTCTGTTTTTAATTGAACTCACTTTTTTTTTTTTTTGGCAATGAAACAATGATCAATTATGATTTAAACAAATATTTCTTTGTTGCAGATAACGATAACGGACAATGACTTGATAGAGAAGTCGAATCTCAACCGACAGTTTCTGTTTCGCCCTCATCATATACAGGTACAGGTTGTGTGTTGTGTGTTGTTTGGTGTGTGTTGTGTGTTGTTTGGTGTGTGTGTGTGAAAACAAACAAAAAAATTGTTTAATGAGTGACGGTAATTTTGCTCAGTTTTATGAGACATACTTGTGAATGTGTTTACAAAAAGTTGCTTCTGATGTTTGTAAATTAACACAATAACAGATGAAGAAAATACACAACAAAATCTGGTGTACTGACTTGTTTTGCCCAGCCTTTTATGAGACCTATTCACATGTTTTCACGATGTTAACGCACGTTTGTATTGACAGAAACCCAAGTCCACCACAGCAGCCCAGGCAGCACTGGACATCAACTCGGGTAAGTTGGATTGAAAACGGATGGCTTTGAGTATGTCTATGTTAAAAAATGTCACTGCTGTGGTTCAAATTGGAAGTGACTTTTTAACCCTTTCGCCGCCAGACATTTTCAGCAAAAAATTTCCATTGAACTTAAACTGGGAAGAGAATTTTTTTTGTCTACAATATTGGGAATTCCTCTGTGACATGTATAACATACCTATCCTTGCCTCCCAAAATTAAGAAAATAGGGTCTTTGGATACCAGGCCCTGATTTGATGCCTTTAAGTGACATGGGTGGTAAACCATTGTGGTGCAAAAATGCGACATTGGCGGTGAAAGGGTTAATACAGATTTTGGAGAAAAGATTTCCTTGGCCTAAGGCTGTCAGACCAATTGTCATAGGCTAGAACACCAAGGCTACATCAAAATGTTATGCTCTGCATAGTTATGCGGGGATTGTCTTTAGCCATGACAAGCTCCATGTTTGTGTGGCTGCCCACGTGGCGGGGTAATCAAAAATGGTCACACACGTAATGTTCTCATCCCTAGCTGGTGCATTCGTGCCATAGTGTTCAAGTGCTTCGGCTGTTGGGATGATCCCTGGAGTCTTTTAGCCAGGACATGACAACAACGTAGAGAACTAATTTAGTTTTAATATCACAGTACTCAGAGTTGTAAAGATTTCCTATCTGAATTGATTTCAGTGTACCCTGGTACTGTTGTACTAGTTCTGGTTGTTTTGTTTCTTTATTATTTTTATGTTTTGTTTTGTTTAAGTGAATGATATTTGCATTTATTTCAAACTGATCATCACCAAGCTCAGATATTTAAATGTTTTTGATGTTTGAAAAACTGAAAGATTTCTAAAATATGGGTGATAAGCATGATTGATCAGTCTTTGATAAAAATAATTAGCACAGAAATGTGTATTCGAAGAAATACTGATTGTCGATTTGTTTGCTATTTCAGCTCTTCATATTGAGGCACAGCAGCATAAAGGTAAGCCTTTGGAATTAATGTCATGTAGCCTTCTTTAGTAACACAATAAAAAACAATGACATTTTAATCGCAGTATAATAGAGCATGTTTCTTAATTGTTTTGATCTGCTTTTGCAAACTTTTATTGTATGAGAGTTTTAATTTCAGTGTAGATCACCCTAATTTTAGGATTTTGTTCCTAATGAATCATCAGTTATATAACCCATATTCATGGGTGGAAGTAGTTCCGGAGTATTCCCGAAATCAGGATTGGAAAAGCTGATAGAAAGAGTGTTCAGGATTGCCCATCTTGTCAACCAGATCCACAGTCTTATAAAATCAAACATTTCTGCCAACACATACTGATGGCAGATTAAAACAAGATGATAGACATGCAGTTCTAACAACAACACCTGCATACACTGACACACATTGGAAATTATTTTAATGATTGAGAAGATTCAGAGATGATTGAAAGGTGGGGTGTGTGTTTTTCGGGGTTGAGAGAATGTTTCACTTTCCCCCATGCATATTTGAACATTTCAGCCCATAGCCCTCATGTCACTAAAAGGCATTTAAACAGGGCCTGTTAGGTAGAAATCTTTTGTTCTTAATTTTTGTGAGATAAGAATAGGCCTAAAGACAAGCTGTACGGGTCTGTGGACACCCTGCAGAGGACCGCCAATTTCGTCTCAAGATCTGGACTCCAAGTGTGATCGGCGATCGACAAACAAACAAACAAATCAATAGGCCTAATATTATCCATTCTTTAAGGGAATCCCTAATATTGTAGATGCCATCTTTTTTAAAAATTCCCAGATAAGTTTGATGGGATTTTTGTTTAACTGAAAAATGGCTGCTGAAAAAGTGTTAAATCCTGTTTGTATGAGTGTAGAAGGTATTGTCTTTGCTTCATGTACAACAAGAAATAATCAAGATAATTCAGTTATTTATAAAGCAGAATGTTCATATTATTTATTTTAATAAACAGGCCTGGCTTGAATTTTAAACCTGCGACCGGACTATGAAAGATGGGAGGCGCTGAGTGCGCGCCACATTTGAATCACAGCTGGCGAGAGAGACAGTTCGCCCATCTTTGTTCCCTGTTGTGCGAGCCACCGCGAGGGAGAGCTTTTCTGACGAGCAAGACCCGATCCCTGGGATTGGTTTTCCCTTTAAAATTACCTCCTTTATAAGACTCCTCCTTTATAAGACCTCATTTTGGAAGAATTTGGAAGGTCTTATAAGGGAAGTCCCACTGTATGTTACACATTGTGAAGCTTATGTTGCATTGCTGCGTGTTTGCAGTGTGTCCGCAGACAGAATCCACCCACTACCCCGACGCTTTCTTCGAGGCCCAGGACATCGTGGTCAACGCTCTGGACAACCTGGAGGCTAGACGATACATGGACAGGTCAGTGACACACACACACACACAGGACATCATGGTCAACGCTCTGGACAACCTGGAGGCTAGACGATACATGGACAGGTCAGTGACACACACACACACACACACAGGACATCATAGTCAACGCTGTGGACAACCTGGAGGCTAGACGATACATGGACAGGTCAGTGACACACACACACACACACAGGACATCATGGTCAATGCTCTGGACAACCTGGAGGCTAGACGATACATGGACAGGTCAGTGACACACACACACACACACAGGACATCATGGTCAACGCTCTGGACAACCTGGAGGCTAGACGATACATGGACAGGTCAGTGACACACACACACACACACAGGACATCATGGTCAACGCTCTGGACAACCTGGAGGCTAGACGATACATGGACAGGTCAGTGACACACACACACACACACACACACAGGACATCATGGTCAATGCTCTGGACAACCTGGAGGCTAGACGATACATGGACAGGTCAGTGACACACACACACACACACACAGGACATCATGGTCAACGCTCTGGACAACCTGGAGGCTAGACGATACATGGACAGGTCAGTGACACACACACACACACACAGGACATCATGGTCAATGCTCTGGACAACCTGGAGGCTAGACGATACATGGACAGGTCAGTGACACACACACACACACACACACAGGACATCATGGTCAACGCTCTGGACAACCTGGAGGCTAGACGATACATGGACAGGTCAGTGACACACACACACACACAGGACATCATGGTCAACGCTCTGGACAACCTGGAGGCTAGACGATACATGGACAGGTCAGTCACACACACACACACACACACACAGGACATCATGGTCAATGCTCTGGACAACCTGGAGGCTAGACGATACATGGACAGGTCAGTGACACACATGCACGCACACACATACAGAGACACACACACACACACACACACACACACACACACACACACACAGAGACGCACACACACACGCACACACACGCACACACACACACACACACACACACACACACACACACACACACACACACACAGAGACACACACACACACACACACACACACACACACACACACACACACACACACACACACACACACACACACACACACACACACACACACAGACGCACACACAGACACACACACACAGACACAGACACACACACACACAGAGACGCACACACACACACAGACACACACACACACACACACACAGAGACACACACACACACAGAGACACAGACACAGACACACACACACAGAGACGCACACACACACACACACACACAGACACACACACACACAGACACAGACACACACACACACAGACACAGACACACACACACAGAGACACACAGACACACACACACACAGACACACACACACACAGACACAGACACACACACAGACACAGACACACACACACAGAGACACACACACACACACACACACACACACACACACACACACACACACACACACACACACACACACACACAGAGACACACACACACACACACACACACACACACAGACACACACACACACACAGACACACACACACACACACAGAGACGCACACACACACACACACACACACACACACACAGACACACACACACACAGACACACACACACACACACTCTGTGGGGTGGTGCTGCACTAGCAGCGACGTTCTTTCCTGGTGGGATGGATGACACGAACTGGCATAGCAACAATTGGGTGGTGCTGCACTAGCAGCGACGTGCTCCCCTGGTGGTGGGAACAACCCGAATTTCACAGATACCAGTGTCTGTGACTATAAAATATCAAAATACCAAATATCAAAATACAAAAAAGAATACAGACAAACCTCTATTTTAAGACTTCCAAAATGTCCGGAAAAATCGGTCGTAAATTGGAGGGGTCGTATGACGGAGGTTTTCACTGGCAGTCGTAGAAAGAAAAAGTTCAGCACAGTTCATACTCTCTTCTTCATGCACACATACAATGACATATTAAAACTGGATTTGGGTCTTTCCAACTCCATAGGATTGTGCAATCGATGTATTACAGTTTCACTTCGCCGACTTCTGTTAATCACCTCCACTCTCGTCCAAAGTCAGTGGTTTTCGTGCTTTTCCTACGCTTTCCGTCATCTTTTCTACAACAAGGGAAGCGACTCCGCTTTCAGGCCCTTGACCGTGGTTGTTTCCCTTTGCTCGAAGTCTATGCAGACGACAACAACGGTCGTAAAAACCAACAAAATGGCGGTCGTAAGTCGCGTTTTAGAGGAAGTCGTTTAAGAGAGGTCGTTTACATAGTAAAATGCATCCGTGCCAACAAATCCGGTCTCAAATGAGAGGTGGTCGCTTAACAGAGGGTCGTAAAATAGGGGTTTGTCTGTATATGTTATTTGTTGTGTTTTCTTCCACAGTCGGTGTGTGACCAATCAGCGCCCTCTGCTGGAGTCGGGCACCATGGGAACCAAAGGTCACGTCCAGGTCATCGTTCCACACCTCACCGAGTCTTACACCAGCCAGGTGAGCCAATAGTGACCGTTTTGGGATGAATTTTAACTCATTCGCATCGCAACGATTTTGAATGATTAAAAACTCACAAATCACTCCAGCCATACACACAAACAAAGCATGCATAAACAAAAGGAGAAATGAAAGAAGATTATGGGTTTTTACTTTCAGGTTTAGACATAGGGAAGTGGTAGATCAGACTTTTTTATATATAGACTTTATATAGAAAAACTCTCTACACCGATTGGTTCCCCCACAACAAACCACTACAAAAGCAAAGTCAGAGGCAAAATTGTGGTCTAAGGGAGCGAAGCGAGTTTAGAAGTGACCAAGTTGGGTATGGTGTGCACAGACTTACTTTCCTTGAAGTAAGTGCATCCAATTGACAGAGATGTATTAATTCCGGCCATATGGGTTAAAGCAGATACGCAGAACAAATACATCATATGAGAGAAAGTAAGTGTGTGAATTTGTTTGTTTGTCTATGTGTGTGGGGGAGAGGGGTGTGTGTGTGTTACAGTCATATTTTTTGGGCGTAGTCATTTGGTGAATATTCATTCAGGAAGGGAAGACAAATGAATAATTCAGGCCGTAAATCAAACAAAATCCATGGTCAAATGATGTAAGGAGTATTTCATTTGTCTAGCTCTTCACCTAACTGATTTTTTTTAGAACGCTCAACAAAAAAAGAAAAAAAAGAGAAGAAAGCATAAAAAAAATTGGTGAGAAGTTTCCCTGTGGTATCCATCAGGAAGTCAAAGTATGGAGGGTTGGATTGAGGTTTCACTGTAGGAAAGCACTGTTACAATAAAATCAGAATGTTGTGTTTAATTTAAGGGCCAGCCATAAACATATGAATCGTATAGGAATGCGATGCGATTTTGACGATGTGAGTCACGAATCACGTGAAATTCATGCATTGGGTCCACTGGAGTATAGTGAGCAAAAATGAAATAGAATTCATTTTAGACAGAAGTATTTCACGTGATTCATGACTCGCATTGTCAAAATCGCATAACTATAAAATAACCTTGTCGACCTTGACCTTTTGACCTTGGGCCTGTGTATACAGCAAGACCCTGCGGACGAGGACTACCCTTACTGCACGGTGAAGTCGTTCCCGGCCACCATGGAGCACTGCATCCAGTGGGCCAGAGACAAGTTTGAGGAGCTCTACGTCAGCCAGCCAAACCTCTTCAACAAGTTCATCGCTTCCAACGCAGACATCAACGCTGTGGTGCACGTGAGTTGGGGGAATGCTGCTCTTTCTCTCTGTCTCTGTCTGTGTATCTGTCTGTCTGTCTGTCTGTGTCTGAGTTAGTCATGGACATGTTTGAGGAGCTCTAAGTCAGCCAGCCAAACCTCTTCAACAAGTTC
>CM065685.1:57805533-57838033 GCA_017654935.2 Phymorhynchus buccinoides
GAGGGAGGAGAGAGAGGAGTGTGTGTGTGTGTGTGTAGGCCCAGCAGCTGCTTCACTCCTTCCCCCTGGACATCAAGCTGCCTGATAACAGTGAGTTAGAGAGCGACACAGAGAGAGAGAGGGGGGGGGTGGGGAGGGGAGAGAGAGGGAGGAGAGAGAGAGTGTGTGTGTGTGTGTGTAGGCCCAGCAGTTGCTACACTCCTTCCCCCTGGACATCAAACCTGATAACAGTGAGTTAGAGAGCGACACCTGATAGGAGTGTGTGTGTGTGAGTTAGGCCCAGCAGAGCTGGACACAAGCTACCTGAGAGTTAGAGAGGGGAGAGAGGGGGGGGGGGGGGGGAGAGGGAGGAGAGAGAGAAGTGTGTGTGTGTGTGTGTAGGCCCAGCAGTTGCTACACTCCTTCCCCCTGGACATCAAGCTACCTGATAACTGAGTTAGAGAGCGACACAGAGAGAGGGGGGGGGGGGGGGGGGGGGAGAGAGGGAGGAGAGAGAGGAGTGTGTGTGTGTGTGTAGGCCCAGCAGTTGCTACACTCCTTCCCCCTGGACATCAAGCTGCCTGATAACTGAGTTAGAGAGCGACACAGAGAGTGGGGGGGAGAGAGGGAGGAGAGAGAGGAGTGTGTGTGTGTAGGCCCAGCAGCTGCTACACTCCTTCCCGCTGGACATCAAGCTGCTGATAACCTGAGTTAGAGAGCGACACAGAGAGGGGGGGGGGGAGAGAGTGAGTTGTGTGTAGGCCCAGCAGAGCTGGACATCAAGCTGCCTGATAACAGTGAGTTAGAGAGACACAGAGAGGGGGGGGGGGGGGGAGAGAGGGAGGAGAGAGAGGAGTGTGTGTGTGTGTGTGTAGGCCCAGCAGTTGCTACACTCCTTCCCCCTGGACATCAAGCTGATAACTGAGTTAGAGAGCGACACAGAGACAGTGAGTGTGTGTGTGTGTTAGGCCCAGCAGTTGCTACACTCCTTCCCCCTGGACATCAAGCTACCTGATAACTGAGTTAGAGAGCGACACAGAGAGGGGGGGGGGAGAGAGGGAGGAGAGAGAGGAGAGTAGGCCCAGCAGCTGCTACACTCCTTCCCGCTGGACATCAAGCTGCCTGATAACAGTGAGTTGTGTGTGTGTGTAGGCCCAGCAGTTGCTACACTCCTTCCCCTTGGACATCAAGCTACCTGATAACAGTGAGTTAGAGAGCGACAGAGAGAGAGAGGGGGGGGGGGGAGGGGGGAGAGAGAGAGGAGAGAGTGTGTGTGTGTGTGTAGGCCCAGCAGTTGCTACACTCCTTCCCCCTGGACATCAAGCTACCTGATAACAGTGAGCTAGAGAGCGACTGATAACAGTGAGTGTAGGCCCAGAGCTTCACTCCTTCCCCCTGGACATCAAGCTGCCTGATAACAGTGAGAGAGAGCGACAGAGAGAGAGAGAGAGAGAGAGAGGGAGGAGAGAGAGGAGTGTGTGTGTAGGCCCAGCAGTTACTACACTCCTTCCCTCTGGATATCAAGCTGCCTGATAACAGTGAGTTAGAGAGCAACAGAGAGAGAGAGAGAGAGAGGAGTGTGTGTGTGAACACCTTGGTTTTTGTGTGCTCATATAGCCTATTTGTGAATAACCTTTTGAGTTTGTTTTTTTTCGTAAAAAAATGAATGCTGTTTGTCACTTCAATTTTTTTGTTATTCTCTTTTTGTTTGTTTGTTGTGTGTGTAATCTAACCAATTGCTTGGTACACATTTTTACCAGTTGTTAATAGGGTATGTTCCATGTTACCAGGTTTGTTCTGGCAGTCGCCAAAGAGGCCCCCCACCCCTCTACAGTTCAACCCCGAAGACCCAGGGTGAGTTACAGCTTGTTTACATCGATTTCTGCATTAGTTACGTTTTTAAGAAGAAACCAAGTGAAGAGATTTTATAGCTTGTAATGACATAAGTAGAGAAGTGTATTTTACATCAAGCCTTTACGAGGAAATTGTTACACATTAACCCTCTTATTCCTGACGCTCTGTGCTCTCAGTCACTTCTAAAATCCTAAGCCAAGGGATGTCACTCCGTACAAAAGGTGGGGTAGCGTCAGAAGAAATAAATAAAATATATACCCAAGCAGATTTTTTGTGTGTTTTTGTTTTAAAAGTGTTGCCGAGATGTCTGTCTGATTTGCAAAATGAATTTCAAGATGTTATGGGGGTGCATTGCTCCACCCAAAAAAATCAAACTGCCAAAGTGTAGTCACAAAACTGCATTCACTAGTCATTCACTGCCTACTTTTGCAGACCGGTGAAGCCTAAGACGATTGAAATGGAAATGTAGGACAAAATCATTCACTGACCCTTTCACTTCACGATCTTATAATTCCTATCTTTCACAAAGAAGGGAATTCACATCGCCGTCATCACTCAGTGGATGCAATAATGATTCGTCGTCCATGTTGCGAAAGTCGGAAAAATGCTGTCAGTAACACGACTTCAAAAATTTGCATCGATCGACCAAAACTCGCTCGCTGCCGAAATAGGTCAAATCACCCTCCTAACCCATCACTTTGCGATCTCATCAGTCCTATCTTTCACAAAAATATGAATATTCATAGCTGTCCTCATTGAGTGGACGCCATAACTGTTCGTCATCCATATTGGAAAAATCGTGAAAATGCCGAAGTCGGTCACTAAGTTAAAAAAATTCATATCTTTCAAACGAATCGCCTTAGCAGCCATATTAGACAGCTTTGCGGAAGTGTAATCTATTACGAAAGCGAGGCTGAAGCGCTCACGTAACTGCCATGTGATAGAAACAATATGGAAGCGCCCATACCGGCCACATGGAATCCATACATTCTGAACGTTCTAGGAATTTCCAATCTGTTTTTTTTCTCCGAATTTTCCCGAACGTTCGCCATGCAAAAGTAAAAATGAGAAGAAAAAAAAATCAAACAAAACCTTAGGAAGAGAAAGCATGCAAGAAAAAAGTAGAAAACATGAAAATATGGATGCATTTCAGTTTCATAAATGCTTGTATGATGTTTGAAAAAAAGTGGAAAAAAATAATTGTGCAGTAAAGTTGATTTCCTTGAACTTGATTTTATTTGATTGTTGCAGACATCTGCTGTTTATCACCAGTACTGCCAGATTACTGTCAGACATCTACGGCATCGCCCCACCCACCCAGGTGAATAGGCTTTCTTTACACAGCTAGGGACACACTTTACATAGTTAGTGACACACTTTACATAGTTAGTGACACTCCTTACATAGCTAGTGACACAGCTAGGGACATGCTTTACATAGCTAGTGACACGCTGTACACAGCCATTTACACAGCTAGGGACACACTTTACATAGTTAGTGACACACTTTACATAGTTAGTGACACTCTTTACATAGCTAGTGACACAGCTAGAGACATGCTTTACATAGCTAGTGACACGCTGTACACAGCCATTTACACAGCTAGGGACACACTTTACATAGTTAGTGTTAGTGACACACAGCCATTTACACAGCTAGGGACACACACTTTACATAGACACACTTTACATAGTTAGTGACACTTTACATAGCCAGTGACACAGCTAAGGACACGCTTTGACATAGCCATTTAGTGACACACTTTACAGTTAGCCATTGACACAGCTACACAGCTAGCTGGACACAGCTTTACATAGTTAGTGACACTTTACATAGCCAGTGACACAGCTAAGGACACGCTTTGCATAGCTAGTGACACGCTGTACACAGCCATTTACACAGCTAGGGACACACGTTACATAGTTAGTGACACTTTACTTTACATAGTTAGTGACACTCATAGCCAGTGACACAGCTAAGGACACGCTTTACATAGCTAGTGACACGCTGTACACAGCCATTTACACAGCTAGGGACACACTTTACATAGTTAGTGACACTTTACATAGCCAGTGACACAGCTAAGGACACGCTTTACATAGCTAGTGACACGCTGTACACAGCCATTTACACAGCTAGGGACACACTTTACATAGTTAGTGACACTTTACATAGCCAGTGACACAGCTAAGGACAAGCTTTACATAGCTAGTGACACGCTGTGCACAGCCATTTACACAGCTAGGGAAACACGTTACATAGTTAGTGACACTTTACATAGCCAGTGACACAGCTAAGGACACACTTTACATAGCTAGTGACACACTGTACACCGCCATTTACACAGCTAGTGACACACTTTAACCCTCTGGCATTCACAACGTAGCGCTACGGGAATTCCCCAATACCCCCCTATGTTTTCACAGCGTAACTGACCGTGACCTTCAACCTGGTAGTTTTCCGTCACGTGCAGACCCCGTGAAAGTGGGTAGAATGGACCACAAAGCTGGTAGCATCCTTGGGACAGACCAATGAAACTGCTTCTAGTATTATGGGATAGTAATTCAGGTCCATTCACAATCACAGACAAAGCCCAAACTGCTTGCGTGTCAGTGTAGCAGTTGTAAATGGAAGTGGAGCCTGAATTTGTCGTCTGCTGCAGCGCTACTGTGTGTGATTGTAAGGATTTCTCGGCATTTCGGAAGTTGAGTAGGATATTATTATTGAAGAAATGGAAAAATATGACCATGAAGAGTTAGAAGAAGAGTCAGATGTGGATTTAGGAGGTGGTGTAGAGCAAGACATTAGCAATTCCGAAGTCAAGTTGTCAACAGTCAGCTAGCATCGCTTCAAACAAAAAGGTCTATAATTCCAAAGTGAATCCTGACGCTGTGTCTACATGCACTGTTGTTAGTCTATGTATTGTCTTGTCTATAATTTGTAGCATCGCTTCAAACAAAAAGGTCTATAATTCCAAAGTGAATCCTGACGCTGTGTCTACATGCATCTATGTATTGTTGTCTATAATTTGTATAAAGAAGGTCTATAATTCCAAAGTGAATCCTGACGCTGTGTCTACATGCACTGTTGTTAGTCTATGTATTGTTGTCTATAATTTGTATAAAGAAGGTCTATAATTCCAAAGTGAATCCTGACGCTGTGTCTACATGCACTGTTGTTAGTCTATGTATTGTTGTCTATAATTTGTATAAAGAAGGTCTATAATTCCAAAGTGAATCCTGATGCTGTGTCTACACGCACTGTTGTTAGTCTATGTATATTGTTGTCTATAAAGAAGGTCTATAATTCCAAAGTGAATCCTGATGCTGTGTCTACACGCATTGTTGTTAGTCTATGTATGTTGTTGTTTATAAAGGAGGTCTATTATTCCAAAGTGATTACTGACGCTGTGTCTACACGCACTGTTGTTAGTCTATGTATATTGTTGTCTATAAAGAAGGTCTATAATTCCCAAGTGTCTACATGCACTGTTGTTAGTCTATGTATATTGTTGTCTATAAAGAAGGTCTATAATTCCCAGGTGATTACTGACGCTGTGTCTACATGCACTGTTGTTACAGATGGACGGAGACGGGGTGAAGACGCTCCTGAAGTCGGTGTCTGTGCCGTCTTTCTGCCCTTCAAACAAGGTAGCGTGATGGTGTAGTACAACGGTGGAGAGAGGATCGTGCTTGAGGCTACAACTTTTCAGCATATTTATTGAAGAGTGTGTGTGTGGTATTGGTATTTAGTATGGTACTTTATAGTCACAGGGGTGTCTGTGAAATTTGGGTTGCTCTCATCTGGAGAGTGTATCGCAACCAGAGGCGATTTTTAATATTTTAAATATTTTTTAATATTTTTTTTTGCGTGCGATTTTTATGTGACTGATGGGCAAGGAAGGGGGTGAGGGAGGGGGTAAATTTTGACCAAATGAGAACTTTTTTTGTTGCCACTGGGTTTTTGATGTGTGCTAAGTGCATGGGCACACAGGACCTCAGTTTATCGCCTCATCCAAAAGACTCCACGTTCAGACCGTAAGGCCTAGTGCAGAGTGAGAGGGAAAATCCCGTGCCCAGGTTCGAACTTGGGTTTATTGTATACGAGGCGAACGCGTTACCTCTGTGCCACTGTACACCTGTGTGTGTGTGTCAGTATGACTGTGTTTGTAATAAGCACTGATAAGTGCATGCATTGTTAAAGTACAGAAAATCAAGACAATTGAGACCAAAACTCTGCAAAAGGTGTGTGTTTATGATGATATGAGTGTAATAAGCACTGACATTACAATCACATGCAAAATGTATCCGTGCGTATCGGAACATTAGGAGAGAGGTGAACAAAACTTGTCACTCATCAGGAGGTTTGTGTTAACTAACGCGCACGTGATAAACTCTACCAATCTTATGTCTGTACTGTGTGCACAGAAAATCGAGACAATTGAGACCAAAACTCTGCAGGAGGCGTGTTATTATGAGGAGGTGTGTGTCCGTCCGTCTGTCCTGGTGATTGTGTCCGAACCGTAGGACATAGACCCCTATACCCATATATATTTTTGATCAGCATATCACAACCTATTCAGATCCTGAATTTTTAACCTCCAGTGCAAACCTCCGCCAAGGAAGACTCACAAAACCAAAATTTCCTTCTTTGTGCTATGTATTTCATGTCCGAGCTGTATCTCATAAACCAGTGGCTTTAAATTGTGTGTTGTAATGTATCACAGTGCAGGGATGGTCCCATAGAAAAGCTATAAGCACTGACATTACAATCACATGCAATATGTGTCTGTGCGTATCGAGAGAGGAGAACAAAGCTTGTCAGGATGTTTGTGTTAACTAGCGCGCACGTGATAAACTCTACTAATCTTACGTCTGTACTGTGTGCACAGAAAATCGAGACAATTGAGACCAAAACTCTCCAGGAGGTTTGTGTTAACATGCACGTGATAAACTCTATTAACTCATTCGCATCGGTACGATTTTGAATTATTAAAAAAACTCACAGATCACTCCAGCCATACACACAAACTTAACATACATAAACAAAAGGAGAAATGAAAGATTACAAGTTTTTACTTCAGGTAAGTGGTAGATCAGACTTTATAGACTTTATATAGAAAAACTCTCCACACCGATTGGTTTCCCCACAACAAACCACTACAAAAGCAAAATCAGAGGCAAAATTGTGGTCTAAGGGAGCGAAGCGAGTTTAGAAGTGACCAAGGTATGGTGTGCACACAGATTTACTTCCCTTGAAGCAAATACATCAAATTGAGAGCTATCTATTAATTCAAGCACAGATATGGCTGGAACGACTTGAATGAGTTAATCTGACGTCACTCTGTTCTGTGTGCACAGAAAATTGAGACAGACGAGAGCAAAGGGCGCCAGGAAGAGGAGGTGGAGATGTCGTCTGATGAAGTGACGGCAGCTGGGGAGAGACTGGCACAGGTTGTCATGTCTCCTAAGGCACAGGACGGTACGTCACTCTGTGTGTGTGTGTGTGTCTGTGTGTGTATGTGTGTGTGTGTGTGTGTGTCTGTGCGTGTGTGTGTGTGTATCTGTTCTCTGTGTGTGTCTATCTGTCTGTATGTATGTGTGTGTCTGTCTGTGTGTGTGTGCGTGCGTCTGTGTGTGTCTGTCTGTGTGTGTGTCTGTGTGTGTGTGTGTCAAAGTCAAAATTGTATTTAAAGATGGACATTGAATAAGCAAACATACTATGCTTTTTTTCATCAAGCCATCTAATATAAACAAAATACAAACACACACGCACAATACACAAGCCACATTGCTTAAGTACATAGAAAAAAAGAAACACGGAACAGATAAATATTTACACTTAACAGCGGAAAGCTTGTGAAAAGCAAAACATATCAACAAATCGTGCCACATATTGAAATGGAAATGGGGACACAAAAGGTCATACGCTCAGATACATTAACACATCTTTATCTCACTCACTACTGTTTTGTCTATCTGTGGGAATGGGATTGGGAGACATTACAGACCAATTCTACAGAATAACTATTATCTGAAAATGGAGTTTAAGCCTTGTCTTGAGATAGTTCTTGTTTTTTATTTTCTTCAAGGTAGCAGGCAGGCTGTGTGTGCGCATGTGCGTGTGTGTGTATGTGTGTATTTTACAGGGAGAGACTGGCTCAAGTATGTGTGTTTGTGTGTGTGTGTGTAAAAAAGTCAACATTATGGTGATTTATCGTTGTGCGCAAACCATAGAGACAAAAGTCAAAATTGGTCAACTTTGATGTGTTGGACTTACCAGTTGATCTAGACGAGCTGCATCATCGAACAAAGCTGTAAAGCAACGATTTGCAAAGATAAAACACCGATGGTGAAGCTAAATGAACTAAAAATGACTTAATTTGACCTGAAATAACCAAAATATTGAGTTTTCCATTCCTCAAGTTTGTCAGGTTTACTCTGGCGGTGACGTCTTTCGACTTGCAAGTTGCATACCTATGTTTTCTGCACAGCAATATGGACATTGAATAAGCACATAAAAGATAAGCTTGTGTGTGTGTGCGTCCGTGCGTGTGTGCATGTGGTTTTGAACTTAACCGTTACATTTTTGTTGTTGGGGTTTTATTGTGTTCAGCGCTGAAACCCATGGTTGCTGTGGAGTTTGAAAAAGATGACGATTCCAACGACCACATCAACTTCATAGCCGCTTGTTCCGTGAGTCTGTTGATTGTTTATTTCGTCCTTCAATGAAAAGTCGATGAAAATCTTTCAAGTTGGAACTAAGTGAATGGTCTCACTTTACAAACAAGAAGTTGAAAAGCAGCTCCTTTGCGTTATTAAACTGATAAATCGGTGTTAGCATGTGCACTGAAACACTCGCTGAATGCAAACAACTCACAAAATCCAATAAATGAAAGCAGCTGGCGCATTAGCGCTTGCCGTGATTTCGTATCTGCGGAGTGCGCTGCGCCATTTTGTCAGCCGAGTTGTATGCGCGGTAAGAGTTTTGTGTGTGCAAACTGTGACTGAAAATGAACTGCCAGTGTGTTACTTTGTCATGTTTTGTGTTGTGTCGTTGTGCATAATCCAGTATTTAGTAGGTCCGTTATGGCGAGGATTAGGTCTGAACTGTGTAAGTTTGTGTATGAGTGCAACACGGGCCGTCGAAGTTGCCATGGCTTTCGATCGTTCGTCCCTCGTCGGCTCATGTTCCTGTTTTTTTTTCAGTCTCTTGCGGCTTACACACTGAATGCGGCTTATTCAATTTTTTTCCCCCAAGAATTTTAATGAAATTCAGGGGGTGAGGCTTAGACAATGGTGCGCTTTTTTAGACCAGAAAATGCAGTACATTTCCTGACGAAGAGTTCCTAATCGAAAGCTTGAATACTCTAGGTGTTAAATGTGGTCATTTTGAAGTAACGAAATTTAAAAATCAATAATTTGTCAGTTTTACTCTGGCTAAAAAAGGGGTTAAAAAAAAAAAAAATGATTGAAAAAAAGAAAAGAAAAACGATGTCCCCAGAGTCGGAGTGTGGCTGCCCAGGTGGCGGGGTAATAAAAAAGTCACACTCATAATGTTCTCTGCCCTAACTGGTGCATTTGTACCATAGTGTTCAAGTGCTTCGGCTGTTGGGATGATCCCTGGAGTCTTTAAGCCAGGGTGAAACAACAACAAAAACAAACTCCCTCTACAGGTAAGAATTTCCTTTCCCTTAAGTTTGTTGTTCGTCATCTTCGCTACAAGACCTGGCAGCCACCATTTTCTACCACTACAAGGGAAAAATAAAATGTCTCCAACCGTTTTTCTCTCCTTTCTTTCTTTCTGTCGGAACCTTCGCTCCCAGATGTACAGCATAGACACGGTGGACCGGCTGAAGATCAAGCGCATCGAGGGTCGCATCGTGTCGTTAGAGTAAAATGTCTTCAACCGTTTTTCTCTCTTTTCTTTCTGTCAGAACCTTCGCGCCCAGATGTACAGCATAGAGACGGTGGACCGGCTGAAGGTCAAGCGCATCACGGGTCGCATCGTCTCAGAGTAAAATGTCTTCAACCGTTTTTCTCTCCTTTCTTTCTGCTGTCAGAACCTTCGCGCCCAGATGTACAGCATAGAGACGGTGGACCGGCTGAAGATCAAGCGCATCGCGGGTCGCATCGTCCCCGCCATCGCCACCACCACGGCGGCAGTGTCTGGCCTGGTGGCCCTGGAGCTGGTGAAGGTGCTGCAGGGGCGCCCCCTGGAGGGAATGAAGAACGCCTTCCTCAACCTGGCCTTGCCTATGCTGCTGCTGTCTGAGCCGGGGGCCTGCGTGCGAAAAGTGCTCAAGTAGGTCTTTTGCTGTTGTTGTTTAACCCCCTCACTGCCCGGGTACCAGACACTATCGTACCTGTTTCTGGCACTCTCGGCGCCTACGTACTTGTTTGGTCATCGATTTTTTAGGAGGCTGCAAGGGAGAATACACTGAAAGCTTGCCCTGACTGTTCTAGAGATGTCAAAGCACAGTTCTTTCCCTTTAACTGGTCGAAACTTGACCAAAATCTAAATTCTTTCCGTTTACGCCTCGAAATGGTATACCAAGTTATGCATGATTTACTACACTGTAAAACACTGTTTGTCATATTGTTCCAGATGTATGTTCTGATGTTCAGTAAACAGTAAACAGTAATACCAGTTTTTCAAATGTTTTGTGTGATTTTATGTGCTGCAAAGATTGTGTTTATGTTCCGAAACTGTCATTTAAAAATTAAAAAAAATTATATCCATGTTTCTCTCACTGATTTCCAAGAAAATGAAATTATTCTTATATCACATCATAGCCAAGGGTATAACAAAAAACCCACAAAATCTTAGAGATATATCAATAAATGAGTGAGTGGTAGGCAGTTTAGTGAACCTACCGAAAAAATCTGAAATTTGCTCCGGCAGACAGCATCACAGAAATGCTATTATGCTACGGCAGTGAAGGGGTTAATCCACACTTCTTTAAGTGCTCAAGTAGGTCTTTGGCTGTTGTTTAAGCCACACTTCTTTAAGTGCTCAAGTAGGTCTTAGGCTGTTGTTTAAACCACACACTTCTTTAAGTGCTCAAATAGGTCTTTGGCTGTTGTTTAAACCACACACTTCTTTAAGTGCTGAAGTAGGTCTTTGGCTGTTGTTTAAACCACACACTTCTTTAAGTGCTCAAGTAGGTCTTTGGCTGTTGTTTAAACCACATTTCTTTAAGAGTTCAAGTAGGTCTTTGGCTGTTGTTTAAGCCACACTTCTTTAAGAGCTCAAGTAGGTCTTTGGCTGTTCTTTAAGCCACACACTTCTTTAAGTGCTCAAATAGGTCTTTGGCTGTTGTTTAAGCCACACTTCTTTAAGTGCTCAAGTAGGTCTTTGGCTGTTGTTTAAACCACACACTTCTTTAAGTGCTCAAATAGGTCTTTGGCTGTTGTTTAAACCACACTTCTTTAAGTGCTCAAGTAGGTCTTTGGCTGTTGTTTAAACCACACTTCTTTAAGTGCTCAAGTAGGTCTTTGGCTGTTGTTTAAGCCACACTTCTTTAAGTGCTCAAGTAGGTCTTTGGCTGTTGTTTAAACCACACTTCTTTAAGTGCTCAAGTAGGTCTTTGGCTGTTGTTTAAACCACACTTCTTTAAGTGCTCAAGTAGGTCTTTGGCTGTTGTTTAAGCCACACTTCTTTAAGAGCTCAAGTAGGTCTTTGGCTGTTGTTTAAACCACACACTTCTTTAAGTGCTCAAATAGGTCTTTGGCTGTTGTTTAAGCCACACTTCTTTAAGTGCTCAAGTAGGTCTTTGGCTGTTGTTTAAGCCACACTTCTTTAAGTGCTCAAGTAGGTCTTTGGCTGTTGTTTAAGCCACACTTCTTTAAGTGCTCAAGTAGGTCTTTGGCTGTTGTTTAAACCACACTTCTTTAAGTGCTCAAGTAGGTCTTTGGCTGTTGTTTAAACCACACTTCTTTAAGTGCTCAAGTAGGTCTTTGGCTGTTGTTTAAACCACACTTCTTTAAGTGCTCAAGTAGGTCTTTGGCTGTTGTTTAAGCCACACTTCTTTAAGTGCTCAAATAGGTCTTTGGCTGTTGTTTAAACCACACTTCTTTAAGTGCTCAAGTAGGTCTTTGGCTGTTGTTTAAACCACACTTCTTTAAGTGCTCAAGTAGGTCTTTGGCTGTTGTTTAAACCACACTTCTTTAAGTGCTCAAGTAGGTCTTTGGCTGTTGTTTAAACCACACTTCTTTAAGTGCTCAAGTAGGTCTTTGGCTGTTGCTTAAACCACACTTCTTTAAGTGCTCAAGTAGGTCTTTGGCTGTTGTTTAAACCACACTTCTTTAAGTGCTCAAGTAGGTCTTTGGCTGTTGTTTAAACCACACTTCTTTAAGTGCTCAAGTAGGTCTTTGGCTGTTGTTTAAACCACACACTTCTTTAAGTGCTCAAGTAGGTCTTTGGCTGTTGTTTAAACCACACTTCTTTAAGTGCTCAAGTAGGTCTTTGGCTGTTGTTTAAACCACACTTCTTTAAGTGCTCAAATAGGTCTTTGGCTGTTGTTTAAACCACACTTCTTTAAGTGCTCAAGTAGGTCTTTGGCTGTTGTTTAAACCACACTTCTTTAAGTGCTCAAGTAGGTCTTTGGCTGTTGTTTAAACCACACTTCTTTAAGTGCTCAAGTAGGTCTTTGGCTGTTGTTTAAAGCCACACTTCTTTAAGTGCTCAAGTAGGTCTTTGGCTGTTGTTTAAAGCCACACTTCTTTAAGTGCTCAAGTAGGTCTTTGGCTGTTGTTTAAACCCACACTTCTTTAAGTGCTCAAGTAGGTCTTTGGCTGTTGTTTAAACCACACTTCTTTAAGTGCTCAAGTAGGTCTTTGGCTGTTGTTTAAACCACACTTCTTTAAGTGCTCAAATAGGTCTTTGGCTGTTGTTTAAACCACACTTCTTTAAGTGCTCAAGTAGGTCTTTGGCTGTTGTTTAAACCACACTTCTTTAAGTGCTCAAGTAGGTCTTTGGCTGTTGTTTAAAGCCACACTTCTTTAAGTGCTCAAGTAGGTCTTTGGCTGTTGTTTAAACCACACACTTCTTTAAGTGCTCAAATAGGTCTTTGGCTGTTGTTTAAGCCACACTTCTTTAAGTGCTCAAGTAGGTCTTTGGCTGTTGTTTAAACCACACTTCTTTAAGTGCTCAAGTAGGTCTTTGGCTGTTGTTTAAGCCACACTTCTTTAAGTGCTCAAGTAGGTCTTTGGCTGTTGTTTAAACCACACTTCTTTAAGTGCTCAAGTAGGTCTTTGGCTGTTGTTTAAACCCACACTTCTTTAAGTGCTCAAGTAGGTCTTTGGCTGTTGTTTAAGCCACACTTCTTTAAGTGCTCAAGTAGGTCTTTGGCTGTTGTTTAAGCCACACTTCTTTAAGTGCTCAAATAGGTCTTTGGCTGTTGTTTAAACCACACTTCTTTAAGTGCTCAAGTAGGTCTTTGGCTGTTGTTTAAACCACACTTCTTTAAGTGCTCAAGTAGGTCTTTGGCTGTTGTTTAAACCACACTTCTTTAAGTGCTCAAGTAGGTCTTTGGCTGTTGTTTAAACCACACACTTCTTTAAGTGCTCAAGTAGGTCTTTGGCTGTTGTTTAAACCCACACTTCTTTAAGTGCTCAAATAGGTCTTTGGCTGTTGTTTAAGCCACACTTCTTTAAGTGCTCAAGTAGGTCTTTGGCTGTTGTTTAAACCACACTTCTTTAAGTGCTCAAGTAGGTCTTTGGCTGTTGTTTAAGCCACACTTCTTTAAGTGCTCAAGTAGGTCTTTGGCTGTTGTTTAAACCACACTTCTTTAAGTGCTCAAGTAGGTCTTTGGCTGTTGTTTAAGCCACACTTCTTTAAGTGCTCAAGTAGGTCTTTGGCTGTTGTTTAAGCCACACTTCTTTAAGTGCTCAAGTAGGTCTTTGGCTGTTGTTTAAGCCACACTTCTTTAAGTGCTCAAATAGGTCTTTGGCTGTTGTTTAAACCACACTTCTTTAAGTGCTCAAGTAGGTCTTTGGCTGTTGTTTAAACCACACTTCTTTAAGTGCTCAAGTAGGTCTTTGGCTGTTGTTTAAACCACACTTCTTTAAGTGCTCAAGTAGGTCTTTGGCTGTTGTTTAAACCACACTTCTTTAAGTGCTCAAGTAGGTCTTTGGCTGTTGTTTAAACCACACTTCTTTAAGTGCTCAAGTAGGTCTTTGGCTGTTGTTTAAACCACACACTTCTTTAAGTGCTCAAGTAGGTCTTTGGCTGTTGTTTAAACCACACTTCTTTAAGTGCTCAAGTAGGTCTTTGGCTGTTGCTTAAACCACACTTCTTTAAGTGCTCAAGTAGGTCTTTGGCTGTTGTTTAAACCACACTTCTTTAAGTGCTCAAGTAGGTCTTTGGCTGTTGTTTAAACCACACTTCTTTAAGTGCTCAAGTAGGTCTTTGGCTGTTGTTTAAACCACACACTTCTTTAAGTGCTCAAGTAGGTCTTTGGCTGTTGTTTAAGCCACACTTCTTTAAGTGCTCAAGTAGGTCTTTGGCTGTTGTTTAAACCACACTTCTTTAAGTGCTCAAATAGGTCTTTGGCTGTTGTTTAAACCACACTTCTTTAAGTGCTCAAGTAGGTCTTTGGCTGTTGTTTAAACCACACTTCTTTAAGTGCTCAAGTAGGTCTTTGGCTGTTGTTTAAACCACACACTTCTATAAGTGCTCAAGTAGGTCTTTGGCTGTTGTTTAACCACACTTCTTTAAGTGCTCAAGTAGGTCTTTGGCTGTTGCATAAACCACACTTCTTTAAGTGCTCAAATAGGTCTTTGGCTGTTGTTTAAACCACACTTCTTTAAGTGCTCAAGTAGGTCTTTGGCTGTTGTTTAAACCACACTTCTTTAAGTGCTCAAGTAGGTCTTTGGCTGTTGTTTAAACCACACTTCTTTAAGTGCTCAAGTAGGTCTTTGGCTGTTGCTTAAACCACACTTCTTTAAGTGCTCAAATAGGTCTTTGGCTGTTGTTTAAACCACACTTCTTTAAGTGCTCAAATAGGTCTTTGGCTGTTGTTTAAGCCACACTTCTTTAAGTGCTCAAGTAGGTCTTTGGCTGTTGTTTAAACCACACTTCTTTAAGTGCTCAAGTAGGTCTTTTGCTGTTGCTTAATATACACCTCTTTAAGTGCTCAAATAGGTCGTTGGCTGTTGTTTAAACCACACCTCTTTAAGTGCTCAAATAGGTCTTTGGCTGTTGTTTAACCACACGCCGCCAGCCATTTTTTAGCCGAAAAATACCATTAAACTTAATACTTTCACCGCCAACGTCGCATTTTAGCACCACAGTGCACCTATGTCACTCACTAAAAGGCATCAAATTGGGGTCTATTATCCAAAGACCCTATTGTCTTAGTTTTGGGAAGTAAGGATAGACCTTATTTTATATATGTCACAGAAGAATCCCCAATACTGCAGATGGTTTTTGTTCTCTACCCAGGTAAATTTAATGGACATTTTCTGCTGAAATATGGCTGGCGGTGAAAGGGTTAAGCCACACTCTAAACCACACTTCTTTTTCTTCTGCGTTCCCAGGCCATCTGTCCATCTGACCTGTTTACCACCTACACAAGTCTTGAGTAGTCTGGATAGCTGAAATGAGTAGTTTTGGTGTAAAATGTGTAGTGTTATTCATTAAACCATCAATGTTCACTGAAAATGAGTAGTAATCAGGAATTAAAGAGCATAATTTTCAATTCTGAAGAGTAGTAGAGATGCAAATTGAGTAGAATACTACTAGAAAAGAGTAGACTAGTGAACAGGTCTGTGTTTTGTTTGTGTGTATGGCTGGAGCGATTTGTAAGTTTTTTTGCGATGCGAATGAGTTTATCTCGCCCTGCCGCTGTCTGATCCAAGCCCCTGTGTGCGTAAAGGGCTCAACTAGGTATTTTTGGTTTTTGGTTTTAATCACACTTACCACATTTATGTGACCCCAAAGACTATGCCCTTTACGCCTTTTATTTGAAACATTTTTCAATCTAAACGAATACAAACGGAACAAGGTAATATGATGAATGTGGGGGTGAGTGCATCTTAGGTGAGAAGAAAGGGGGTGAGGTGGGAGGGGGTGTGTGTGTAGATAAATAGAAAAAGGTTAAAAAGATCAAAGGGAAGAAGACAATAAAAGCTTTAACCCTTTCACCGCCAAAGTCGCATTTTAGCACCACAGTGATTTGACACCTATGTCACTAAAAGGCATCAAATTGGGGTCTATTATCCAAAGACCCTATTGTCTTAGTTTTGGGAAGTAAGGACAGACCTTATTTTATGTATGTCACAGAAGAATCTCCAATACTGCAGATGGATTTTTGTTCTCTACCCAGGTAAATTTAATGGAAATATTTGGCTGAAATATGGCTGGCGGTAAAAGGGTTAAACAAACAAAAAAAGGACATTGGAGGACAGTGCCCAATTGCTGCTGGTGAGGCAGGAGTCTATGTGCGCATGTTCTTAACCCTTTGAACGCTAGCCATTCCTCAGCCAAAATTTACCATTAAACACTTACCCGGGTAGAGAAAAGATTATGTCTGCAATATTGGGGATTCCTCTGCGACATGCATAAAATAGGGCCTATCCTTACCTCCCAAAATTAAGAACATAAGGTCACTGGATACCAGACCCTCATTTGATGCCTTTTAGTGACATGGGTGCCAAATCATTGTGGTGCCAAGAGGCGCCAATGGCGATGAAAGGGTTAAAAATGTATCAGGGAAATGGAGGGCAGAGTTGATGGTAAGAAAGAAAAAAGAAAGTGAGAGAAGAATCCGTTGACAGTGAAAGCTAATAAAGGACAATAAGAAAACGTTGTCTCTTAATTTAAGGCTAAGTGTTTCATGTTTAACCCTTTTCACCGCCAGCCATCTTTGAGCCAAAAATTTCCAATAAACTTACTTGGCTACAGAAAAGATTTCGTCTGCAATATTGTGGGATTTCTCTGTGACACATTTAGAATAGGGTCAATCCTTACTGTCCAAATTTAGGAACACATTGAATAACAGACCCTGCTTTGAAGGGTTTTAATGACATTGTGCGGTGCGAATTGGCGGTGAAAGGGTTAAAAACCAACTTAGCATGATAAAAAGAGAAGTTGGACAGAAAGAAGTGGTTTTTGTTGTTGTTCGCTTGGGTTTTTGTGTGTGTTTTTGAATGGGGGACTGGGGCCCAATTATCAGGATCTATGAACTTCCTAGCTCTATGGTGGATAGAGTTGTGAAATGGTGCGTTTTCTGTGTGCAGGGAAGGTCTGTCGGTGTCTGTGTGGGACAAGTGGACCATCCAGGGATCCAAAGACTTCACCCTCCAACAGTTCCTCGACTCCTGCAAGGTGATAAACAGAAAGAAAGAAAATAATCATCATAATGATAGGACGACTCGTTGAACATCCACGTATCCAAAGATTTCACTTAAAAAAAAAAACTTTTGCTAGGTGACTGTGTGCATCCATGTCTCTGTAAAAACAAAGCTTCAAATCGAAAAGTCATGAACAAAGGTAATACAGACGCACTTATTCATACAAGTAAATATGTCCGTGCCTGCTTGTGTGTACACGCATACAAGGACACACATACACACTCGCTCGCACACACACATGCACACGCACACAGTGAGGCAGACAGACAAACGCACACGCATACATCTCTGTCTCTCTAACAAACCTCATGCTATGTTCTCCAGGAGAAGTTTGGCTTTGAGGCCACAGCAATGGTGAATGGAATGAAGATCACACACACATACCTCTTGCTAACAAACCCTTTGTATGTTACATCCCAGGAGTAAGTTGGTTTTGAGGCCACAGCGGTGGTGAACGGAGTGAAGATCACACACAAACATACCTCTCTCTAACAAACCCTTTGCATGTTATGTCCCAGGAGTAGTCTGGCTTTGAGGCCACAGCGGTTGTGATTGGAGTGAAGATCACACACACACACACCTCTCTCTCTAACAAACCCTTTGCATGTTATTCCCAGGAGAAGTTTGGCTTTGGCCACAGCGGTGGTGAACGGAGTGAAGATCACACACACACACATATCTCTATCTCTAACAAACCCTTTGTATGTTATATCCCAGGAGAAGTTTGGCTTTGAGGCCACAGCGGTTGTGAATGGAGTGAAGATCACACACACACACACCTCTCTCTCTAACAAACCCTTTGCATGTTATGTCCCAGGAGAAGTTTGGCTTTGAAGCCACAGCGGTGGTGAACGGAGTGAAGATCACACACACACACATATCTCTATCTCTAACAAACCCTTTGTATGTTATATCCCAGGAGAAGTTTGGCTTTGAGGCCACAGCGGTTGTGAATGGAATGAAGATCACACACACACATACCTCTCGCTCTAACAAACCCTTTGTATGTTTTATCCCAGGAGAAGTTTGGCTTTGAGGCCACAGCGGTGGTGAACGGAGTGAAGATCACACACACACACATACCTCTCGCTCTAACAAACCCTTTGTATGTTATATCCCAGGAGAAGTTTGGCTTTGAGGCCACAGCGGTTGTGAACGGAGTGAAGATCATCTACATGCCCATCATGCCTCCACACAAGAAGCGACTGCCTCAGTCGTGAGTATCCCCTCTTTGGTTCTTCGTTTAAAGACAATAGAACATGTTCCATATAATCTTTTGTCATGGCAACATAGCAACTCACAATGGACAGGAAAAAAATAAGGCTGTTTCCCATTAGCAGACTAGAAACTATCAATTGGGTTGCCATGGCAGAATGCACAAGTATATTCAGTGTGTAAAAAAAAAAGGTACGTCATAGTGATATAAAACTTTTTTTACTGAGTGTTGGCTTTCTTTTTCAAACAAAATGACCGAAAAATTTGAAAGTGAACCAAATTCTGAATGTTAAATATAATTCTGTGTAGAGAATGTACCAATACAGCCAGATTTGTCCACATTAAAGCTGTTTTCAAATTCTGCATGAAATAATATTGTTTGTCAGACAAAAAGTTGATTGACTTTAACTTTCGGTAACCAATTTCCGTTTGTGTTGACACTTTTCTGTTTACCACAAGTGTGATTTTCTTGGAATTAAAGTACAAAAGGTTGAATTAAACTTGACGTGAGTGACAAGAATTGCAAACGAAGCTTGTGCTAAATCCAACCTATACCATTTTGAGATAATCATAATGGATTATATATATTTGAATAGGCTTTCAGAGTCTTTGCTATCTTGACATTTGCTGATACATTATAACGAACCGAGTTAAAAAAATCGCATGTCTTTTTTTTTCCAACTTGTTTGCGCCTTATTAGCTGAGACCGCCTTATCTTTGATCAAAACATTGTTTTCTTAAAATTGGGGTGTGTACCTTAAGCGCTGTGTTGCCTTAAAGACCCCCCACGTCACGTGCCACATTTCCTCTTATGCTAGGAAGATTTCTTACTAGCTCTAAGAGGGAAAACACGTGAAAACCGTGATTTTGACTCGCGACGTGGTGGGTCTTTCAAGGCCGAAAACTACGGTAACTTCAAACTGAGATTAACATATTTTTTTAATTATTGTGTGTGTGTTTACGCAGAATGTTGAAGCTGATCAAGCCAGAGCCGGGGCTGACCTACGTGGACCTGGTGGTGTGCTTTGAGGACGACAAGGAGGAGGAGATCGAGGGACCCCCCGTGCGGTACTTCTTCGGCCTTTGAAACCACGCACAGGGGATAGATTTGTCTGCTAACAAGGAGGAGGAGGAGATTGAGGGACCTTCTGTGCGATACATCTTTGGCCTTTGAAACCATGCACAGGGGAGGATAGATTTGTCTGCTAACAAGGAGGAGGAGATTGAGGGACCTTCTGTGCGATACATCTTCGGCCTTTGAAGCCACGCACAGGGGAGGATAGATTTGTCTGCTAACAAGGAGGAGGAGATTGAGGGACCTTCTGTGCGATACATCTTTGGCCTTTGAAGCCACGCACAGGGGAGGATAGATTTGTCTGCTAACAAGGAGGAGGAGATTGAGGGACCTTCTGTGCGATACATCTTTGGCCTTTGAAACCATGCACAGGGGAGGATAGATTTGTCTGCTAACAAGGAGGAGGAGATTGAGGGACCTTCTGTGCGATACATCTTCGGCCTGTAAAACCACGCACAGGGGATAGACTGGTCTGTGGAAAGAGTCCACCCCCACCCACCCACCCCCCAAAAAAAGAACAAAAAAAGAAAGAAGAGAGAGGTATGTGTGTGTGTGATCTTCACTCCATCTGCAATAGGGCCTGAAGAAAAGCGTGTATGACGCTGGAAAATTCGCTGCAAACTAAAATATGGGCATTTGTGTTCTTTATCTTCTTGTAAAAATATTGAAGATTGGGAGAGAAAGACTGATAGATTTGTCTGAGGAAAGAGACCATCAAAAGAAAGAAAGTAAAGCAAGAAAAAAAGGGTGATTAGGAGAGAAAGATTGAAGGAAAAGAAAGGTGGAGGGAAATGAGGAGAGAAAACCGGAAAACCAGGTGGAGGGAGACTGAGAGAGAAAGAGCTGGAATCTGTGTTTGGGCACGAGCATTACTGTGATCGGTATCCCTTATCCCAGTGCTACTCCACTGTCATCTCTCAAGACGTACAGTGATGGGTTGACATTCTCGTAAGACTTGGAAAAATGGATAAGTTTGTTCATGACTGTGCGAATGAATGATCTAATAACTTGTTTTCAAACAAAGTTTGTTTATTTGTTGTTATTTTAGTGTTATTTTTTTTATAATAAAAATAAAGCATTGTGGTAAATTTACTGGTCTCTCAATTCCTTGGTAAAACCAGGCACAAAGAACAAAGCTGCCACAAAAATGATATGTTGTAGTATGATGCTGTTAGCAGGACATTTCTCAATAATGTGCTGCAGTTAAGCTGTTGACCATGACATGGAATATAGTGGGTACTTCCCTATGAATTTCAGCTGTTTTGCAGGGGGTTTGTTTTTTGTTCTAAGAATGAGGCAATGAATACAATGCAATTCGTTTCAATTGATAAGGTATTACAATACATCTAATTTAATAGTGTCTGGTTTTTCGTGATCCTGTTTCTAGAGATTTAAAAAAAAAAATGCCCCTTTTATTTTATTACTGGTGTGTATGTGTGTGCGTGCGCGCAAGGCATTTTTAGTACTTGCTTAAAGGGGCACCCTGACGGATTAGTTTTTGCAAGAAACACGTTGAGATCACCAGGAAAACACCCTTTACAGAGATCGCAGCACTCACTTTGCTCTGGTTTCCTAGAAATCAACCCGTCAAATCGGCGATTCTTCCTTGGCGGAGGTGCTGGAAGTCAAATTCTTTCACTGAAAGAGAAGGCATGTGCTGTCTCTTTTATAATGGCTGCCTGAGTTTAGACCAAATTGTTTGCATGAAATTTTCGCAATACAAGCCTTTTTATTTATTTTTTATTTTTTATTTATACATTTTATCTCATGGAGTTTTGCTCACAACAAAGGAAATAGCTTCTTTTTTTCTTTTTCCTTTTACTGCACTACGAAAAAAAGAAAAAGCTTCAACCACAATGGGATTGGTCTCCACCCACCCCATCCAAAATGGCTACTCTCTCTGGCATCTCCGCCAAGGTGGAATCGCCGTTTGGACGGTTTGATTTCTAGGAAACCAGAGCAAAGTGAGTGTTCCGATCCTTGAAAAGGCTGTCTCTGGTGACCTTGACGTGTTCCTGGCAAAAAACTAATCCGTCAGGGTGCACCTTTAATATTCGCAATTATTAATCTTGCAGGTTCGAATTTGGTTGACAGTGCATCAAGACATTGTATGTTTTTGCATTTTACAGGGATGTTTTAAATTGTTTCTATTTTTAAGCAAAATGTTGTTTTGTCTTGTAATTTTTGTTGTTGTCTTGTCCTGTGTAAGTGTCACAAGATAATGATTGCATATTGAATCGAAGGCTCGTTCTGAAACAAGAGGCCAAGCTGTCATTTTCATTTTAACTCTCACGGCCATTGTCACTTTTTCCCCCCATTTTGTAGAACATTTACTTTACCATAAAACACTTTTTGTCAGGGTCTTTCAGAGCTGTCTACCGTTCCCCCTCCCTACCCCCTACCCCCTAAGGGGTATTTGTCCCTGGAAACGGGTTCCTGGAATCCACTTTTCAGTCTAGTGTCCCTGGAATTTGAGTAGAATCAAAATTTTGTAGAGCTGTCATTTGTTTTGTTAGTAAACTCAAACTATTGAACACAGGCACACGCCCAAAACAACATTCACCGTTGACATTTTCTGAACAGACATGTTGCTCATAGGTTACTGAACTCCAAAGGATCTTGAACATTGATATTGAAAGACGTTGGTACCAAAAAGCGTAAATTGACTATTCAAAAAATCTAGTTGCAAAAATGTTGATAGATTGTTGATGGATGATGCTGATCATGCATGACATGGGGCTGTTTGTCCCTGGAAATAAGTCTCTGTCCCTTGTTTTTAGGCAATTTGTCCCTGGAAACTGGCAACAGGGGGTAGGCAGCCCTGGTCTTTTACCATATCTTGGGATTTTGTCTTTGGGTGGTGAGAAAAGGCATGATTTTGTACAGCTGTGCTAGAAGAGTTACCATATTTTGTCTTTGGGTGGTGAGAAAAGGCTTGATATTGTACAGCTGTGCTAGAAGAGTTACCATATTTTGTCTTTGGGTGGTGAGAAAAGGCTTGATATTGTACAGCTGTGCTAGAAGAGTTACCATATTTTGTCTTTGGGTGGTGAGAAAAGGCTTGATATTGTACAGCTGTGCTAGAAGAGTTATCATATTTTTCGGACTAATAAGGCACACCTTTGTATAAGACACCCCCCCTTCAGATTTTTTAATTATTTGTGATCCAGTCAGCCACACTTAACAAGCATAATCGTAACAGTGTGCCACATTTGGTATTTGGTACTTTATAGTCACAGAGGCGTCTCTGTGAAATTCAGGTTGAAAGGGACATTAAGTGTCGAAATGACCATTCTGCGAAAATGGCACAGTTGGGAACATAAGACAATTCTCTTTCTAAGGATATAAGAACCATTGTTGTATCTTTTTTCGTTACAGAGTTATGAGCATTTAAAGCTGGTACGGTGACTGTCAGCTGTTTGGAGAAATCACAGTCTAAATTCTAACCTAACCTAAGAAAATGCATCAACCTACTAATTTTAAAGCCCTTTAAAAAAATTTTTTGTAGAGACTATAATTAAATATATCCTTTTTGGATATGAAAGATAAGATGTTAGAGATCATGAAAATACCCATTACTCAAAATATATTTAGAAAAATTAAATTTTTGACTTTGCAAGCCTATTGTGAGAAACTAGCCCAGCGACTTAATGTCCCTTTCGTGGTGCTGTGTCACATATTTTCTTTTACTGATTTATTAGTCATATTACAGGCGCAGGGGACTGAATCTGGGGGGAAAACGTATCGCCTGAAACAGTGAAAGTCAGAGAAATGTGGTACAGTCGACCCCCTCATGAACGACCCTCTGATTTACGACTTCCCCTCTTTTAAGACCGAAATATGAATGACGGCTCGTTTTTCTTCAAAACTTGCCTCCTCATTTACGACTCCCCCTCTAACGCGTTTTACGACCGTAAATCTTGTTGATTTTACGACCGATGCAACACATTCTGACAATTATCAGTCGCAAAAACGTATGATATCTATCCTTCTTGGCCTCAGTTCAAGCCGACGCACAGCTGGGGTACCACTGTTGTTAGCCAATGTCAATCTCGCGAGGGTCCGATCTCGCGAGATTTATCTGCGCTAATTCAAGCCGCACTACTCCGGATGTTTCATTCAAGAATGGCAGAGAAAGCACAGTGTAGCGATGTGGGTAAAAAAAGGAAACGTGTGACGCTCACTCTTGAGCAAAGGGTGAAAGTAGTGAGGAGACATATGCTTGTGCTGTGCGTCATATACGGTGTAGTGAGTGCATTGTTTTGGTCACCCCTGATTTAAGACCCCCCTCTTTTACGACCGATTTTTCCAGATTTTTTGAAGGTCTTAAAAGAGGGGGTCGACTGTAATGAGTACTGATGTTCTCAAAGAGACTCACTTTCAAAGCGTGTAAAGGCAAGAACTTTTAGGAAGCAGATGCGGCATTGTTTGTGCTGCACTCGTCAATCAGGCACAAACAGCACGGCACAAGGGATTTCGGAGCGCTCCTGACTGAAGCCATGTTCTAATAATTAGAGCTGCAACATAAGAACATGGATGCAACTGGAGAAAATTCAAAAACAGGCAAGGCAGGGGGCCAGGGGCAGAGCCCCTGTTGGGGGATCAGGGGGGCAACGCCCCTCTGAAGTTGTGAAAAAAAAGGAGCAAAATCATACTCAATTTGAAGCTTGTTCCAGGCTTGTAAAGTGATAATTCAACAATTTTCCCCCTTGAATGAATGGCAGATTTGTATTTAAAAAAAAGTATATTATACAAAACATTACAATTTACAGTTGACAGAACAAAAATGTCCAGAAAAACAGTACATTTTCAAGCTATGTTTCAAGTAAATTTCCTTTCTTATGCTTGAGTGTATAAAGCTTTATTGTCTTTTTTATCTGAGTTCAGTTTTGTTTCTTACATTACTACTTGCACTCATCTGAAGAGCAAAGTTGCTTGGAAGGAATGGAAACAAAATGAAATTTGAATCAATTTTTTTTGTGGTCAACATTTTGAAAAACAGGCGCCACCTGGTATCCGAGGCCAGGTTGCATCCATGTAAGGATGAAGGCGAAGACAAGGGCTGCCAGCCAGCCAGACAGGATCAATAGCCAGCCTGACACAATCTTTCCCTACCAGGGTGTGGCACGACACTCGTATTGGAAAAGTCTCCCGGCTGTCTGCCTGTCGCTATTGTCACCAAAATGACAGACAGCATGACGACGCTTTCAACAACAACAAAAAGAACAGAAAAAACAACAAAAACACAGAGACAAGGAGCGAAAGAACATGAACAAGTACAGTACAGTGGCACCTCCCTGCTAGCTCTTCTAGTGTGGCTGCCCACGTGGCGGGGTAATCGAAAATGGTCGCACGCGTAATGTTCTCATCCATAGCTGATGCACTTGTACCATGGTGTTCAAATGTTTCAGCTGTTGGGATGATCCCTGGAGTCTTTTAGCTAGGGTACGCCAAACAAAAAAACACAAAAACGGATAACTCGAGAACACTGGATAACTCGCAATAAGTTTCTGGTCCCAGTTTAACAATCTTTATGCTAAAAATATCTTCTTAACTCAAAATATTGGCTGTCTCAAAATAAAATTTTTAGTCCCTTCAATTTTGACTGAAGCGATTTTCACTATAGTATACCATTGTAGAAAGTTTGAAGCGATTCTGTGCGGCGGTTCACTGGGTTTTGTGCAGACAGACAAAACAACAAAGAAATAAAACAAGTGAACACAATGCCCCTCCTCTCAACAAGGAGGTGATGGGCTGAAAGGAATGAGAGAGAGAAAGAATAACACACGGCAGAATAACCCAACTTGAGTGAGAACAGAACAGTGTTTTTTTCTCCGATAAATCAGAAATTCTGTTGTTTAATTGTACATGTCTGTGAAAAATGTATCTTGATTTCCTAAACATAGGTCAGTTAAAATTTGTGAAAATGCCATTTGTAGTACCATCTTTTTTAAGGCGATATTTTTTCCCCAGACTGAGACCCCTGCGCCTTATAATATAGTAAGAAAATATAACAAAATCTTAATTTTGTGTAAAATTTGGGCGGGTTCGCTTTATAAGTGTAGAGTGCAGGCATGGTAGTGGGGGCAAAGTGGTTTTCAAGGAAAATGGCCGGGGGTCCAGGGGGCCGAAGAAAATTCAATAAAATTCAATAAATGAGAGTGAAATTTTCACTTTTTCATGCCATATCAATGCATTTTGTAATAATTTTGTTTCAAACTGTTTCGCGGATTTTCCACGATTCGCGGAGGTCTACCATGCCTGAGATTGGCACAGTGGTAGCGTTTTCGCCTCGTGTCAAGTAAACCCGAGTTCGAACCTGGGTACAGGGGATTTTCCCTCTCACTTTGCACTAGGCCTTGCGGTCTGAACGTGGAGTCTTTCGGATGAGACGATAAACCGAGGTCCTGTGTGCTTAGCACACGTTAAACCCAGTGGCAACGAAAAAGTTGTCATTTGATCAAAATTTACTCCCCTCCCTTCCTTCATCAGTCACACAAAAATCGCATGCAAAAAAAAATGAAAAAATAAAAATGGGTGGCGACGTTCTCTCCAGGTGGGAGCAACCCGAATTTCACAGAGACGCCTCTGTGACTATGATGTACCTAACCTAACCTAATCAGGTGCGCCTCATAGTCCGTGAAATAAGGTAGGTAAAAGTTCACAGCATGCAGCCATATTTGCTGCTCGGGGACGTGTGTGTTGATGTCAGCTTTAGGTGGATGTATTGACGGGATCAGCCTGACATGGTGAAGATGGATATTGACCGCTACAGACAATGTTGCTTAACTTGGCATTTCTTTGTGTCGAACAAGAAGGGATTTAAAAAAAAAAATAGACAAAACTGATAACTGCCTGCAAATTCAAGGGTTTTTTTAGTTTATTTTTTATTTCCTTTTCTGGATAAGATGTTTGTTTATCCCAGTAAGATTTTTGCAACGTTGACATTATCTGATAAATCGGATCTTTTATTCTTTTCGAAGATGGTAGTAGATTCACAAAACAGCTTTTGTCAGTTCTTTTTCTGGATAAGATGTTCGTTGATCCATCTCCAAGCAAGCTTGTGGCAAACTTGACATTATCTGATCAATCAGATCTTTCATTCTTTTCAAAGATGGTAGTAGATTCACAAAATATTTTTTGTCATTTATCTTTCTAGATAAGATTATCATTGTATCCCAATAAGTGTGTAGGAAGCTTGAAACTGCTTGACATTGCCTAATATATTGTACCTTTCATTTTCTTTCAGAGATAAAAATAGCGTCACAATTGTTCATGTAAGTTAACTTCAGTGTAAAATGTTCATGTATCACTATTGAGCTTCTTACAGTTTAAATTATTATTATTGAATACGTGGGACCAGAAGTTTTTGGATATTTATTGTATGTAATTTGAAGAAAAAGAAGCTTGAAGCGTGTGTTTAAATTGCGCAATCATATTGATAAGTTCTTATGGGGAAAAATGAATGCGCTGTGTTTCTGTACTTAAGATGTGGCTGGTTTATTTATATTTCGAATGAAAGATGGTGTGAAGTCAGACTGCCTTCTACACTATAGGCTTCGTTTCTTTGTCTCCTGTGCTTTGGTCTGATTGCTTCATCTTCGTATGGTTTAAAGGGGCACCCTGATGGATGAGTTGTTGCAAGAAACACGTCGAGGTCACCAGGAAAACACCCTTTACATAGATCACTTTGCTCTGGTTTCCCAGAAATCAGACCATCAAATCGGCGATTCCTCCTTGGCGGAGGTGCTGGAAGTCAAATTCTTTCAGTGAAAGAGAAGGCATGTGTCTTCTCCATTTTAATGGCTGCCTGAGTTTATACCAAATCGTTTGCACAAAATGTTCATAATACAAGCTTCTTTTTTTTAAAATAATTTTTTATACAGTTTACCTTGAGGAGTTTCGCTCACAACAAAGAAAACCTCCAATTTTTTTTTACTGCACTACAAAAAAAGAAGCAGCTTCAACCACAATGAGTGACCTCCACCCACCCCATCCAAAATGGCTTCTCTCTCCAGCAACTCCGCCAAGGAGGAATCGCCGTTTTGACGGTTTGATTTCTAGGAAATCAGAGCAAAGTTAGTGTTCCGATCCTTGAAAAGGCTGTCTTGTGATCTCAACGTGTTTCTTGCAAAAACTCATCCATCAGGGTCCACCTTTAAGTTGCTCGGTTATCAATAACGCATGGATGCTCCTTGCAGGATGTCCTGAATTGCAGGATTTTTTTTATTTCCTAGAGCCGTCGTCGCCTGATTATGAGAATTTGAAAAGCAACGATTTTCTTACACAAACACACACACAAACTTGTACAATAAAAAGGGCCTATATATATATATGCTATATTCAAAGAAATGTAGCACTTGTACTAGTCTAGAGGGGTGAACAAAGATAAATAAATGTGTGTGTGTGCGCTGCCCCTGCACTCTGCCGGGGCTTGCAGGATTTTTGAAATTTCCCAGGAGCACCCATGATAACGTGATCACTGACGACATTAAGTACATAGACAGACGTCTGTGTTTTCTGGGTAAAGGTGCAGATCAACACCCCCCTTCGATTTATCGGTGCAGATCAACACCCCCATTCGATTTATCGGTGCAGATCAACACCCCCCTTCAATTTATCGGTGCAGATCAACACCCCCCTTCGATTTATCAGTGCAGATCAACACCCCCCTTCGATTTATCGGTGCAGATCAACACACCCCTTCGATTTCTCAGCTCTCCCGGCATTTTCAGACTTGCATTTCTTAGCAAATACTTAGCTGTATTTTATCGACTTTTTGAGCTAATTATCTTTGTTGAATAATTAATCGCAGTCATAATAAAGGCCATTATTTAATAGGTCCCCATTTGTAGCGCGATACACACAACAGCCGCGGAGCGTTGATCAGTCTTGGTTCATAGCGTTCTTTCCGTCTTGCCTTTATCTTCTACTATTATTGAATGCATGTTTTTAATTATGTGAATGGATGAAAACTAACGATAAATTAACGTTGCTCTATAGTAAACGATAGAGGTTAAACCAGGTTGAAGTGCTCAATCTGTAGTAAGAAAGGCAAGACTGAAAAAACGGAAAGAACCGAGAAATCGAAAGGTGGTGGGGGAGGGGGGGATGTTGATGATCACCTTTACCGTTTTCTGAATTTGTTGAAGCATCGCCATTTATTTTGAGAAATAAATTGTGCCCCAGGGCAGGATTACACATGGCCAGAAATGCAAGTGCAAACACAAATATTTGTGTGTGTGAGAACACATTAATGCAGAAAGGTGTTTGCATTTTCATGTCAATGTGTACACGTTTTATTATGGTCACGCCTGATCATTTCTTACTTTTGGATTTGTTGTATGCAGATTGCATTTTTACATATGTCCTGTGTGTGTGTGTGTGTGTGTTGTCTTTAAAAAAAACCTTTTTTAAAGTGTTAATGACTGGAGTTGATTTGCATTTGTTGAAAACCGACTTATGTGTTTATATTTTTCATCGTTTTCATTCATGGCGCCTGCATTGTTAATTTGTATTGAACTATGCAGTGCTTTGTATTATTAAACTAAATACAGAGACGTGAATGCAAAGAATAGGTTTGCCAGTCATTTTTGCCCAAAGAAATGTAGGTGAGAGCAATGATTGTTGTTTCCATCTGTTTTGGCTTCTGTTCTCATGCCAATTACATTTGAAAAGAGTCTGCATGAATTAAGTCGTGTGTGTGTGTGTGTGTGTGTGTGTGTGTGAGAGTTACTGAGTTTTTAAGTATTTTGTTAACATTTCTTATCAAAGTACCTTTTGGGAAGATTTTGAAAAAAAATCTCCCTTTCAGATTGGTTGCCTCCATATAATACACACGCACACGCACACGCACACGCACACACAACCACTCTCACTCACTCTCTCTCTCTCTGACAAGAGATACAAAAATATACAGTATTCTTTTTTTTTAACTTTCATTTACATGACAATTCTTTTAATCAAATAGAACATTTTGTCTTTTAAAGCATTACATACCATATTGGCATTGGTTTTAGAAAGCTGTATATAACAGTCACATGTATATAACAGTCACATGTATATAACAGTCATATATTATTTCAATTAAACACCATCTGTGGTAAACAAGTAATAAAATAATGATATATAAACAACAACGGTAATACATATTATTTTTTGTTGGGAAGAAGTGTCTCAAGCATTGTCCATTGTTAATTACAAATTAAAATGTTCAATTAAAACAGTGGTAAAACATTCTTCTTGGTCATACGATTTTCTAGGGAATAAAACCCAATTTAACGTTTGTTTTTTGTTGGCCTTTTTGTTTGTTGCCCTGCTCTCTGTAAGGCCAAGAGAGCAGCAGAGTTCAAGCCAACATTTTAACCATTTCTTGTTAGAAGTTTGTAATTTCTCAACAAAATGTTGCTAAAAGTTTCGACTATTCAATTTTTTAATAAAAAAATAAAAAATAAAATAAGTAAGCTAGAAAACAGCTTGTCTAAAATGTATTAAAATATGTTCAAAGAAAGGAGTCGTTACATGCATCTTTCATCATCTGTGCTGAAATTCTGACCCACATAGCAAATTCTTTCTCTACAAAAATACCAGAATCGACGTCATTCAGGCTGAAACTTGGTTCCTTAGTCGCGATAAAAGAAAAATCTGAACTCGCCGAAAATGTAACTTGGTAAATTCGTATCAACATTCAAACATTTTTATAAAGTCCACAATTTTCTACAGAGGCCTTGATGCTGGTCAGATTCCATAGAATTAATTTGCTACATTACAATTCAGTCAAAGTGTCCAGTTTGATAAATTAAAAAAAATTGTGACTTAAATTCTCAGTGAACTTCTGTCAGTGGTAGCATGTAAGTCTTTTTGTGACTTAAATCCTCATGAAACTTCTGTCAGTGGCATGTAAGTCTTTTTAAAAGGTAGAATGAAAGAAACACACAAAGTTGCACTTGTATTTTAACTTGAAATTTCTTTTTTTTAAACCGTTTGTTTTGAGAAGGCAATCTGTTGACGCACAGCTTTCTACATTCATTGAGCTTTAGTTTTTCAACACCAACAGACAGATTTCTCTCGTCAACAAAACAAAGTGTTTCTTTAAAACGCCATCCATTGAACAACCAGAAGCAAAACCTAGGGGATACTAAACAAACAAACAACTGTAACCGGGGTTTTCTTAAAAGTGCGTGAGGATACCTCTCAAACTATTTAAGGCTTTTATCCGACCTGAAAACAATTTGGGAAAGTGTCAGTCATGTGTTCACTCTTTCATTCATGCATCCCCCTGCTCCACCCCCCCTCTCCATGACGTTATGTTGCCGGGGGTACAAATGAGCACCTGTAAATGACACAATGCCCCAATTGTATGCATTTTCCCAATTTGACATGCACAGCGTCTCAATGTGACACAACGTCCCCATATGACACCGAGTCTCGGTATGATGACACAATCCCAATGTTGACACGTGCCAATGTCAGAACGCATAATGTCTCAAAAGTCGTCACCGTGTCCTCATTGATGATGACTGGTGTGTCATTTGGCATCGCACCAACTGGCGTGTTTCTGAGACAATGGGAAACACAGAGACTTGGAATGTTGGACATGACGGGTTGTCCAGAAATCTGCCTTCTCTACCACCTAACTCTGACTGCACCTGGATAGGAACAGAAATGTGGCACGTTGTTCTTTCTTTTTAATTATGTATGTATGAATAATTATAGCCAGTGTGTGTGGTAACGATTATAGTTAATATGCATATAATTTTTGTCCTATAGCAGCTGTTGTAATCAGAACGTTCACGTAACATTGATATTACAACCGATTCCATACAGTTTAATGCATCATTCATAAGAAAATGGTTTCCATAATGTGTTGTGATCTTACTTGACATTTTCATATTATTAAAAGGGATCCCGTAGAGTTTCATGTTACTAACACCATAAGAAAATTGTTTGAAAGATAACGCACACATCTTTCGTGAATGGAATTGTTTTCCATAAGTTTCACATACCTTGAATGAACTTCATAATATGCCTCTGTGTAATCAGGGTAATAAAGCCAGCGGTTTTTAAAAAAAGGCATGCTGAAAGCAATTGTCTTTAAAAGGTTCCTATAGTATCAACAAACAGATGAACTACTTAAAACACAAACAAGACACATATTGATAAATGCTACTCGAATGTACTTTTAACCAATTTGACACCAAAGCTTTATCCTCACCCATGTACAAAAGCAGAGTCGCCCAAATGGCTACATCAGCAACAAATTTGAAATCAACAGTTTTTGTAATGCCCTATATGTCAAAACTGCACCCATTCTTGACAGGTTTCATACATAGTAAACCTCAAATTCTTTGATTTAAATTTTTTTTTTTTTTACACTGCTGCTGCTTTGGCGTGGGCAGTACACATCACCCTGTCTCAGGGGTGTGGTTGTGCTGCTTTGGCGTGGGCAGTACACATCACCCTGTCTCAGGGGTGTGGTTGTGCTGCTTTGGCGTGGGCAGTACACATCACCCTGTCTCAGGGGTGTGGTTGTGGTTGTGGGCAGCTCACAGGGGTGTGGTTGTGCTGCTTTGGCGTGGGCAGTACACATCAAGGGGTGTGGTTGTGCTGCTTTGGCGTGGGCAGTACACATCACCCTGTCTCAGCAGTACACATCACCCTGTCTGAGGGGTGTGGTTGTGCTGCTTTGGCGTGGGCAGTACACATCACCCTGTCTCAGGGGTGTGGTTGTGCTGCTTTGGCGTGGGCAGTACACATCACCCTGTCTCAGGGGTGTGGTTGTGCTCACAGGAATTCAGAATAAGCGATGAAGGAAATAATGAATGGCTCTCTCCCCGTGGGGATACTGGGGGGTCTCGTGAAAATAGTTCCCCCACCTTCGGGAAGTTCTGTGCTTGTAACTTCCTCTAATCTGCCACTCTCTTTGACTCTGCCTTTTCCCTTTGCTTTCTGTCATCTACTACCTTTCTGACTTATTGGCCCATTCTCCTGCCTTTTTTCCAAAAATACTTCCAAATAATTT
>CM065685.1:57845533-57848033 GCA_017654935.2 Phymorhynchus buccinoides
CATCTTCATCTTCATCGTGATCATCATCATCATAGTCGTCATCGTCATCATGATCATCATCATGATCATCATCGTCATTCATCACTGGAATCATCATCATCATCATCATGATCATCATCATCATCGACATTCATCACTGGAATCATCATCATCATCATCATCATCATCATCATCGTCATTCATCACTGGAATCATCATCATCATCATCATCATCATCATCGTCATTCATCATCAGCATCATCATCATCATCATCATCATCATCATCATCATCATCATCATCATCATCGTCATTCATCACTGGAATCATCATCGATCGCCATCGTCATTCTCATCAGTTAGCATCTTCATTCTTCATCACCGTCATCGTCGTCGTCGTCATCATCATCATCATCATCATTACATGTACACACAGACAGGCGGTCAGACAAACAGACAGCCAGCAAAAAACCCCCCAGCCAAATGGACAGACATCCAGCCAGCAAAATAACTAGACAGCCAGCCAAACCAAACAGCCAGCTATACAAACAGCTTATTAAACAGCTGGACAAACAGCCAACCAAACAGCTAGACAAACAGCTTATTAAACAGCTAGACACACAGCCAACCAGACAGCTATAAAAGACAGCCAGCCAGACATCTAGACAAACAGCTTACTAAACAGCTAGACAGACAGAGACACAGAGACAGGGAGACACAGACAGAAAGAGAGAGAGAGAGAGAGACAGAGACAGAGACAGACAGACAGGAGGGCAGGCTGACCCAAAGGCGAAGACGTCAGACTCCGGGGTGGGGTCCACCCTGGGCACCAGTCTGGGCGGGATGACCCTCAACGTCCTCAGGAGCTCTGGGGCCACGTAGGTCAGGTGACCCCGGGGAATGGAGGCATAGTTCTTCCTGAATCACCACACACAGCGACACACGGGATCGGTTTGAGAGAGAGAGAGAGAGAGAGAGAGAGAGAGAGAGAGAGAGAGAGAGAGAGAGAGAGAGAGAGAGAGAGAGAGAGAAGAGCAGGTCAGGTGACCCCGGGGAATGGAGGCATAGTTCTTCCTGAATAACCACACACGGGATCGGTTTGAGAGAGAGAGAGAGAGAGAGAGAGAGAGAGAGAGAGAGAGAGAGAGAGAGAGAGAGAGAGAGAGAGAGAGAGAGAGAGAGAAGAGCAGGTCAGGTGACCCCGGGGAATGGAGGCATAGTTCTTCCTGAATCACCACACACAGCGACACACGGGATCGGTTTGAGAGAGAGAGAGAGAGAGAGAGAGAGAGAGAGAGAGAGAGAGAGAGAGAGAGAGAGAGAGAGAGAGAGAGAGAGAGAGAGAAGAGCAGGTCAGTGACCCCGGGGAATGGAGGCATAGTTCTTCCTGAATCACCACACACAGCGACACACGGGATCGGTTTGAGAGAGAGAGAGAGAGAGAGAGAGAGAGAGAGAGAGAGAGAGAGAGAGAGAGAGAGAGAGAGAGAAGAGCAGGTCAGGTGACCCCGGGGAATGGAGGCATAGTTCTTCCTGAATCACCACACACCGACACACGGGATCGGTTTGAGAGAGAGAGAGAGAGAGAGAGAGAGAGAGAGAGAGAGAGAGAGAGAGAGAGAGAGAGAGAGAGAGAAGAGAGGTCAGGTGACCCCGGGGAATGGAGGCATAGTTCTTCCTGAATCACCACACACGGGATCGGTTTGAGAGAGAGAGAGAGAGAGAGAGAGAGAGAGAGAGAGAGAGGAGAGGGAGAGAGAGAGAGAGAGAGAGAGAGAGAGAGGGAGAGAGAGAGAGAGAGAGAGAGAGAGGGAGAGAGAGATAATAATAATAATAATAATAATAGTGAATCATTTATATAGCGCACTCCTCCACCAAATGTGGAGCTCTATGCGCTTAACAACAACAAAATTAAAAAGCAAGAAATTCAACAACAAAACAAATAGTCGCTCACACACATGCTAATAGGCATACACATACACACACCCCCCCCACCCACGCAGGCACGCACGTACGCACATATACATATACACACACACACACTCACTCGCGCACGCACGCACACACACGCACGCACATACACACACCGTTACCATCACCACCACTCACCCCACCAAAGAACACAATACAAAATACAATCAGTTCAATAAAGCATCAACACTCTCTCTCTCTCTCTCTCTCTCTCTCTCTCTCTCTCTCTCTCTCTCTCTCTGTCTGACTCTCTCGCAACAAAGCTGACGTAGTCATTGCAGTCAACACACAGTGGGGGGGGGGGGGGGGGGGGGGGGGGGAGAGAATAGAGTCGAGAAGTAATGTGGCCTAAAGGTTGTGATGTAGCTTGAATAGGTGGGTCTTGAGAGCAAATTTGAAGCATTGCAAGGACTCGATATGGCGAATTTCGCGTGGTAAGGAGTTCCAAACTGATGGGGCCGAAAAGGAAAAGGAGCGCTCACCAAACATTTTTGTTCGTGTAATAGGAACAGAACACAGAGAATTTTCGAATCCGAAGATGACCGCAATTGC
>CM065685.1:57850533-57853033 GCA_017654935.2 Phymorhynchus buccinoides
CTGGCCTCAGGCAGATTGAAGTCTATGGCGGACACCTTCACTCGGGGACAGAGGAAAATGTTGGCGGTGTTCAGACAGACAGACAGACAGACACACATACATACACACACACTAACCTGTTATGCCTGGCCTCAGGCAGATTGAAGTCGATGGCGGACACCCTCACGCTCGGGGACAGAGGAAGACATTAGCAGCGTTCAGACAGACAGACAGACAGACAGACAGACAGACAACACAAACACGCACACACAATAACCTGTTATGCCTGGCCTCAGGCAGACTGAAGTCGATGGCGGACACCTTCACGCTCGGGGACAGAGGAAGACATTAGCAGCGTTCAGACAGACAGACGGACAAACAGAGAGACAGACAGACAGACAGACAAACAAGATTGTAACCCGTTATGCCTGGCCTCAGGCAGACTGAAGTCGATGGTGGACACCTTCACGCTCGGGGACAGAGGAAGACATTAGCAGTGTTCAGACAGACAGCAAGACAGACAGACAGACAACACAAACAGACAGACAGACACACACACACAGACACTAACCTGTTATGCCTGGCCTCAGGCAGACTGAAATCTATGGCAGACACCTTCACTCGGAGACAGAGAAAGACATTAGCAGTGTTCAGATAGACAGACAGACAGACAGACAGACAACACAAACAGACAGACAGACAGACAAGACAAACACAGACACTAACCTATTACGCCTGGCCTCAGGCAGACTGAAATATATGGCGGACACCTTCACTCGGAGACAGAGGAAGACATTAGCAGTGTTCAGACAGACAGACAGACAAACAGACAGACAAGACAAACACAGACCCTGACCTGTTATGCCTGGCCTCCGGTAGACTGAAGTCGATGGCGGACACCTTGACGCGGGGACAGAGGAAGATGTTGGCGGTGTTGAGCTTTCGCAGCACGATGCCCTTGGCGTGGAGGTAGCCCATGGCGTGGGACACCCCCTGCAGCACGTGCACGCGCGTGTGCAGGGACATGCGCTCGCGCTTCACGTGTATCTGCTCGAACAGGGACTTCCCCGTCACGCAGCTGGGAAGAAGACACCAATGTTTTTTAATTTTTTGGGGTGTGTGTGTTTGTTGTTGTTGCTGTTAGGTTAGGTTACGTTAGGTACATTATAGTCACAGAGGCGTCTCTGTGAAATTCGGGTTGCTCCCACCTGGAGAGCGCGTCGCAGCCAAAGGCGCGCCACCCAATTTTTTTCTTTGCATGCGATTTTTGTGTGACTGATGAGGAAGGAAGGGAGGGGGGGTAAATTTTGACCAAATGACAACTTTTTCGTTGCCACTGGGTTTAACGTGTGCTAAGTGCATGGGCACACGGGACCTCGGTTTATCGTCTCATCCGAAAGACTTCATGTTCAGACCGTAAGGCCTAGTGCAAAGTGAGAGGAAAATATCCCCTGTACCCAGGTTCGAACTCGGGTTTACTTGAGACGAGGCGAACGCGCTACCACTGTGCCACTCTACACCACACTGTTGCTGTTGTAGCCTGTCTGTCATTTCCGACAATGACTTACCAGATAGCACTGAGGGGGACAGCTGCTATTCCGGGCAGGGGCTGGGCTACAATCTGTTTACAGCGGAGACGCCTTTCCCCAGGGTACATCCCCACTCTCTCTCTCTCTCTCTCTCTCTCTCTCTCTCTCTCTCTCTCTCTCTCTCTCTCTCTCTCTCTCTCTCTCTCTCTCTCGGCCCGAAGCGATTTTGAGGACGAGAGTTGGCGTCGGGGAAGGTCCCCAAAGGCTAATCACTTGGCTCTAGTTCTGCAGCCAAAGAGACGGGCTGGCCTTTGGGGACCTTCCCTTTACGCCAACTGCCCTCAAATCTCTTTGGCCGAGAGAGTAGGGGTGTAGTCTACCCCGGTGAAGACAGGCATCTCCACTGAAAACTAATTCTAGTCCAGCCCCGCCGGAAGAAAAGCATCTGACATCTCCGCTATCTGGCAGCCATGGTCGGAAACGACTGACTGGCATACCTTAGTTTTACCGTGTCATGACAAGCCTATTCTCCTACAAGTCCGGAAGAAAACAGAAACAAAGGCTCTGATGTATGATGCGCCATCTGTAAAACCTCATACTGATGGGGAATGCATACACTGATGTCATGACGGAATAGCATACCGTTGACAAAAGGGACACAGGGCTTCGGAAAACCGGACACAGAGGAACTTTCGCACACATCGAGATTGTGGTTTCGCAATAGTGGAGTAACAAATTCCGAACAAATACGCATGAAACAGAATTTACAGCGACAGAATAGTCAGCAACGACTGTGGTCGCTATTAGGAAGGAAGGAAGGAAGGAAGGAAGGAAGGTAGGTAAAGGAAGGAAGGTAGGAAGAAATGAAGGAAGGAAGAAAGGAAGGAAGAAAGAAAGGAAGAACGATATTTGTTGCTAGTTTTGATTTTTACAGTTATTTGAAGGTGGACATCCATGATACTTCATTATTTGTAGAAATCTGAGGAAGAAGA
>CM065685.1:57863033-57870533 GCA_017654935.2 Phymorhynchus buccinoides
TCTTCTCTAGTTGCATGTGCATGTATACATTTATTAATCGTATTATTTTGGATTTATGTAAATGGCTTCATACGTATATTTTGTCTAATTAAGAATTGTATGTTTTCTTGTGATGCTTTGTAAAACGAATGTTTTTTGTCCTGTGCACTCTTTGTTCTGTGCACTCTTTGTCCTGTGCACTCTTTGTCCTGTGCACTCTTTGTCCTGTGCACTCTTTGTCCTGTGCACTCTTTGTCCTGTGCACTCTTTGTCCTGTGCACTCTTTGTCCTGTGCACTCTTTGTCCTGTGCACTCTTTGTCCTGTGCACTCTTATTTCTGTGCACTCTCATTTGTCCCACATTCTGTGTTGTTATTTTGTTCTCTCGAGGACAGGATGTAAAAACAAGCGCGAAATCGCAATAGTTTGTGGCACGCGGTCTATTTTTACCACTCCAATCATGAGTCACCTCCCCTGGCTTTTCAATAATTTTAATCTGTAAACCAGAATGTTATCTCTGCACCATTTCGTAACTTTTTATATCTTTTGGAAAACATTTAAAACTATGTATCCTACTTATACTCATCAAAAGAAGCACCGCATACTCGTCGTGTCTGTTGTAGTGTCTGTATTACGTATGTTTATTATTTTGTACGCTTTTAAAATACATCATTTTAAAGAGCGGCCTCAATTTGAAGTGTAGCCTCGATTTGAAGAAAAAAATCAGATAATCATTTGTGGCGGTGCCATAGCCGATGAGGTTTAACCGAGGCGTGGTCACCGCTACAGCTATCTGTATTAATAAAAAATCGGGACTTTACTGGTTTCGTACTGCCTCCGGGCATTGCCTCCAGTATTGTTCCCACCATATTTGTATTTACAAATGTCCCATATGTGTCTGATTCAGACCAAGAGGACGTAAAACTCCATTTTCGCCTCGATTTGAAGTGCGACAATTTTGTCAAAATGTGCGACAATTTTGGACCGACCGACCGACAGACAGACCGACCGACAAAGTGAGTTATAGGTTTGTGGCTTGAGCCACAAACAAAAAAGCTGTAATGCTTATTCCTTGCATCCTCAATAAAGATCATTTTGACTTGACTTGACTTGACTGGACTTGACTTGACTCACTCACCCACTCACGTGCACTACATGGATAAACGATCACCAGACTTTTAGCGTACTCACTTGTATATCTTACAGCGGCGCCCCACTTTGATGCAGTCTCCCAGCTCCAGATCTTCGAACTTGATGGAGCAGTCCTCCAGAGATTCCTGGCCGTTCAGCCCCGCGCTGGAACGAAAAAAAAACAAAAAAAAACAACAACAAGATTACAGAGCCATATGAAGTGTACTCCCAGTTGGTTTAAAACCCTTTCAACACCAGCCATTTTTCAGCTAAAACTTTCCATTCTTCCTTACCTGGGTATAGGAAAGATTATGTCTGCAATATTGTGGATTCCTCTGTGACGTGCATAAAATAGGACATATCCTTACTTCCCAAAATTAAGAACATAAGGTCATTGGTTACCAGACCCTCATGTTGATGCCTTTCAGTGACATGGGTGTCAAATCATTGTGGTGCCAAGAGGCGACAGTGGCGATGAAAGGGGGTTAAACAAAGTGTATTGACATAATACATTGCAGTGTACACACATTAATCCACATAATACATTGCAGTGTACACACATTAATCCACATAATACATTGCAGTGTACACACATTAATCCACATAATACATTGCAGCGCACACACATTAATCCACATAATACATTGCAGTGTACACACATTAATCCACATAATACATTGCAGTGTACACACATTAATCCACATAATACATTGCAGTGTACACACATTAATCCACATAATACATTGCAGTGTACACACATTAATCCACATAATACATTGCAGTGTACACACATTAATCACATAATACATTGCAGTGTACACACATTAATCCACATAATACATTGCAGTGTACACACATTAATCCACATAATACATTGCAGCGCACACACATTAATCCACATAATACATTGCAGCGTACACACATTAATCCACATAATACATTGCAGTGTACACACATTATTCCATGGTCCCAGTTCAATGTCAAGATCTAGGCTGAAGTTTGCTTACACCCCCATCACACGTGACGAAGACCCCGCACTACGTTTGATACAAAACGCGCGGTGAGGGGGGGGGGGGGGGGGGGGGGGAGGGGGAAAGGGGGGGGGTAGAGGGGGAAAGGGGGGGGGGGGGCGGAAATCCTCCTCAAGTGTGACCGCAACCACGGACCTCACTACCATCTGCCCTTAATTTTATGAAGTTCTACTAAAGCTTAAGTGGGAAACGAAACGTTGCTTTCTAAATTCAGTAAACCGATTTACTTCATTTAGAAAGTAACAACGTTTAGTTTCCCATTTAAGCTTTAGTAGAACTTCATCAAATGAAGGGCTGAGGAGTGGAGACCCACGGCTGAAAAACAACATTTGTAGATGGAGCCACGCTCTTGGCCGCGTGCCCTACGCTGCCACTGCGTTCTCAGTACTCTACCACTGTTTCGGCTGTCCACGCACTCACCGCGCTGCCACTGCGTTCTCAGTACTCTACCACTGTTTCGGCTGTCCACGCACTCACCGCGCTGCCACTGCGTTCTCAGTACTCTACCACTGTTTCGGCTGTCCACGCACTCACCACGCTGCCACTGCGTTCTCAGTACTCTACCACTGTTTCGGCTGTCCACGCACTCACCACGCTGCCACTGCGTTCTCAGTACTCTACCACTGTTTCGGCTGTCCACGCACTCACCACGCTGCCACTGCGTTCTCAGTACTCTACCACTGTTTCGGCTGTCCACGCACTCACCGCGCTGCCACTGCGTTCTCAGTACTCTACCACTGTTTCGGCTGTCCACGCACTCACCACGCTGCCACTGCGTTCTCAGTACTCTACCACTGTTTCGGCTGTCCACGCACTCACCGCGCTGCCACTGCGTTCTCAGTACTCTACCACTGTTTCGGCTGTCCACGCACTCACCACGCTGCCACTGCGTTGTTCTCAGTACTCTACCACTGTTTCCCCTGTCCACGCTTCCTTTTCCACCACGTCCTAGCTGCTACGTAGTGTTCTGAGCATGTTCAACAGAATCATTATGTCTCTGTATCCGCCCGTTTGTCTCTCTATCTCTGTCTCATTGTCTCTATATATCTGCCTCTCTCTGTGTATGTGTGTGTCTCTCTCTCTGTTTGTCTGTCTGTCTGTCTGTCTGTCTCTCTCTCTCTCTGTGTCTTTGTCTCTCATTCTCTCTGTCTCTATATATCTGCCTCTCTCTCTGTATCTGTCTCTATGTCTCTATATATCTGCCTCTCTCTCTCGTGTCTGTCCAGTGTCGCTCTCTCTCTCTGTCTCTCTCTCTTTTCCTGCTCTCTCTCAGTCTCTGTCTCTCTCCCCTCTTCTCTGTCTGCTGTCCACGCAGAGTACTTTGCCAAGTCTGGAATAAGGGACATGGTAAGACGACCAACAATGTCGTGTAAGAAGAACACTGGGAATAACAAATAGGGGTGTGGCCATGGCCCTTATCAAAGTAACAGGGATATGATAAATGTTGGCAACACTGCTGATGGTGCTATTGTACCTGATGACTATAATAGTAATAGTTTGCATGCTTCAATAACTTTTATTACTTACAACATTGAAGGTTTACATTCCATTTCTAGAGAATTAGATATTTCTTTATTTGTTCGTCCTTATGATTTTGTTTTCCTTGTTGAAACTTTCATTCAGTCCCTTCCAAGTTGTTTTGTTCAATCTCATTTTGCCATTGTGTCTCCTGGTGTGAAGGTATCTGACAGTGTACATGGGCGTTTGTCTGGTGGTGTTTTACTATTTGTGCGTAATGAGCTGAGTGAACATGTTGAACATCTTCATGTGGAATATGATAATGTAATTGTTTTGAAACTTTCGCATGAACTTCTTGGAACACTTACCGATTGTTTGTTGGTTGGTATGTACATCCCCCCAGAGCACTCCCCCTATTATGAGGAAACAGAAATTTATAATGGAGTATCTTTAGTTGAAGATCTTTTACTTGATTTAATCAGAGATTATGGTGATCTCCCATTGATTATTTGTGGGGATCTAAACTCCAGAACTGGCTCTTTGAATGCTCAGAATGCTGATCCACTTGATGAAATTTATAACATGAGAAATGAGCAACCACAATACGAATTTGACCTGAACAGTAGATTTTCAAATGATTGTCTTGTTAATGATTTTGGAAAGTATTTGTTGTCTGTGTGTGAAGAATTGGATCTATTAATACTGAATGGAATACAGTCACTTGGATTTCCAGGTGGTTTTACTTATATTTCTGAAACAGGGAGAAGTGTTGTGGATTATTTCATTGTTTCGCGTTCTCTATTGTCAAAGTGTAACAGTATGTCTATTTTACCTATGATTGAATCCAAGCATTTAGCTGTTGAAATGTACATGGATACTAACAGTGGAGCTGTTCCAAAAAAGGAAAGCCCCAAATCCTTCTCCACAGTAAAATTTAAATGGGATGAAGAAAAATGTATAGAGTTTATAAACAAAATACAGTCTGATCATGTTAACAATTTATTACAAAAAGCTACATCTTTTATTCAAATAGATATAAATGCCTGCACTCAGTCTGTTTAATGAATCTTTGGGTTACGCAGGAGAGTGCATGAAGAGAATGGTTTTTGTTGGAAAAGATAAGAAGAGTGTTTGGTTTGACCAGCACTGCAGACAACAAAGAAAATCATTACAGCAGGATTTGAAAAAGATCTGCTCAGTAAAATTGTCTAAAGATGATCTAAATTATACTATAAAAAAGACAGATCTTGATGATCAAAGAGAAAAATATGCTCAAAAACGGAGAGCGTACAAAGAACTCCTGAGGCAAAAGAAAACGTCGCATAGAGATAATATAGTTCATACCCTGCAAAATAATCTAGATGACCCAAGAAAATTCTGGGATACAATCCGCTCTGTTCGTCCAAGGACTTCAGTCCAGAATACTATTACTTGTGAACAATGGTTTGATCACTTCCAAGAAGTATTTAACATTCCACATATTGAACCAGAAGGGGAACATAGCCTGCCAAACAACATGCATGATAGTTTTGTACGTGACTGTGATATATTAAATGGACCTATTTCCTCTGAAGAAGTAACTGATGCAATAAAAGCTTTAAAAGCAGATAAGGCACCAGGACCTGATGGGTTGATAGGAGAATTTTTTAAATGTAGTAAAGAACGCATTGTTCCATTTCTTGTTGAATTCTTCAACTTTATTTTTGATCATGGTTTGTTTCCTGATGAGTGGTGCTTGTCTATTATGCAACCATTATACAAGAAAGGAGATCCAAATAATACTGACAATTACAGGGGATATCTTTATTGAATATTAGTAGCAAATTGCATAGTTTTATTTTGAACAGACGAATAACAGACTGGTTAGACAGTAATGATATCATTGGGGAAGAACAAGCTGGTTTTAGAAAAGATCACAGCACATATGACCATATTTTCACTCTGTTAGCAACAATTCAAAAGCAATTATTAAGACATAGAAAGTTATATGTGGCCTTTATTGATTTTCGCAAGGCATTCGATTCTGTTCACAGAGATAAGCTATGGAAAATATTATGCAACAATGGGTTCAATGGTAAAATTGTTAATGCACTTAAAAGTATGTATGAGACTGTTAAAGCAAAAGTTCGAACAGGAGGCAACTTAACTGACGCATTCTTTTGTCCACGTGGATTAAAGCAGGGAGAGGTGTGCTCACCAACTTTATTTTCAATTTTTATAAATGAATTAACTAAGGACATTATTAGTCAGGGCAAACATGGCATTCAATTGTCACCAGAATTGATTGAATTACTCATTTTACTTTTTGCAGATGATGTGGTTCTTTTTTCGGATAGCATTGTAGGTTTACAAAATCAGTTGAATATATTATATAGGACAACTAACAGACTTGATCTTTGTGTTAATTTAGATAAATCCAATGTAGTTGTTTTTAGAAATGGTGGCTATCTATCTCATTCTGAAAAGTGGTTGTACGGAGATCAAAAACTAGAAGTTGTTAAGCTGTATAAATATTTGGGTATTTATCTTTCAACAAAGCTTACTTTTTCATACACTTTTAAAGATCTTGGTGATAGAGCTAGAAAAGGCATTGCAGCAATCATAAAAGTACTCTGGACAGTAGGTGAACATTCCCCAGGTGTCTTTTTAAAAATGTTTGACAGCCAAATACAACCCATATTAACTTATGGATCTGAAATCTGGGGGTTAACAGCCAATCAAGAGCTTATAGAAAGAGTCCATCTTTCAGCCCTTAAACGCTTTTTAGGTGCGAGCCCAAAATCTCCAAGACATCTTATTTATGGCGAGACTGGTAGGTACCCTCTTTTTGTTAATACATACACTAGGTGCGTCAAATTTTGGCTGCGGCTCGTTACTATGGATAATTATAGGTTTCCAAGGAAAGCATACAATATGTTATTACATCTGCAAAGACAAAACTATGTCACATGGGCTTGCCGTGTTCGGAATGTATTGTATCAGTATGGGTTCGGGGTGGTATGGGAAGCACAAGGGGTGGGGAATAGGCAATTGTTTCTTAAAGAATTCAAGCAAAGGCTTGTGGACTGTTTTAAGCAGGATTGGTCATCTGCATTGCAAAGTCATGATTTCTTTCAAGGGTATTGTATACTTAATCCAACAATTTCAATGAAGCCGTATTTACACACTTTAAAAAATTTCTTTGTTCGTAAAGATATTGCTAGATTTCGAATGGGAATGTCTGCAATTAACTGTAATTTCTTACAATATAAGGCACGTTTAGACAAAAGTAAAGATCATTGTCCTTTTTGTTGTACAACTCTTGAGACTGAAATTCACTTTCTATTTATATGTCCTAAATATAATGATTTAAGAAGAGAACTAATTCCAGCAAAATATTATAAACATCCTTCATCTTTCAGACTCACATTGATTTTATGTAATCAAAACCCTAGCATTATTATTAAGACGTCATTATTTATTCATAGAGCTCTTGCCTTGCGAAAAGAATATATACATGCATGATGAATGTTTGTATCTATGTTTTGTTTGCATATAATACGTGTTTTTGGTGTGTCTTTATTCTTTTTTCGTTGTTGCTCATATATGCAATACTTTTTTTTGTGAACTCCATTGTTATGGGCCAGAGGCCTAACAATTAAAATATTTTTGACTTTGACTTTGACTTTGACTTTGACTCTCTCTCTCTCTCTCTCTCTCTCTCTCTGTCTGTCTGTCTGTCTCTCTCTCTCTCTCTCTCTCTATATATATATATATATATCTGCCTCTCTCTCTGTATCTGTCTCTATGTCTCTATATATCTGCCTCTCTCTCTGTATCTGTCTCTATGTCTCTATATATCTGCCTCTCTCTCTCTCTGTCTGTCTGTCTTAGTGTCTGGCTCTCTCTCTCTGTCTCTTTTC
>CM065685.1:57875533-57880533 GCA_017654935.2 Phymorhynchus buccinoides
GGTCAAGGTCAGCATGGCAATACTTTATGCTCGGATGTTTTCTACTCTAGGGTATACAGTACCACACACAATCTGAATCGCTTCTGTCAAGTACAAATGCGGAAAATAAAGCTTAAAACCCAGTTTGTAGACCCCTACCACTTTCAAGACCTACCGATCTCCCGGACCGTGTCCTTGACCTTGATCGGTATGCCATCATCAGAAAGGGCATAAGCCAAAGTACCTCCATGCCAAATTTGAAGAATCTAAGACCAACGGTGTGGAAGTTATGGCCCCTTAAAGATCTTCGGTTTTTAAGGTCGTACGCCAAGGCATGACCTTGACCTTGATAATTCATGTTCGGATCTCTTTCTATTAAGGTGGCACACCTCCATACAAAATTTGAAGCGATTCTGCCAACCCGTACGGAAGATATCCTTGGGACAGACAGAAAAAAACCCCACAACAACAAACAAACATACAACAAAAAAACAACAAGGGTGTCGCCGAGTGGCAGACATGTCCGTCACCAGCAATGCCACGCACTTGCGACACCCCGTAGAATACTCTTAGTGTCACATCCTGACACAAAATTGGAAGGGATTTTGTCTTCTAGTTCGCGAGATACAGCTTGAAGAAGAAACATATAGCGCAAAGAAGGAAATTTCAGTTTTCAAGGTCACACTTCAAGGTCAAGATCAGCATGGTGATAATTTATGCTCGGATGTGTTCTTCTCTAGGGTATACAGTACCACACACAATCTGAAGCGCTTCTGTCAAGTACAAATGTGGAAAATATGGCGTAAAACCCAATGTGTAGACCCCTACCACTTTCAAGGCCTACCTATCTCCCGGACCGTGACCTTGACCTTGATCGGTATGCCACTATCAGAACGGGCATAAGCCAAAGTACCTACATGCCAAATTTGAAGACTCTAACACTAACACTAATCTTAAAGAGTTTCGGTTTTCAAGGTCGTACGCCAAGGTCAAGGTGACGATAGCAAAAGTTTTTGCGCGGATGCCTTCATCTCATGGTGACACACCAGCACACAAAATTTGACGTGATTCGGTCAACCAGTTCGAAAGATATCCTTGGGACAGACAGAAGGAGAAAAAAATGACCCTCCGATTTTCAGGCTCCAGCGATCTTTTTGACCTTGACCTTGACCGGTATGCCATCATCAGAACGGGCATAAGCCAAACCACCTTCATACCAAGTTTCAACATCCTATGTCGATCGTTGCCCGAGATATGGCTAAAAATAGATTTTCGGTTTTGAAGGTCATACGTCAAGGCGAAATGGTTTGCGCGGATCTCTTCCTAACGCCTCCACACAAAATTTGAAGCGATTCTGCCAACCCATTCGGAAGATATCCTTGGGACAGACAGAAAAACAAACAAACAAACAAAACCAAGGGCGTCGCCGAGCGGCAGACATGTCCGTCACCAGCAATGCCACGCACTTGCGACACCCCGTAGAGTGTCACATCCTGACACAAAATTGGAAGGGATTCTGTCTTCTAGTTCACGAGATACAGCTTGAAGAAGAAACATATAGCGCAAAGAAGGAAATTTCGGTTTTCAAGGTCACACTTCAAGGTCAAGGTCAGCATGGTGATAATTTATGCTCGGATGTTTTCTTCTCTAGGGTATACAGTACCACACACAATCTGAAACGCTTCTGTCAAGTACCAATGTGGAAAATATGGCTTAAAACCCAATGTGTAGACCCCTACCACTTTCAAGGCCTACGGATCGCCCGGACCGTGACCTTGACCTTGATCGGTATGCCACCATCAGAACGGGCATAAGCCAAAGTACCTTCATGCCAAATTTGAAGACTCTAACACTAACGGTGTGGGAGTTATGGCCCCTGAAAGATTTTCGGTTTTCAAGATCGTACGCCAAGGTCAAGGTCACGACGGCAATATGGTTTGCGCGGATGCCTTCCTCTCATGGTGACACACCAGCACACACAATTTGACGTGATTCTGTCAACCCGTTCGAAAGATATCCTTGGGACAGACAGAAGGAGAAAAAAATGACCCTCTGATTTTCAGGCTCCAGCGATCTTTTTGACCTTGACCTTGATCGGTATGCCATCATCAGAACGGGCATAAGCCCAACCACGTTCATACCAAGTTTCAACATCCTATGTCGATCGGTGCCCGAGATATGGCTAAAAATAGATTTTCGGTTTTCAAGGTCGTACGTCAAGGTCACGACGGCAAAATGGTTTGCGCCGATCTCTTCCTATTAAGGAGGCACACCTTCACACAAAATTTGACGCGATTCGGTCAAGCGGTTCGGGAGATATCCTTGGGACAGACAGAAAAACAAACCAAAAAACCAAAAAACAAACAAACAAACAAAAATACAAACCAGCCCATCGCAATAGTCCATCTTGGTGACGGACTAAAAACAAAATACAAACCAGCCCATCGCAAAGTCCGATCACCTATGGTGACGGACAAAAATACAAACCAGCCCATCGCAAAGTCCGATCACCTATGGTGACGGACAATTATTCATTAAAAAACCACAATAATTATCTCGCTTTCTGTGCTCGCTTTCAGTGTTTTAATCACAGAGAAAACAGATTGCTGGCAGAGCCAATGCAGACGGCTGAAGCATGTGTGTGTGTGTGTCAAGTCAAGTCAAAATGATCTTTATTGAGGGTTAAAGAATAAGCTAACAAGGCTTTTTTCCCCATCCTGGCCTGTGTGTGTGTGTGTGTGTGTGTGTGTGTGTGTGTGTGTGTGTGTGTGTGTGTGTGTGTGTGTGTGTGTGTGTGTGTGTGTGTGTGTGTGTGTGTGTGTGTGTGAGCGCGCGCGTGTTTGTGTACGTGTGTGTGTGCGCGCGCGTGTACCTGCGTGTGTGTGTCACTGTCAGATTCTAAAGCATTGTTCTCATCAAGTCCCGCTAATTGCTTTGATTGCTTTGCGTGCCAGTACAGGGCTCCTCGAGACTGTTCCCAGTTTATGTAAAGTGTACTCTCTCTCACCCCCTTGTCTTACTGTTGAGAGAAAGAGAGAGCGAGCGAGAGAGAGAGAGAGAGAGAGAGAGAGAGAGAGAGAGAGAGAGAGAGAGAGAGAGAGAGAGAGAGAGAGAGAGAGAGAGAGAGTGTGTGTGAAAGAGCGCGAGAGAGTGTGTGTGTGTGTGTGTGTGAAAAGAGCGCGCGCGAGAGAGAGAGAGAGAGAGAGAGAGAGAGAGAGAGAGAGAGAGAGAGAGAGAGAGAGAGAGAGAGAGAGAGAGAGAGAGAGAGAGAGACAGAGAGAGAGAGAGAGAGAGAGAGAGAGAGAGAGAGAGAGAGAGAGAGAGAGAGAGAGAGAGAGAGAGAGAGAGAGAGAGAGAGAGAGAGAGAGAGAGAGAGAGAGAGAGAGAGAGAGAGAGAGAGAGAGACGGAGATAGAGTGTGTGTGAAAGAGCGAAAGAGAGAGAGAGAGAGAGAGAGAGAGAGAGAGAGAGAGAGAGAGAGAGAGAGAGAGAGAGAGAGAGAGAGTGTGTGTGTGTGAAAGAGCGAGAGAGAGAGAGAGAGAGAGAGAGAGAGAGAGAGAGAGAGAGAGAGAGAGAGAGAGAGAGAGAGAGAGAGAGAGAGAGAGACAGAGAGAAAGAGAGAGAGAGAGAGAGAGAGAAAGAGAGAGAGAGAGAGAGAAAGAGAGAGAGAGAGAGAGAGAGAAAGAGAGCGGGGAAAAAATGAGAGAGAAGGTATGGAAAGGAAGGGGGAAGAGAGAAGAGAGAGAAAGAAAGAAAGAAAGAAAGAGAGAAGATGGTGATGAACGGAGGGAATAAGATAAGAAAAAAAAGAGATAAAAGAGAAAGAGAGAGAGAAGGGATGGGTAGAAGGAGGTAGAAAGAGAAAAGAGATAAACAGAGACAGACAGGGACAGACAGAAATAGACATTGCGAACATGTCAAAGAAAGCTGGCATGTCCACCCCATATGACACAAACTAATTATTGAAGCGTTACATGCTTTGCTAGCATCGTATTGATTTTTGTCCCCACGATGCATAATCGTTTAAAAAACAAATCTTTATTGTTATTTGTATGATAATTATTTATGAGGCCAAAATGAAAAAAAAGACTATGGATCTTCTTCTTCTTCTTCGATCGCTCAGACAGTTTCCTGTCAATTATGAGCGCAGATGCGTCATGCTGTCGTTATGCGCCTAACTAAGACATAGTTAGGCCCAGCAAGTCCGACATCGGCTGGGGGAGGAAATCTTTTTGAAAGTGCTTCGCGAAAAAAGGGCAGGAGAATGGACCGGTAAGGCAGAAAGATAGTTAGATGACAGTAAACAAAGGGAAAAGGCAGAGTCAAAGAGAGTGACAGATGAGAGGAAGCTACAATCACAGAACTTCCAGAAGGTGGGGGAGCTATTTATACAAAAGGCCCCCCCCGGAATATGCGTGTATATACGCGTGCATAAGCGTGTTCGTGCGTGTGTGTGTGTGCGTGCGCTTCCGTGTGTGTGTGTGTGTGTGTGTGTGTGTGTGTGTGTGTCTGTGTGTTTGATGTGTGTGTGTCTGTGTGTGAGTGCGTATGCGTGTGTGCATGTGTGCATCATGCTTGCGCGCGTGCACGCTTGTGCATGTGTGCGCGTGAGTGAGGGAGTGACGCAGTCTGGTTTGTTAGTTGTATTATATTCGATGTGTGAATGGTGGTTTAGTGAAGTTTAATTTGTAAAGCGCCCTGTGTAGGTTTTACCTAGAAGGGCGCTGTATAAGTACCCCTATTATTATTATTATTATTATTATTATTGTTATTATTATTATTATTATTATCCCCACGGTGGAGACTATGGATCTGACATTTGTATTTCCCTCAGTAAAAAACAAAAATACCGCGACAATGCATAATCGTGTTTAAACAAATTTTTAAAATTATTTTTATTGTTATTTGTATAATAATTATCTATGAGGCTAGAACGAAAAACAAACAAAAGGCTATGGATCTTACTTTTTTTACTTACTTTTTTTTAACAATCAGCACCAAAAAAAAGAGACGACTTTTCAA
>CM065685.1:57885533-57900533 GCA_017654935.2 Phymorhynchus buccinoides
GAGAGAGAGAGAGAGAGAGAGAGAGAGAGAGAGAGAGAGAGAGAGAGACAGACAGAGAGAGAAAGACAGAGAATAATATTTTTGGTATTTGGTATATTGTAGTCAAAGAGACTCTCTGTTAAAAATTCTGGCTGCTCCCCCCAGCCGGAGAGCGCATCGCCGCAAGTGCAGCGCCTACCCTTTTTTTTTTTTGGGGGGGAGAGGGGGGGGGCACAGGGTGAGGAGGGAGTGTGGGCACACTTGGAAAACCTAGCTATCAATTTGGCCATACCAGGCAGCGGGATTTCTCCCTGCTCTTACCGACTATTCAACTGCCGTGGGAGCTTTACGTGCGTAAAGCGCACATGTCAGACTAGCTTTAAGTCCCCATCCGAAGGACTGGACGTTTCAGTTCGATTTCCCCGTCAAACTAGAAAGAAAGGGCGAGGCCGGGATTCGAACCCGGGTCACTCACGCTGCAGTCACGCATTACATTTGGCAGGCGAACGTCTTAACCACTCTGCCACCTTTCTCCCTGTTACACCCACTCAACTAAACCACCCATTTGAAAAAGAACCACGTACTTTTTTTTAATTTAATTTTATTTATTAGATAAGAGATAAGAAAACATTAGTAGTAGTAGGTTGTAGTAGTAGTAGAGTAGGGGCTAGAAGTGGGCCTCGCGGCCCTTTTACGCCCTTTCTCGTTTGCATAAAACAGTAAGTGGGGAAGGGAGAGCTACAGGGGTGGGGTGGGGGCTGGCGAGGGATGAAATGGGGGGGGGGGGGGGGGGGGGGGGGGGGGGGGGGGGGGGGGGGGGGGGGAAGACCAGAAAGGCAAGAAAAGATGTAAAAAGAGAGCAAGAGATGTGAGTGGGTTGAACAACTGATGTCATCTGAACAAAATCTGCTACCACCTCAAGGCCAATATAAAAAGCTGGATACATCTTACGCAATCTCTTTTTTCTTTCCTTCATAACTGCTGTTGTATACATGTCTGCGTTGTTAAAAATCCGGGACTTTACTGGTGTTGCACTGCTTCCGGGCATTGCCTCCAGGATCGTTCCCACCATCTTTGTATCTACTGATATCCCGTATGTGTCTGTTCCAGACCGGAGGACGTTAAACAGATTTACTACTACTCTTACGCAATCTCTTTTTTTATTTTATAAAAAGAAGGGTAGGAAAAACATATAAAACGATCGATGAACAAAGCAATTAACCAGTTGGAAAACAACAACTGGCGACAACAACAACAACAATGACAAAACCTATAATGTGAACACAAACAAAGAAACAACATGGGAACAATCGATACGAAGCAACAAAAGACAGACACACAGACAGACAGGCGCACACGCACGCACACACACACACACGCACATACACACACACACACACACACACACACACACACACACACACACACACACACACACACACACACACACACACACACACAAATAAAGAAACGAACAAGTTAGGGAGGAAAAGTGAAAACTGATACAAACCACCTTTAATTAGTTTAAAGCAGCAGATAACAAAGTCAAGTCACAGCAGCATAAAAACAACATAAAACAAAATCAACTCCTAGCAAACTCGACTAAACAAACGAGCTAGAACAAGCTGACACGAGGCATGGTTGAATGGGGTGTGTGTGTGTGTGTGTGTGTGAGAGAGAGAGAGAGAGAGAGAGAGAGAGAGAGAGAGAGAGAGAGAGAGAGAGAGAGAGAGAGAGAGAGAGAGAGAGAGAGAGAGAGAGAGAGAGAGAGAGAGAGAGAGAGAGAGAGAGAGAGAGAGAGAGAGAGAGAGAGAGAGAGAGAGAGAGAGAGAGAGAGAGAGAGAGAGAGAGGTGGTGGTGGTAAACTTTAAACAAAATAACTTCATTACCCACTTAGGTAATTAGAAAAGACAATGTTTTGTAGCACACATTTGGACATGTAGAGTGGGTTTTTTGTGGTGGTTAGGGGTGAGGGGGTGGGGGTTGTGGAAGTGGGGAAGAGGTGGGTGTGAGAGGGGGTGTGTGTGGGGGGGGGGGGGGGGGCGGAGAGAGGAGACTTGCGTCTTTTTTCTGTTTTCTCAGACTGTTTTCTTTCTGGCTTTTTCTGAGGACAACTTTACACACACAAAATAAGGTATTTCGCAATCGTGAACTGTGTAAAATGTCGGTCAAAATCTGAATGGACAAAGTTAGCAAAACTACTGAATAAAACCTACGACTCCACTTTTCCGACTTTCTCTCTCTCTCTCTCTCTCTCTCTCTCTCTCTCTCTCTCTCTCTCTCTCTCTCTCTCTCTCTCTCTCTCTCTCTCTCTCTCTTTTGTCTGTTTATTTGATGTTCCTCTTCTGTATTTCTGTCCTTTTATACTCCTAGTCTTTCTTTATTCTTGGTTTCTACTTTCTGTCTTTCTCTTCTTCTTGTGTCTGTTTTATTCCTTCTTTCTGTCTTTCTCTTCTTCTTCTGTCTGTTTTATCCCTTCTTTCTGTCTTTCTCTTTTCTATTATTTCTTTCTTTCCTTCTTCGTCTTTCTTTCTTTTATGTTCCTCTTCTTTCGTTATTTTAGTTTTTCTTCTTTCTTTCTTTTTTTCTTTTTTGTGTGTGTGTGCTTCTTTTTTATCTCTTTCTTTTTCCTCATTTCCTTTTTCCTCATTTCTTTTCTTTCTTTCTTTCTTCTTCCTATTCTTTCTTTCTATTTCATTTGTTGTGAGCGAAACTCCTTTACATAAACTGTATGAAATTTAAAAAGAAAAAAGAAAAAAAGGCTTGTATTGTGAAAATTTCGTGCAAACGATTTGGCGGCCATTAGAAAAGAGAAGACACACGCCTTCTCTTTGGGTGAAAGAATATGACTTCCAGCACCTCCGCCAAGGAGGAATCACCGATTTGACAGTTTGATTTCTAGGAGACCAGAGCAAAGTGAGTGCTGTAATATTATATATCTGTAAAGGGTGTTTTCCTGGTGATCTCGACGTGTTTATTACAAAAACTCATCCGTCAGGGTCCACCTTTAACGGGTTTTTTGTTTTAATGCCACATCTTTATTTTTTAATGTTAACTTGTACCAACACTTTCAGCAAATAAGATGCCTATTTTTGGTCAAGGTTTGTTTCAATAACCAGTGAATAAATATTTTTGTGTGTGGTTAATTGTGATTTTGGTAAATTGTTCAAAACTTTCTTAGTGCCACGCCAGTTGGAATTGCCCTTCATAAATCAGAGAAAAAACCCTAACAATCATAAAGAAAACGTAACCACGATGCAAAGAATAAAGGATAGATAGATGATCTAAAAACACACACACACACAAACGCAAGTACACTCACTACCAAGGACAAGTCAATGCTATAAAAACGAGCATAGTTTATTGATGAACATTAGCGAATGTGTAGAAAAAGAACACAGTGGAACCAAGTTAGCTCAACTAGGCTTCCCCTCCCCTCCCACGTTCAAACTTTCTTGACTATTGGCCACTGCAACGACCACCTTTTGCAAGAGTAAATGCCCTTGGTGGGTGGGGGGAAGATGCTTGAGCACTGACCAAACAAGGGCATAAATCTCGCCAATAACCCTATTTGAGGCCACTGATTGACTGTGCAAGAGTGAATGCCCTTGGTGGATGGGGGGGAAGATGGTTGAGCACTGACCAAACAAGGGAATAACTCTCGCCAATAACCCTATTTGAGGCCACTGATTGGCTGCCTTTTGCAAGAGTGAATGCCCTTGGTGGGTGGGGGAAGATGGTTGAGCACTGACCAAACAAGGGAATAACTCTCGCCAATAACCCTACTTGAGACCACTGAATGGTTGCCTTTTGCAAGAGTGAATGCCCTTTTCGATACTGACCAACAAGGGATTAACTCTTGCCGTCAAGGGCGTTAATAATCCTAGTTGCAGTGGCCAAATAGATAGAGTAGGTGAACCTTGGAACAAAAGTAAAAAGAGGGCTAGATCAAAATGTACTAAAGCTAATGAGGTATTCCTGGATTACTCCCTCCACGGTTTAAATTCTTCTTCTTCTACGTTCCCATGCCATATGGCCATAATGGGTAAGGTACGTATGTGTCCGGTTTTCAGTTTTCACTGGTCTCCCCGCTGTGCACAGCTGACTCATTCCGATTTCGGAGGAGCTCAAAGGAGAAAAACAAAATTTGGAAGATTTTGTTTGGAACAAAAAGGCAGGAGAATGGGCAACCAATAAGTCAGAAACATAGTAGAAGATAGAAAGCAAATGGAAAAAAGGCAGAGTCAAAGAAAGCGGCAGATTAGAGGAAGATACAAGCACAGAACTTCCAGAAGGTGGGGGAACTATTTTTACGAAAGACCCCCCAGGTATCCCCACGGGGAGAGAGTCGTGGAGGGGGCGGGGTCGTCCAGCTCCCCGTATGACGGTTTAACTAAACCCTCAGCCTCTTCCGGAGCACGTTGGTAGTATTTAAGACCTTCCTTTGTTGCTGGGTTCATGAACGCTAAGTGGACGCCAATACGATGTCCTCCAGCACCCCCCCCCCCCCTGGGGCAGTGGGTGGATGCCTCGTGCTTCCATACGGGGAGCTGGACGACCCCGCCCCTTCCACGAGTCTCTCCCTGTGGGGATACCGGGGGTCTTTCGTAAAAATACTTCCCCCACCTTCTGGAAGTTCTGTGCTTGTAACTTCCTCTAATCTGCCACTCTCTTTGATTCTGCCTTTTCCCTTTGCTTTCTGTCATCTACTATATTTCTGAATTATTGGCCCATTCTCCTGCCTTTCCCCCTAAAAAAAAATCTTCTAAATAACTTCTCCTTTGAGCTCCTCCAAAATCGGCTGTACGCAGCGGGGAGACCAGTGAAAACTGAAAACGGACACATACGTACCTCACCCATTATGGCCTTTTGGCCTGGGAATGCAGAATAAGAAGAAGAAAAGCTCCCCCCCCCCCCCCCCCACACTGAAAGCATTACAATTTCCAAAGCTGTCGCAAAGGCTTTCCCGGACCAATTTAATGTGTTCTTATTTAACATGACCCAACACACTAAGCAAATGTTCGGTGATATCAGTCACTACGTCAAACCTAAATCGAGACCAAAAATAACATATTCGGTCTCTATTCGGTATTGCTTAAAAAACCCACAAAAACCAAAGAACAAGTTTGCGTAGGTAGCTCTTGGTTATTCTGGTCCCGGTCAAAATGACCTTATTCGTTTCAAGACACACTTATGTCCAACGATCTTGGTCAGTAGATAAATACTAAATAGACCCCAAAATAAAAGTGTTTCCAAAAATATACTTGATTTTAAGTTATCTCGATTTTTTTCTCTCAGTCAAATCGTTCATCATTGTATCGACCCTAAATGGATAACAAAAAGCTAACGTTTAGGAGTTTATTACAAATAATAAAAGCGTTATAAAAACATCTGCATGTGGGAGGGAGGCTTTCACGGTACACAAAATCATACACAATATACGCATTGAGACTATTACACGCACAGACTCGTACACTCGTACGAGAGAGAGAGAGAGAGAGAGAGAGAGAGAGAGAGAGAGAGAGAGACGCACACATTATTAGGCTTATACACAAATAGAGAGAATAGTTAGAGGATGTAGAAAGAGAGAGAGAGAGGGGGTGAGAGAGACAGAGACAAAATGAGACACTGACATAGTCACAGACATAAACAGAAACAAAGCAATAGAGCTCTAGAGGAAAAGACCGGACACTGTGACAGTCAGTCAAAGCAATCAGAGAATAGAAACAGACAGAGACAGACAATTGAACTTCCTCACCAAAGAAGGCCTTTCTTCTCAACATAGGCAACGGTACGGCTTTCTTCAAAGAGATACCCCCCCACACACACACACACAAACACACGCTCTCTGTCAGGTAAAATACACGCACACAAACTCACCTGGGAAAGTCTTCCTTCTCAGCAGCGGCCAGGACATGGTCCTCCTCAGAGAAACGTCAGTCGCCATGGCAGCCACGTCCTGCCACTGTGGAGGGCAGCTGATGGTGGTGGTCAGCGGCTGGTGGTTCAGGCCGGGGCACCCCCCCACCCCCAGCGACGACGACACCAGCACCCCCCGCTCCTTCAGCTTGCTGCGGGACTGCCGCAGCAGGTGACGTCGAGACGAAGCCAGGAGCCGGCTGGCCGAGGGGCTGAGAGGGGAGGGGCAATGCCCCGACACGTCCACCACTTCGATTCGGATATTCACGGGGCTTTTGGATTTGGACTTCGGGAGGTTCCCTACCCCTCCTCCGGAAACTGGACTAGTTCTGGAAATAGGGTTGGGGTTGGACGATGAGGACGAGGCGGAGGGAATGATCAGAGACAGGATGCTCAGCACCGACTCGCGCCGGGACTGGGTGGAAGGTTTGCGGATCCTCTCCTGGTTGTGGCGCCGAGAGACCGGGGATTTCTGCAAGGGGATCTTGCCCGTCTCAGCGGCTGTGGCGGCGGCGTAGCCGTTAGGCAGCCTGTCCGGAACCACGGGGCTCAGATGCCCCGGCCCGCACCGGTTCAGCACGGCATCCACCTCACACATCGTGTCTTTACCACCACCCCCGTCCTTTCCGCCCTTCCCCGCATCTCCACCGGTGCTCAGAAACGACTCCCTGGGCGAGATCTCGTACTTGCGCCGCGAGCCCAGCCACTGACGTATGCGTGACGTCACGGAGGCCAGCAGTCCCAGGCGCGGGGGTCGTGGAGGGGTGATGACCCTCACGCTGCAGGTCCCTTCTGAGTGACTGCTGTTGACGAAGCTCCCTTCGCTGTTCTCTCGGGGGATCGGGGGTAAGGGCGGGGGTAGCACTCCCTCGGGGAAGTTCTTTTCGATGGTGGCCGCGTCGAAGGCGAAGCTGGTGTTAGCGTCTAATGTGTCGGCGTCCCTGTCTCCGTCTCTGTCTGCTCCCCCGCCACTAATCTTTCTGTCTCTGTCTCTGTCCCCGCTAATCTTTCTATCTCTGTCCCCACTGATTTTTCTGTCTCTGTCTCCACTAATCTTTCTGTCTCTGTCTCTGTCCCCGCTAATCTTTCTATCTCTGTCCCCACTGATTTTTCTGTCTCTGTCTTTCTCACCACTAATCTTTCGGTCTCGGTCTCCCCAGCTAATCTTTCGATCTTGGTCTCCCCCGCTAATCTTTCGGTCTCTGTCTCCCCCGCTAATCTTTCGGTCTCGGTCTCCCCAGCTAATCTTTCGGTCTCTGTCTTTCTCCCCACTAATCTTTCTAACTCTGTCCCCGCTAATCTTCCTGTCTCTATCTTTCTCTCCGCTAATCTTCCTGTCTCTATCTTTCTCTCCGCTAATCTTCCTGTCCCTATCTTTCTCCCCGCTAATCTTCCTGTCTCTATCTTTATCACCGCTAATCTTCCTGTCTCTATCTTTATCACCGCTAATCTTCCTGTCCCTGTCTTTCTCTCCGCTAATCTTCCTGTCCCTGTCTTTCTCCGCGCTGAACTTCCTGTCTCTGTCTTTCTCCCCGCTGATCTTTCGGTCCCTGCCTCCCCCGCCGCTAGTTTTCCTGGAGGGCGGGGAGGACGGGGGCGGAGGGGAAAAGGGCAGGCCGAAGGAGGAGGAGGGGGAGGGGTCAGCGTCCTCGTCATCCTTGAGGCGTTTGCCGGACAGGCGCCGCACCAGCTGAACGTCATCCTCAGAGGCGTTGACGTTCAGCAGCTTGCTCCAGTGGGCGTCCCCTGAAACGCACAAAGATAAAGACGCACATACAATCCGGCAGACCTGTCTTGAGTAGTCTGGATAGCTAAAATGAGTAAGTTTTGGTGCAAAATGTGTAGTTTTATTCATGAAACCATCAAATAATGTTCACACTGAAATTGAGTAGTAATCAAGAATTAAAGAGCATTATTTTCTGGTTTGAAGAGTAGTAGAGGCCCAAATTGAGTAGAATACTACTCGAAAAGAGTAGAGTAAACGCATGAATGCATAGTGTTCTAAAAAAAAGAAAAGAAAAGAAAAACCGCTACAATGTTCAGACAGGCAATGTAATATCACAACCCCTACTGGTTCTGGAGGATAAGTTGAAGGTAATGGGCTGTTCGGTTTCTTTTAATTTTTTGGGGACAGTATGCGTAGAGATTAAAATCTGGTAGAGTTTTAAACTCAACTAGTACAGATCGCAAGTGCGATTTCTGCGAATGATGCGTGTGCGAGAACAAAAAATGTGTTTCATAACCAGAGCCTATATTCCTGCGCTGTCGTCTTCTTCTGCGTTCCCAGGCCATATGGCCATAATGGATCAGGTACATATGTGTCCAGATTTCAGTTTTCACTGGGTCTCCACACTGCATAAAACCGACACATTTCGATTTCGGAGGAGCTCAAAGGAGAAAACTATTTGGAAGACTTTTTGGGGGAAAAGGCAGGATAATTAAATGGGCCAGCAAGGCAGAAAAATAATAGATGACAGAAAGCAAAGGGAAGAGGCAGACTCAAAGACAGTGACAGATTAGAGAAAGCTGCTAGCACAGAACTTCCAGAACTATTTGTACAAAAAGATCTCCCGGTATCCCAATGGGGAGAGACTTGTGGAGGGTGTGGGGTCATCCAGCTCCCTGTATGGAGGCACGAGACATCCATCCACAGCTAGTAGTAACAAAGGTTGTAGAAACCTTGCTCTTTCTTCAAAATGAAACAAACGTTTCGATTTTGATTTCTGCTGGTAACGTTTAAAATCTTACTAGTAGAGATTAAAACTGCGATCTCTAAGCTTACTAGTTGAAATCGCACTTGCGATCTCTACTAGTAGAGTTTAAAACAGATTTTAATCTCTACGCTGACATATACATACAGACGTGTGCGCGCGTACGCACGCACAGGCTTGCGCATGAACGTGCGAGTATGCAGACACAAAACACACAGCACACACGCACGCACTCAGGCATAGTCAGGTACACAGCATACACACACACACATACACACACAAGCACACATGACTAAACACGTGTGGGCACACACGCAGGCACAAGAGCGCGTACGCACACGCACACGCACGCACGCACGCACGCACACACACACACACACACACACACACACACACACACACAGAGTTTTAGCCATAAACACGTATTATAACTGGCTGACATATTAACCTACACTTGCAAGCATGTAAACGCATACACGCATGCAGAGAGAGAGAGAGAGAGAGAGAGAGAGAGAGAGAGAGAGAGAGAGAGAGAGAGAGAGAGAGAGAGAGAGAGAGAGAGAGAGAGAGAGAGAGAGAGAGAGAGAGAGAGAGAGAGAGAGAGAGAGAGAGTCCTACATTTATTGGTATCGCTTTAAAGACCCACTGGCAGATGTAAGTCCCTTGTTTTTGTTTTGGGTAGGTGTGACCCACATACAAATCCCCCAAGTTCAAAATGAGGCTGGTCTTCAAAGTCTCTGTCTGGTTTTCAATTTGTGGGCATTTGTATGGGAGTTAACTCTGGTCAAAATAAGATTTTTTACCAGCGAGAGAGAGAAACAAGTGAAAATCACGGGTTTCACGTGTTTCCCTCTCTCGCTGCTAAATAATCTTATTTTGACCAGGTCTGACTCCCATGCAAATTCCCTCATACATAAAAACGAGACATCACTTTAAAGAGCAGCCTCAATCGTGTATGGGGGAGCGTGTATGTGGGTCACACCTATCCACAAAAGAAAAACAAGGGAGCTAATCTTGCTGGGTCAGTGGGTCTTTAAAGACACACTGACCCACCACGAGTAAGTCCCTTGGTTTTTGTCAGACCTGGTCAAAACAAGATTTCTTACCAGCTATAAGAGTGAAAACCCGTGAAACCCGTGAGTTTGACACGTGACATGGTGGGTCACGATGTATGTTGTGGGTCACACCTACCCACACAAAAACAAGGGAGTTAATCTTGCTGGCTCAGTGGGTCTTTTAGGTTTCAACTTGGGCCCCGAGCTAAGGTTATAAAGTATGATCAAATAATAGCTTTTAACAGCTTTTTTGTTATCTTTCGCATAAATCGACGAAATTCTAACTTTAAAGACCCACAGAGCCGGCTGGATTAAGTCCCTTGTTTTTTTCTGGGTAGCTGTGACCAATATAGAAATGCCCCCATGTTCAAATTGAGGCTGCTCTTTAAAATGATGTATGGCTCTGAATTTGGGGGCATTTGGGGGCATGGTAGTGAGACCTGGTCAAAACAAGATTTATTTCCAGCTATAAGAGGGAAAACACGTGAAACCCGTGATTTTGACACGTGATCTGGTGGGTCTTTAAAGCAGAGATCAGAAACCATGAAGAATATGACTTCGTGCGTGCATGTGATGCTATGTCTGTTCGTATGATTGCAAAACCTTGTGCAAACGTTGAAAGGGGCACCCTGACGTATGAGTTTTTGTAAGAAACACGTCCAGATCACCAGGAAAACACCCTTTACAGAGATTGCAACACTCACTTTGCTCTGGTTTCCTAGAAATCAAACCGTCAAATCGGCGATTCCTCCTTGGCGGAGGTGCTGGAAGTCAAATTCTTTCACCCAAAGAGAAGGCGTGTGCCGTCTCTTTTGTAATGGCCGCCTGCGTTTAGACCAAATCGTTTGCACGAAATGTTCGCAATACAAGCCTTCTTTTCTTTTTAATTTTTTTTTTATACAGATTATCTAAAGGAGTTTCGCTCACAACAAAGGAAACATCTCCAATGTTTTTTTTATTTTATTGAACTACAAAAAAAAAGAAAACGCTTCAACCACAATGAGTGACCTTCACCCACCCATCCAAAATGGCTACTCTCTCCGGCATCTTCGCCAAGGAGGAATCGCCATTTTGACGGTTTAATTTTTAGGAAACCATAGCAAAGTGAGTGTTCCGATCCTTGAAAAGTCTGTCTTTCTGGTGATCTCGACGTGTTTCTTGCAAAAACTCATCCGTCAAGGTCCACCTTTAAGGGCCTGCCATACTACATACGATTCGCTGTCAACGCGATGCGATTGTGACGATGTGATTCATGTGGTTGTTGTCTCACCCTGGCTTAAAGACTCCAGGGATCATTCCAACAGCCGAAGCACTTTAACATTACGGTGCAAATGCACCCAGCTAGGAATGAGAACATTTTATTACATGTGTGACCGTTTTTGATAACCCTGCCACATGGGCAGCCACACTCCGACTTCGGAGGATTTTAGACTGATGATGTTATGCTAGGAGCCTGTCATGGCTTAAGACAATCCCCGCACAACCATTCAGAATATAGCAACATTTTGATGTAGCCTTGGTGTTCCAGCTGATGTCTGACACAGCCTCATGCCAAGGCATATGTGATTCATGATTCACGTGGAATTCATGTAGGGTAAGACGGGGAAAAGCCCATGGGCGGGTAAGAAGCCCATGCCAATTATCTCATGAAATAAAGAAAATTTCAGTCACATTTGCCCATGAGAAGAATGCTAAACATTAACACTCGTCTTCACCTACAGAGCGAAAGTAGTAGAATTGTTTTTAAGACGGAAGCATTTTACGTGAATCATGACTCACAGCGTCACAATCGCATCGCATCGACAGCGAATCGTATGTAGTATAGCAGGCCCTTTAGACTTGGCTCCATGTAACCTACCGTCACACAACACACATTCATAACCAGTGCGCTTTGCTAATAGCTTGCCAACCGAGCCAATTACCTCCCCAAACAAACACTAATTGGTTTTACAATATTGACAGACCTCAATTCCCTCCCCATCCATTTCGGATTTCCGTACATACAGATAGAAATACAGACAGACTCCTCCTCTGGATTCGGAATGAGTTGGCTGAATGCAGCGGTGAGACCCGTGAAAACTGAAAACCGGACACACACGTAAGTTAACCCACTGTGGCCATATATGGCCTGGGAACGCGGAAGAAAATGTTTTTTTTTTAAAACTTTTTTTATTTTTTACATTACAATGGAATCCTTAGGAGTGCCACCACAGTAAACATAAAGCAGTTAGCACGTCAACAACACATCGTACACGTATTTACTATATTATACAAACAAACAAAACAAACAACAACAGCAGCACGGCATAGCACGTTCCTCATTGATGCCTAATATCTTCTTCTTCTTCTTCGATCACTCAGACAGTTTCCTGTCAATTATGAGCGCAGATGCGTCATGCTGCCGTGATGCGCCTAACTAAATAAGAAATAATTAGGCCCAGCATGTCCGACTTCGGCTGGAGGAAATCTTTCTGAAAGCGTTTGTCGAAAAAAGGGCAGGAGAATGGACCGGTAGTAAGTCAGAAAGATAGTAGATGACAGCAAGCAAAGGGAAAACGCTCAAAAGAGTGACAGATTAGAGGAAGCTACAAGCACATAACTTCCAGAAGGTGGGGGAACTATTTATACAAAAGACCCCCGGTATCCCCACGGGGGGAGATGCCTAATATAATAGCTCATAAGAGTAAGCAATGCTGAGAGCGTCATCCCTTCTGCTTAATTCATCACTACCAGATTACCAAAAAAAACAAGACACGTAGGGGAAGGCGGGGCAAAAATCCCGCCAATGGGCTGTTTACCCCGTCTTCCCTTATAAAATGAACACCTATAGGCAATACTAATGTTCATACTTGTGGCGGGACCATAGCCGATGAGGTTTAACCGAGGCGTGGTTACCGCTACACCTATCTGTATTGTTAAAAAATCGGGACTTAACTGGAGTTGCACTGCCTCCGCGCATTGCCTCCAGTATATTTCCCACCATCTTTGTATCTACAAATGTCCCATATGTGTCTGTTCCAGAACAAGAGGACGTAAAACACCATTTTGCATTCGCAATGCTAAAGTTACATGCACAATACATAACCGACAATAAATAAGAAAGGGCCATGTAGACTAACGTGCACTGCAGAATTGGCGCGGAGTGCTCATTCCAGTGCATGAAGTGTGGTGTAGAGTGGCACAGAGGCATCGCGTTCGCCTCGTGTCAGTAAACCCGAGCTCGAACCTGGGTACTACAGGGGATTTTCCTCTCACTTTACACTAGGCCTTACGGTCTGAACGCGGTGTCTTTCGGATGAGACGATAAACCGAGGTCCCGTGTGCCCATGCACTCAGCACAAGTTACACCCAGTGGCAACGAAAAAGTTGTCATTTGGTCAAAATGTACCCCCCTCCCTTTCCTTTTTCATCAGTCACACAAAAATCGCATGCAATTAAAAAAAAAAAAAATGGGTGGCGCGCCTCTGGCTGCGACGCGCTCTCCAGGTGGGAGCAACCCGAATTTCACAGAGACGCCTCTGTGACTATAATGTACCTAATACCTAAAGTCTCATTGCCTAACCGCCAGTCCACAAAAAACAACAACAACTGGCATGTCATTACTGCAAAAGGAAAACAAAAGTGTACAATAGATATTAAGAATAAAGGCGGGAGAAGGGGAGAGAAAATATAGACAGACAGATACGCACAAAAGCGAGCGCGCATGTAGGCCTACACACACACATACACACACAAACACATCTGTTGATAAACGATTTGGCAACCAACATTCACATTTCCTGCCGCGAAGGGAGGTAATAACATTATGTTGGCTGAAAACAGCAGTCGGGTTTTGCTCTTTTCTGCCATAAATTATCTCCCTTGGCGGAACGAAATGTGACTGTTAACAGCCTGCTACACTACATACGATTCTGTGCCAATGCGATGCGACTGTGACGATGCAAGACGTGATTCACGTGAAATACGTTCGTCTAAAAATAATTCTTACTACTTTCGCTCCATATACTAACTCAAGTAGACCCAATGCACGAATTTCGCGTGAATCATGACTCGCATCGTCACAATCGCATCGCATCGACACAGAATCGTATGCAGTGTGGCTGGCCCTTTATCCACGATTCCCCTGAACAAACATGCGGAAATCAGGAGCTGTGCCGGTCGGGGTTCGTCCCCGGTGAGCAACTGCACTACGCTAGCCGGATTGGTCCAGCCTGGAAACTGAAAGAAAGGTCTATGGTCCACGCTCCTTTTATTTTAATTAAATTTTTCTTAATTAAAAGGCGAACTGTCATTAATATGGACAGCATCATTATATATTTTATTTAAGTCAATTCTCGGTGCGCTTTCCCACCCCGTTGATTAACCCTCTCACCGCCAAAGTCGTATTTTAGCAGCACAGTGATTTGACACCTATGTCACTGAAAGGCATAACATTGGGGTATATAATCCAAAGACCCTGTTGTCTTAGTTTTGGGAAGCAAGGATATACCTTATGTTATATGATGTCACAGAAGAATCCACAATACTGCCAAATTATTGTTTAAAAAACCCAAACGTAGTAAAGTTTAATTCCTTATTTCAGTCAAAAAAATAAAAGAACTCTCAGTCGTTTAGTTTGTTTCATAAAGGTTATTTTAAAAGAGTTCTGAACCTTAGTTAATACCACGTACCTCATACCACATTCACATTTTTATTTTATTTTTTTCCTTTTTGTTTTTCTACTATTATTCACACCTCTTGGTCACCATGTCTGAGTTTATGTCCTAATTGTTTCTTGTCTTGTTTCATATGTCAATATTTGTTAATGGAGATAAGTTAATTAGCGGTTAAAAAAAGGATTCATATGTGAAATTCCAGCAACTGTGTTGTGCATGCATATGTGTGCGTGTATGGTGGTGTATCTGTGCATGATGGTATAATGTGCCTGCCTATAAATATGGTGATGAGTACTGTTAAAAAAAAGTGTTTTTGTTGGTTTTTGTTGTTGTTTTTTTGGTTTGGAGCCCATGTAATACTATGTTAATGTGTACTGTTATGGGGTCTTTGGGGCTATTGTTTGTAATGTTTGATGCCGCAGGTGTGAATGGTACGTGTATTCATTTTCTTGTGCCCCCAGGGGGTTTTGAAATAAAGTTGAGTTTTGCAGATGGATTTTGTTCTCTATCCAGGGACATTTTTGGCTGAAATATGGCTGGCGGTGAAAGGGTTAAATAGCCTACATACGCTCCTGCTACGTACAGAACCAGATCCAGCCTGAATATTCATTCCAGGAAGCAGATTTGTCGGCACACACAAGAATCGTACGCAGAGAAGCGGCCCCTTTAAAGACCCCCCAC